>CH001895.1:21288-84345 GCA_000149265.1 Ciona savignyi
TTTTTAAACCTATGGTCATTTTTTTCTGTGAATTTTTTAAAGACTATGGTCTATTTTTTCTGTAAACTTTTTAAAGACTATGGTCAATTTTTTCTGTGAATTTTTTAAAGACTATGGTCAATTTTTTCTGTGAATTTTTTAAAGACTATGTTCTATTTTTTCTGTAAAATTTTTAAAGACTATGGTCAATTTTTTCTGTGAATTTTTTAAAGACTATGGTCAATTTTTTCTGTGAACTTTTTAAAGACTATGGTCAATTTTTTCTGTAAACTTTTTAAAGACTATGGTCAATTTTTTCTGTGAATTTTTTAAAGACTATGGTCAATTTTTTCTGTGAACTTTTTAAAGACTATGGTCAATTTTTTCTGTAAACTTTTTAAAGACTATGGTCAATTTTTTCTGTGAATTTTTTAAAGACTATGGTCAATTTTTTCTGTGAACTTTTTAAAGACTATGGTCAATTTTTTCTGTAAACTTTTTAAAGACTATGGTCAATTTTTTCTGTGAATTTTTTAAAGACTATGGTCAATTTTTTCTGTGAACTTTTTAAAGACTATGGTCAATTTTTTCTGTAAACTTTTTAAAGACTATGGTCAATTTTTTCTGTGAATTTTTTAAAGACTATGGTCAATTTTTTCTGTGAACTTTTTAAAGACTATGGTCAATTTTTTCTGTAAACTTTTTAAAGACTATGGTCAATTTATTCTGTGAACTTTTTAAAGACTATGGTCAATTTTTTCTGTAAACTTTTTAAAGACTATGGTCAATTTTTTCTGTAAACTTTTTAAAGACTATTCTACCACCCCAACCTTTATAAAGTGGCAGCAATACATGTGAACAGCAAAATGTTTTAAATTAAAGACAAAAGATTTCCTTGTGGATGAAATTAAAAGAAAATATATAGAAAAATGTCCTGGCTAACACTAGTGGATGAAATACATATTGTTAGAAAAATTACCCCACTAGCTTCGTGGTTGTAAGTTTTCATATATTGTTACTTAAGCTGCATTGTAACTAAGACACCAGGTTTTAAAAACTTATCTTATAGTGGTACCTAATATTACATAGTTGGTATAAACCATTTAGGATATGCCTGCTTAGCTTTTGCTTTGTTTTGTCCCATTGATTTTAAAGATTCAATTTCCTCTATCATACGAAAACGACACTTTAAACCAGTGGTTCTCGATCTTTTTTACCCTGTGACGGACCCAAGACCAATTAAGAAACGAATGGGCGCACTTTGCACGGGGAGTCGAAACAATATGCTAAATACTCAAACAATTGTATTTAGAAAAATTAAAAGTTTAATTTAAATAATTTCATCACCAATTTTTCCACACAACGAAACTGTTTCTTGAGCGCTCTTGCTTTTCGGAAGTTATTGTAGAACTAACGTTACAATGGAAAAGAACAACCATGACAATAACCATTTTGTCCGGCCCGATGGTCTAGCGGTTAAGTGCGTCGCCTTTCAATCGAAAGGTTGCAGGTGCGAAACTGGTCGCTAGCTAGTCGGTTGTGTCCTTGGGCAAGGCACTTTACGGACATTGCCTGAACCCAGCGGATTAATGGGTTCTACCAAATTGAAGGAACGTGTCTATCATATACAACACACTGCAATAGCTCCGGTAACCCGACGATGGGCGCGAGGTGATCTGACGATTGCCCGTGTGATAACCCCTGGGGTTTTCCCATTCACGGGGATAAACATGAATATCCTATCCTATCCCATTTAGTAGTTTATGATCTATGCACCTTCTGTCGTAAATTCACGAAATGCAAGTGTGGCGCACCTAGCTAACCCCTGTGGCGGATCAGTGCGCCGCGGCACACCATTTGAGATGCACTGCTTTAAATACTCACCAAGGTCACCCCTTTTAGATCTAGGGGAAGGCCCCAACAAACCCACCCGCCATAAATTCCGAGGCTTGGATGGCTACGGTCCAGCGCACACTCTCGTTATGACAAAACAAACGAAATCAGTGCGGAGCAACCAATCAAACGCCTCGTTTGCAAGAACACCTGACAGCCTGCTCAGCGAATCAAGCGGCCTCTGTTTTATAGGTATGGAAATCTTATATTATACCATAGATATCTTATATTATACCATAGAAATCTTATATTATACCATAGAAATCTTATATTATACCATAGAAATCTTTTATTATACCATAGAAATCTTTTATTATACCATAGGAATCTTATATTATACCATAGAAATCTTATATTATACCATAGAAATCTTTTATTATACCATAGGAATCTTATATTATACCATAGGAATCTTGTATTAGTCCATAGAGAACTGCAATTACTCCATAGACATCTTACAAATATTCTATAAAAATACCATATACACTCACAAACATTTTACATTATTCCATCGAAATCTCATTTTGTCAATATCCTATGAATTGCTTTTTTTAGTTTAATGTCATTGTTTTTCCCCTAAAATTAAGTGTAGGTCTTTACACAACTATTTAACTAATGTTATGTTGTTTTTTCATTCTTTTTTATAACTGTGTCATTCTTCTTTCGACCGATTAGTCTGGTGGGTAACTGCGAGGTAATCTGACGATTTTTCGTGTGTTAATACCCATTGCGTTTTCCCATTCACGGGGATAAACATAAAATATCCTTTATTGTAATAAAGGAGCTAAAAACTAAACTAAACTATTTTTTGTCATTTTATTAAATTTTTTGGAAAACATATTTTTTTAAATTAATTTTTTTCTGTAAGGTTCTATGTAACAATGCCACCAACGCTACCATTTTATTCCAGCACTGTAAATGCACACTGTAGTATGTTTGCTTTAACTTACAACAGCCATGAGCATCCTAAAACTTGAGATCTCATTTCACCATAGCCCATCTCACATCATTTTACACATAACCATGCCATACACAGGTGGACAGGCAGTGGACCCAGACAGCGATGAATTCGTCCAACTATTCCACGAGGAAATACTGCAGCTTGTTGTCAACCTTGGAAGTTCGGTTGGAGTCAAAACACACGAGACTTCTCTATTATTGTAAGCATTTGTGCTTATGGGTTCAAACTAAGTATAAGCGCAGACTAATGTGTGCAAACTGTGGTGGAAAGCGATCGGGACTGCAAACTGCCTTTTATTTTAAATAAACCCTTGGTTTCAACCCATACTGCAAACTAAAAATCTGATTATAGTATAAGTAAGATCAATTTCAGTGCATTTTTGTATGCCTGACCCATGAAAACAATAGGTTACCACTACGAATGTGAAGGCAAAGTCAGCCGTTTGAAAGCTGAATTGAAAGCGAAAATTTTAAGGATATTTTTTGTTTTTTTAAAACAATTATGTTGTGTTGGCTAATGCGACTTCATGTTCTATATGTGAAAGTCCGCAATGCGTTTCAGACTGAAAGAAAAACGTTTTGAAATCTTCGATTCACTGTCGTTATACAACCGCGTGGTGGCGGTAATGAGCGAATACAGCTTCAGGTTGAGCACCAGAAGATTCGTTCAGGAGTTGTTTCAGGACGTCCCTTTTACAGAGGTTAGTGGCGGGATTTTGAACTGTTACATTGAAATTACTCCATCATACGTATACACTGGGGAGTAATATTATAAATGAGGCTATTAGACGTAACAATGCCTATTGTTATCGTTGTGCGCCATATTTATACCTCGTGTAAGATTTGGGCTTTTGAAAGATTTGGGAGTTTTTGAAGTGACTGATTGTGAAGACGTAACATGAACTTTCACCCACTTTTAAGGTTAATTGCAGTGAACCAACACGTATTAAAAATACATTTTTTAATAATTATCTTAGTTTAGTTTATTTATTTTTGCACAAGTATTTAAAAATGGCAAACGAATAAAATCACGACACAGGAACAGGAAAAGACGGCAACACGAACAGTCGTTAAAACACGTCATTAAAAAAGGATATGATTTAATAAATATAGCGGACGCGGCCGCCAAACCTCGGCGAAAGAACAATATTAACAATCCAAATTTAAATACGACCAAACGATATAGAGCCCTGAAGAAGAGTGTTTCTTAATTTATTCACGTTACACTATTGCGCAAAATTTATACATTTAAATGCAATATACTGATGTACTAAACACCTCGCAAGCTCTTTGCTCGGTCAAGGCAACTAACGGACATTGCCTGAACCAAGCGGATTAACTCTTTCCCTCCCAACTCGCCATATATGGCGAGTTGGTGGGAAAACATGGTATCCCGTCTGTCCATAAATGGATACAAATCTAAAAAACGATTTCTCCGCAATGCGTAATGGTAGGAGACCCTCAGCTATGGGGCTCATGTTCGATCAAGGGAAACCCTATATTTTATTCTCTGTAATTATCGTGGAGAAATATTAAAAATGCGAGGAGTGATAGCCTTTCTTTTTCAAGGCTTCGCCTCTTATTTCTATCGATTTTACACGAATTTACACGTGACTAACTCAGCCAATAGGAGTCGTGTTAACTTGCAGAGAAGCTCTTTTTGTCAAGCAAGTCTTTCTTTACATTCTCTGTGAATTTCGTGCCGTTGAGATAAAAAGGAGAGCGTTGGTGACGTTTTCGCAGCAGGCGGTTATGCTTCGTGTTCACCAAAGCATGAATCCAGCTGGGCCTGCTGAGCGCACGATAAAGAAAAAGGCGGCGAGAACTAGCTAGTTCGGTGTGCCCTGCTTTGAAGAATATTGGATATAGTATTTGCGTTTGTTTGGTTTTGTATGCCCTTTTTACACTTCCTTCACTGTTCTTTTTTATACTTTTTACTATTTTAGTTCTACAAAACTAAAAACTTCAATGCGTTTTTGGGTTCAAGTTTTCATAATATAGTCAGAAAAAAGGGAAATTTCAATTACAAATAGTAAAAAAACTACTGAAGATAGAAATACAGTTCGAATTTTCCTGAGTACAAAAACTATTAGACAATCTACATTCCAATTTTCATCTCATTTGGGCATTCCAATAATAAGTGAGTATTTCGTTTGTCAGTGCACCTCAAATTTTTCAAAGTCGAGCAGAATTTTCTTTGCATAAAAAGTGGTGTTCACTAAAGTTTACATAATATATTCTTTATTAGAGGTAGATTTTAGATGTGCAGCTTGTTTAAAAGAGGGATAAATTATCTTTCCAACCATACTAAATATTAAATCATAGCATAAACTTTAGAAAAACTGTGCTAATTTGAAAATGACTAAAAATTGTAAAAAACACTGCGGGACAGCATGTTTGAATTAATGCATTTGGCCGGGAGTGAAAGAGTTAATGGGTTCTACCAAATTGACGGAACGTCTAAATGATACACAACACACTGCAATAGCTCCGGTAACCCGACGGTGGGCGCGAGGTGATCTGACGATCGCCTGTGTGTTAACCCCCTTGCGTTTTTCCATTTACAAAGATAAACATGAATATCCTATATCCTCCTATCCTTTGTTGAATCATACACAACACACTGCAATACTCCGGTAACCCGACGGTGGGCGCGAGGTGATCTGACGATTGCCCGTGTGTACATTTGGTTTTCGTATCACGGAGTTAAACATGAATATCCTATTCTCAGGTTTACGAAGAAGCGCAACGTGCGTTAAAGTCCATCCAGTAACCCGAGTCGTCGTTTCCGGCAAAAGAATCGCGAATATTTCTGAACCAGAGTGTTAGATGCAGTCCGTTGGCATGACGTCCAACTGAAACAAGCGTCAACAATCGTCCTACGTCACAGTGCAATGTATTGTTTTGTAATCGTGCTACATCACTACATGCCCTTATATAGAGCCATGTAAACTTATAATAAATTTTTATCAGAATTCTTATCGTGTTGTAAATAAGTCAAAATTATAGAACTGTTTAACTAAAGAGAACTTAAAACTAAGAGAACTGGTTAATTGAGTCGAATTAAGAGAACTGTTTAACACGCGTTATACTCGTTATAGTCCGGCCGGTTAGTCTGGCGGTTTAGTGCCTCGCCTTTCAACCGAAGTGTTGTTGGTACAAAACTGGTCGTTAGCTAGTCGGTTGTCTCCTTGGCCAAGACAGTTTACGGGCATTGCCTGAACCCAGCGGTTTAATGGGTTCTACTATATTGAAGGAACGTGTCTATTGTATAAAACATTGTAAGAGCTCTGGTAACTTGAGGATGTGAGCGAGGTGACCTGACGATTGCCCGTGTGTTAACCCCATTGGTTTTCCCATTCACGGGGATAAACATGATAATCCTATTCTGGATGCAGAAAAATATAGCGGTCACTTAAAATTGGTTTAAAATAATGGTGATTCACACGTGGTTGACACTCTCTAGTGTTACTACATTCTCCTTTAAAAGTTAACGAGAGTTATGGGACAACACTTTTAGGTGCTTTATTAATAACAAACACCACAACCTCTTTCCGAAAAAAACTATAGATCACGACGATAAGGAGGTATTATTTTACGACCATAGCGAGAATAAATGAAGTCTAGACTTTCTTCTTGTGGAACAGGCGTAGGAACAGGTCACAGTTACTTCGGTTTCTGCGCATTTGACCACGACTGGTTTCCAATATATATGATGCTGGTTGTGGTATGTCTCTATTGTAAAATGCAGTTCTTCGACATTTTATACAGTGTTGTGATAATTTCCTTTATATGCTCCCCAGTCTGTTGCGAACGTCCTATGAACTTTGCCCTTTAAAAACTTACGTTTTGATGCACACTGAAGTGTGCCGTAAACTTGGACAATAATTTTTGTCGTTTTGTATCTCTCTTTGTACATGTAGTCCTATCTAGTAAACATTAGACTTATATTGTCATAAATTTAAATACTTGTCTTTTGATGGGAATCCCATGGGATGGGACAGCGGACAGGCATGAATTGCTATGGGATGGGACAGAAAAATATCTCCCATGGACAAGCTTGACTAGATGTCGATATTGCGTCCAGAATTGGTTGAACTGTGTTTAGACGATGTGTTGACAACCCCATTTTGCAAAAATAACGCCACAGGATTGCTGTATAGTCATCTAAACTGCTTTAATTCGCAGCAAACGCTTTTTGCAATGTAGAACCATTTTTACAGAAACTTCAGCAAGTAGACTATTCACATTGATTGTTTTAATGAGTAATATCCTTAATAGTTCCTTCCCGCTTAATCTATACTATAGAAAATAAGTTCTGATTTAAGATCGCTAAAAATAGTACTGAGTGGACCCTTCCAAATCGATTGTAAGCATCTAAGTATATCCTGTTCCAACTGATATTTTACTGTTAAACTATGCTGCGAAGCAGCTTGCGAATGTCGATAAACAATAGACAGCTTTGGTATAAATACAACTCATCTAAAGGGTATTCACTTTGCAAAAGTACCAAAACAAGGTAAGTTTGGTGTTGCTGGTTTTGTTTTAGCATTTAGCTAGTGTGGTTGGGACTAACACTGGGCGAGACAATTAGTGGACTTCGACTGAACCCAATTGATTAATGGTCTGTACAGTACAGTACAGCCTGTACTACAAGTAAAAAAACGTCTAGATCATTTACAATACCATTTAATAGCTTTGTTAATCCGATGGTGGAAGAAGTAATCCGAATATTGGCTTGTGATATCTCTCCCACGTTTCCTTTCACGGGGATGAAACATGAATGTTCCATCTATTTTAACCTTATTTTTGCAGATGAACAAGTCGATTCTCGTGGTTGTTTTGATCGGTTTGTTGATGATGACGAACGAAGGTGTGGATGCTTGGGTATTCGGTCGTCGCCGAATAGACCGTCGTCGGGAGTGGAGTAAGTACCATATCCAGTGTTGAATCATTTGATAAAAACTACTGAAAGGTCGTGTGGCCGTACGGTTAACGCCACTTATACATATATATAGACAAACATAAAAAAAGTCCTATCCTGGATTTTAATATATTATCCAAATCGTGTTTCATTGCGTTTTTACTGTCTTACAACAACTGTATTTTATTTATTTACGAAATTATGACACTATATATACTCATTTTCAGATCAAAGACCAAAAAAAGGTTGGTGATGGTTAAATAATTTACATTTTTATCCGTTAAAATATAATCATCATTTTCTGATTTTAGAATCCGATATGTCGTCTTTGGATAAAGATAGCTCCACTCTTAAAGGTAAAAACGCACCATAGAAGTATAAGTAGTATATAACTTATTAGTGGTATTGTATGCCGGGTTTCCAGATGTTATAGAACCAGTAATGTTGTGTCCATCGCTTTGCGAAAAAAATGGAGTACGGCATTTAACAAATTTCGTTTTCTCTGTAGTAAGATGTTTTTTCAGATGTTAAAGAGATCATGGATCAAAAGTGATCAAAGAACATTATGCGAAGGTTTGTAAATTATTTGTTGAGCATTTATCTACAAATCGTTTTCGTCGCAATAAAATCGTGTTTTTTACTCCTACGTCACGAATTTAAATTAAAGAGTTATAACTGACGAAATGTTGGTGATTAACCTAAAATTTAATTATAACTTAAGATTAGGAGCAATGTAGCAAACATATAATTTTACATAACTAAGTATATAGACTAGAAATTGCACGATTGGTAATGGAATACTTAAACCTATATTATATTTTTTTACAGGCAAGAAACAGATAATGAAAATTGGAATTCTTCCTTGAAATCGCATTTGCAATAAAATAACAAATTACACTTGTTGTGCTAAAGTGTTAAAACTCCACTTTAGATGAAGCCCATATTTCTTTGTTTACCAGACATTAATTAAATAAAAAATGATTCGATACGGCCGATAAGTTGCTTGCTAGGTTAGTGCGCTTTTTAGCCAAAACGTTGTGAATTCGGAACTGGTTCTTAGAAAGTCAGTTGAGAAATATATTACGGTTTAACAATGCTGCTAAGCAGCTTGCGAATGGCGATAAAATATAGACAGTTGTTGTATAAATACAACTCATCTCAAGGGGTATTTTCTTTGCAAAAGTACCTAAGCAAGGTAAAATAGGTGTTGCTAGTTTTAAACGAATTTGTAAATGCAACCTTCATATTTAGGTATATATACGTTATCCTAGTAAAGAAATCTGAAATTTAAATCTTAGTTGGCACAATTACATGAAACACCAAGTCACTTAAATTTATTTTGGGCGTCCTTTTGTCAAATAAGTTGTTCCAGGTCGGGCCTCGATGGAACACAGCACCCAAGTTGTTTACGTGGCTAACGCGCCCGATACATTCTATATAAACAATTCTATATATAACAATGGTCGTGGTGACGAGTACATCAGTGGTTTTAGTGTGCTAATTATATAGGTCCCATTTGGAAAAATGGGACACATATTGTTTTTGACCGTTTTTTTTCTTTTTTTTCATCAAACGCTTGACAGGCATGGCTTGTGTACCCGACATCTACCAAAAGGGGTAATGGAATCATTATAAAACTTGGTAATTTGTTAGACAACATGGTCTAGATATGCAGAAACCAAAACTTTGGGTGATAAATCCAGGGGAATTTCCCAGGGACGTTAAAAACCAAAACGGTATTTTTTTCCAAAAATTTAGCTTTTTTGGGCATAGCGTTTGAACGCCTGCTCCAATTTGAATCAGTATTGGTGGAATGTAAGTATATTAGCAACTGCTTTACCACTTTTTATAAAAAAAGTTACCTACCCTAAAAATGAAGATTTATTCCTATACCATGATTGTGACAGGTATGGTTTGCGGACCCGACATCTACCAAAAGGGGTAATGGAATCGTAATATAACTTTGTCATTTGTTAGAAAACATGGTCTAGATATGCAGAAACCAAAATTTTGGGTAATAAATTCTAGGGGATTTCTGGAAGTCTAAAACCAAAATCGGTATTTTTTTAATAAATTAGCTTCTTTTGAGCATAGCGCTAGAACAGCTGCACCAATTTTTTACTGCCCTATCTGCTGTACTATTGAGAAAAAAAAGAAATAAAATATATACCTAGAAAATTGCCCTAAAAGTTATGATTTATTCCTAAACCATGATTGCGACGGGTATACCCTATTTTCCCAACATCTCCAACAAGAAGGCGTCAAATCGGATTAAAACGTTTTAAGAATTATTAGATTAAATTTGTCATTTGGTAGACAACATGGTTTAGATATGCAGAAACCAAAATTGTGGGTGATAAATCCAGGAGAAATCCCATGGGACGTTAAAACCAAAAACCGTATTTCTTTTTAAAAATTAGCTTTTTGGGCATAGCGCTTAAATGGCTGCCACAATTTGAATAAGATATGGTGGAATGTTGGACCGTTAGCCACTTCTATGCCATTTAAAGGAAAGAAAAAAATTACTTTGGGCAATTCCCTTAAAATCGAAGATATGTTCCTGAATCATGATTGTGACAGGCATGGAATGTCGCCCAGACTTCTATCAGAGGGGTTAATGGAAACGCAATGAGACTTTGTCATTCGTTAAACAACGTGGTTAAGGTATGCAGACACAAATATTTTGGGTGATAAACTCAAGGGGATTCCCCCGTGACTCTAAAACCAAAACGGTATTTTTCTAAACAATTAGCTTCTTTTGAACATAGAGCTAGATCAGCTGCTCCTTTTAATCAGATTAGGTGAATGTTAGTGCCGTAGACGCCGCTGTACCAATGAGAAAAAATAAAATAAAATACATAGGAAATACCCTAAAAATTATGATTTGTACCTAAATCATGATTGTGAAAGGCATGCCCATACCGAAATGTACCAAATTCCCACCAAAGATATTACCGTTAAATATCCCAAAACATTTAAGTGGTTTTTAGTATTTCTTGTACTTTGTTTTGTTTTCAACGTTTGAGATTTTCCTTTTAACACATAATTCGTTTGTGTATGCGGTCATCTAACCACGTAGTTAGGGCAAGGCACTAAACGGACATTGTCTGAATCCAGCGGAATGACGGGTTCTACCAAATTGAAGAACCGTATAAATCATACACAACACACTGCAATTGCTCCAGTAACTCTCCTAGGGGATGTACAATGAACAGAATACTTAGTATTTTGAACCGATACACATGCCTGCCTACTGTCAAATTGTATGCGGTTACCCAACATTAGATGATTGATAAAACTCGAATATAATCCTGCTTAACAACATATATTTAGAATCAAGAACCGGTTTCTAAATATTAAACTAATTACAGTAGCTGCGGAAGGTATGTTAAAAATAATGTAGTCAAGTCGCGTGAAGTAAGTGGTTCTCAACATTTTTGTTGCATGCCTTCGTTTGCCTTTTTTGAATCTTTTCATTCCTTCCCTACCGTATAAAGTACCCATATTCGAGTCGCTACCAGACGAAATAAGGAAATACACATATTTAGAGATGCATTTATTTGAACTTCATAATATATCTGCTAAACCACAGTGTTGCGTATATAGGTATATAGGTCTAAAAGTAGGACTACGTAATAATAACAAATGTCATGAATAAAAAAAATCGCTCTAGTGTCAACTTAATATAAAAATGCACAGATTTCTTCCCTGAAATCCTTCCCAGGGGGAATTCCCCCCTGTTGAGAACCGCTGTACAGTGTAGTTTGATTAAACAGATTTTCGCGATCTTTTGCAAGTAGTTGGTTTTCGCTTCTTTGTGATGTCTCCAAACGTTACCTGCATCTTGTGCATGGACGGCCACAGAGCTTACTGCATTTTCTATGCTTAGAGCTATTGTCACAATTCTTTGTACATGGTGGACATTCAATGAGCACAGTCCAGTTTCTTCAAACACTTCATCTGACACTTCATGTGAAATCGGCCCTAATAAAATGGCATCAATAGAAACATTTTTTTCGTTCTAGAAAATAACTTACTTGAAGACAATTTAAACACCACCTTTTACATTCATGGGCAGGTTGGTTTTGCCGCAGAGTTGCTTACACAAGATTTTGCTGTGATTGCTGGAAGTAATGCAACTCACATCCTTTTCGTGCCCACAAGATAGATTAACTATGTTTAAACATAATAATTGGTATTGCATTGAGAAAACAATCTGTTACAATGATGTTAATGCCAAAGACATATGGGTTAATTATCTTGGTATTACAAATTGTTAAGCTTATCAGTCCGGCCAGTTGGTCTAGCGGTTAAGTGCGTCGCCTTTCAATCGAAGGTTGCAGGTGCGAAACTGGTCGCTAGCTAGTCGGTTGTGTCCTTGGGCAAGGCACTTTACGGATATTGCCTGAACCCAGCGGATTAATGGGTTTTACCAAATTAAAGGAACGTGTCTATCATATACAACACATTGCAATAGCTCCGGTAACCTGACGATGGGCGCCAGGTGATCTGACGATTACCCGTGTGTTAACCCCATTGGTTTTCCCACTCACGGGGATAAAGATGAATATCCTATCCCTTATTTTGTTTTGACACTGTATAAATTATGCTTGCAGAAATATACACTTTGTTACCATAACATATAACTAAAGAGATAAAAATGGCAAAAACATCCAAAGTTTTTAATGAAATTCATAACAACAACCTTTAACTTTTATTAAGCAGACTTTAGTGCAGACATCATTCCAACACTCCTCCACACACTGATGTCCACATGCCAACGTTTTCTCACAGCGTGATAAACATTTCACAGTGTTTACATCTTGCGAACACATCAGTCTTTGGTTGTGACCACATCCAAGTTTCTAATATATTAAAAAAAAGTAAGTTTATGTTTCTGTAATCTTAGGATAGGATATTCATGTTTATCCCCGTGAATGGAAAAACCAAGGGGGTTAACACACGGGCAATTGTCAGAACACCTTGCGCCCACCATCGGGTTACTGGAGCTATTGTAGTGTGTTGTGTATGATTCACACGTTCCCTTTATATAGTACAACACATTAATCCGCTGGGTTCA
Organism: Ciona savignyi; assembly: GCA_000149265.1. Classification (NCBI taxonomy): domain Eukaryota; kingdom Metazoa; phylum Chordata; class Ascidiacea; order Phlebobranchia; family Cionidae; genus Ciona; species Ciona savignyi. The sequence goes on from CH001895.1 coordinate 34,125, forward strand.
GGCAATGTCCATAAAGTGCTTGCCCATGAACACAACCTACTAGCTAGCGACCAGTTTCGCACCTGCAACCTTTTGATTGAAATGCGACGCACTAAACCACTAGACTAACTGTCCGAACAATCTTTACTTTACGTAATAAAAATACGTGGTTTATATTTAATCAGTCCTTTTAACATGAATATAAAACATAATTGTATACTGTATACTGCAATGGGCCTAAATCATCTATGGCAATACCAATTCAATAGAATTTGCTAAAAAGTTTAGCATGATATTAAGTACCTTATTAACCAGTACGTGGCAATCTGGGCACTCCTGGGAACATATTCCTTTACATTGATGTCCACAACTCAGCTGTTTCTCACATACTGCTTTGCATTTGATTAGCATTGGGTTTTTGTAACATTCAATCTTTTGTTGGTGGCCACATTTTGGCAACGTCTGTGTCATGCAAAGGTTTTTTTTACTAAAGCGTAATATCCGCCATTTGGAATTATTTTTTGAATCGTTATATTTAAAACTGTCATTTTACATTTACACAAACCTTTTCTACTTCGACAAAACAATCCCGGCAAGATTTGCAACACTTATCAGGACACTTGTGGCCACACGCAAATGTCTTGTTACATGGTGATTGGCACCAAAACCTTGTTGGCTCAACATGACACTCCATCTCTTGAATATGTCCACATTCGGGAATGGTCTGTAAATTTAAAAATTGTAGATTTTATAAATAATCAAGAGCATGCGATTGTAAGACTATCTTAAACAAAATATGTTTCTTGTTCTTTCACCTAGGTTTGGCGGTAGCGTCCGCTATATTTGTTAACTTATATTCTTTTTTTACTGACGTGTTCTAACGACTGTTCGTTTTGCCATCTTTTCCCGTTCCTGTGTCGTGATTATATTCGTTTGCCATTTTTAAAAACTGGGGCAAAAAAATAAACTAAACTAAAACTAATAAACAAATATAACTAGGTGTATATTGCCAGAGGTTTGGGGAATTTAAATGTGTGTTAATTGTTTATTGTCAAATTTTAGCCTTTTATTATGACCGGTTCTTTGCAATTTCCTACTAAATGGCAAATGGTACACACAAGCCAATAAAAAGGTTAAACAGCATGCTTATTCTTATAGACTTGGAATATATTCCGCAGTTGTTAAACCACAAAAGAAGCTGTTAACATTTTCCTAATAAGGCAAAGGTTAAATGAATGATTGCACCTAACTAAGGATTCGTATTTAAAACAAGAAAAGTTGACGTATAAATTGAACAGTGTTGGTTCATTTAAAATGTCTTATTTAAATGGATTGAGTAACTCTAAACAATATGCTTTCAGGAAAAGTGTAGAATAACCAAAACAAACTAATTAAAACAAAATTCCTTATTCTTCATAATAGAATACTGTTACATAGAACAGCAAAAAATGGTATGGTTATATTGTATACATGCCCGGGAAATATCCTTAAAGTAAGTCATTCTTAAAACATCATTGCAAATCTTTATGATAGGATAGGATAGGATATTCATCTTTATCCCCGTGAATGGGAAAACCAAGGGGGTTAACACACGGGAAATCGTCAGATCACCTCGCACCCACCGTCGGGTTACCGGAGCTATTGCAGTGTGTTGTATATGATAGACACGTTCCTTCAATTTGGTAGAACCCATTAATCCGCTGGGTTCAGGCAATTTCCGTAAAGTGCCTTGCCCAAGGACACTACCGAATAGCTAGCGACCAGTTTCGCACCTTCAACCTTTCGATTGAAAGGCGACGCACTTAACCGTTAGACCAACGGGCCGGACTGTATATAAACTAATGCTCAATTTGTTTATGAGCTGTATATAAACTAATGCTCAATTTGTTAATGCCAAAATTGGACTGAAGTCCATCTTACTATAAGATAAAAAAGCAAAAAATACAAATGTTTGTCACAAAAAGAAGATTTATAACTAATATGTTAAAATTAAGTCAAATTACCTTTTTTACAATTTTCTTACATGGACCACAAGGTGAACCACATAAATCCATACACTGATGGCCACAATCCAGGATAATAGGACATGGCATCCGACATTCGAAATCTTCAGGTTTAATTCCACACTTTATCTGTTGCATGTGTCCACATTCAGGCATTTTCTAAACACAAAAGAAAAGGCTAGATACTGTGGATACATATGTATAAAAAGTTAGTGTAACAACAACAATAACAATATTTTAAAGCGTTAAAAAATTATTGGCAGCGAGTTTGGTATATGTTGTCATTTGAGATGGATTTACTAGTATTTATATCGAAAATGGCAAAGGATAGGATAGGATATTCATCTTTATCCCCGTGAATGGGAAAACCAAGGGGGTTAACACACGGGCAATCGTCAGATAACCTCGCGCCCATCGTCGGGTTACCGGAGCTATTGCAGTGTGTTGTATATGATAGACACGTTCCTTCAATTTGCTAGAACCCATTAATCCGCTGGGTTCAGGCAATGTCCGTAAAGTGCCTTGCCCAAGGACACAACCGACTAGCTAGCGACCAGTTTCGCACCTGCAACCTTTCGATTGAAAGGCGACGCACTTAACCATTAGACCAACGGGCCGAAAAGGTATGAATTGAAGGCATCTGTAAAATGTATAATTATTTAAAAGTGTCGTTGTAATGATTCTTAAAATGTTGACAATGAATAAACCATATTCTTACTTTATCCATAATCACAGGGCAGATTCTACAATTCTCCCAACACCTCTTTAAACATCGATGCCACAGCGGACATAACCTGGTGCAGGGTTTCACGCATTGGAACTTGCTGTGATCCATGTCATCTGGGTGGCAAGTTCGTGTGCAACTGTGGCCACAATTTAATCGGTACAAGCACGCAACCTCACAACCCCCTGTTTTACACAAAAATATAAATATGACCAGACACACAACTTTATCTAGGGACCTTCTGGAAACTTTTTAAAATCTTTTGCATATTCAGCCAATGCACAAGTATTTGGGTGGTTCCCACACTTTAATGCCAAACCATTTCCGATCAATTGGTCTTCTTCTAAACTTTTTACTATGGTGTACCATACGTTGCTTTCTTTTTGCAGTAACTATGAAAAATAAATATAATTATTTTAAGCACTTAATTAGGAAGCCATAAACCAACTTTCATATTCCCGATACAGAAAAGTCCTTTCTTGGCCCGCGAAAGTGCTACACACACGCGGTTGTGTACTTTGAGGAAGCCAATACTTCTCTGGGAAGAGAATGTTTATCAAATACCTGCAATTACATGGCGAAAACTAAGTTACCGATTCATTGCTTCGCACAAGTGACAGAAGTATGATGTCGTTCTCTTCTCCCTGGTAGTTATCCACAACAGTCACATACACATCTTTCAGTTTACCTCCACGATTGTTAATGATATTTTTTAGAGCGAGTGACTGGCCTGCATAAAAGTAAATCATAAAAATTTTGGAACCAGTCGTGCTTGACAAATATGTGGCTTAAAAGCGTGCCAGTTGATATGTGTGGTAAGTAAGTTTATGCAAATTGTTCATGATCTAAACCACAGTTATAAGGCGGCATGAGATAAGGCCTCAGGCATAATAATAATAAATAACATAAACCTTTTTAATATATTTTTCCTTATACACAAACATACTATAAATCAATAATAACCTGTGTAAGTGGTGAGGATTGTTATCTGACTTGGCTTATATTCCTGCAGTAGAAAATACTTGCACAATGCTACTATAAACTCTGCTTCATGTTGGTTTCTCTGAGCAATAATATTAAGATATTAGAGGTTAAAATAATAAATGAAACCTTTGCTATAATATACTGCGGTACAAATTATAATGTAACTAGGTTGTTTGTGTGAAATAATACCTATTATAAAGTGTTACAACATATCAAAATATATCATTTTATGTTTCTAGGTTTTGAGTTGATTCCATAAGACCAGTTTTGTATTGTTGCCTACTTAACCTACTTTGGTTTTTCCATTGACAATCGTATCCTCCTTGTGTTGATGAGATATAAAGAACACACTTTTATCCACCCCCCGTATATCTTCATACTCCATCACATTCTTGTTATCGGTCAGCGTCTCGTATATATGCGGCCGTAATAGATCGGCTATACGAGGTCTCATCCTGTGTTGGCAGGTCAGCTTGGCGTATGGTAAGTTGTTCCTCACCTGATACAATAGTTTATATTTATCACCACATACAACATTGTTAAAAGGTTGATATTACTGAAACTTTCTTTGTTGATTTAGCTACTAACAACTACAGATCAATAAAATGATCACTGGCAGAGTAATACCAAGTTAGTTTTATCTACGATATTTTAATAAAAAAGCAAATCCATGTCGATTCAGCAGAAATTGGATGGGATATTCATGTTTTCCCCGTGAATGGGAAAACCAATGGGTGCAAGGACAAAGCTACAGGCAATCGTCATATCATCTCAGGCTCATGGTGAGGTTACTAGAGCTATTGTAGTAATTTGTGTACGATTCAGCAGTTCTTTTAATTTAGTAGAACCCATTTAATCGGCTGAGTTGCCTTGTTTAAGGACAACTGACTTGCTAGTGACCAGTTTCAAACTGCAACCCTTCAGCTGAAAGGCAATGCACTAACCAACCAGACTAATCTGTGACATCATTTAAAAAGCTTACCAGTCTCTCAAACAGTGAAATTTCAAGGTTCATCTTAGTAGCGAGTTCGTGCACATTTGGGGAGGGTTTGAGTTGTTGATGGTCCCCAATGAGAATGAGGTGTTCTGTGGATTTAGGCATCGAAGTGACGATATGTGCTTCCAATACTTCTGCAGCTTCTTCCACCACCACCACCTTAATCTGCTCAACAACTTATTGATAATTTCAACGAAAAAAAAAACTTCTTGGTTATTAAGTTACCGGCAATTTATTAAGGATGTTTCTACATCTTGCAGCTCCCGTGGTTGTCATGCCGATGACATCTGCCCTGTCCAGTGTGGACAAGTCAACCTCGTTTCGTAATTCTTCCAGCTTTCTAGTCAGCGCATTAAAGCTCTGTGTTTCTGCTTGTATCTCATTTCTGTAGCTTGCTCTCCACATATCAACCCAAGCACTGTGCATTAATATTATGATAATCAGCACAATAATAATTTAGTGATGTCATGTTCAGCTTTACTTTAGCAGTGCTACCAACTAAACATTATTAACAAAATCATGTACACTGTGAGTCATAGCTACGGATAATGTTATCGGTAGTATCATATATATATTCCTGTTACATATAGCATATATTTGAAGGTGGAATTAAGACCAAACACTCATACCGATACAACTTCCATCTATCCTCTGTGCTCAGTGTCATAATATCTTCAACCATCTCCACATCTTCTACAGACATCACTGCGGTTTTGTACAACTCCTTATTTAGCAAGGATGTATTTGTTTTCCTTTCATTTTTTGGGAGTTTAAGTTCATTGACATGTTCGCCTGCAAATACCACAATTGTGATTATTGTCCATCAGACTAACTTTAAACAATTATTCACGTTGTATCTTGGTGTAAGTTGCTGCAGATATTACTTTGCACACATCATGAACATTCTTTTCCTTTATATCTTTCATTTCGTAATCTGCAGAGAAACAAGACATCGGTAATATGGAACATACTACAACAAACAAATTCAACCTATGTCCATTAGCCTTTGATCCATGATGAAGTCCACATCCCTTTGCACAATTCCTCCCACATTACTTATCACTTCTGTGTAATGTAAATACCAATTTTAACATTATATGTATAATGTCAATCATAATATATATTGGCCACTGTCTATATTGACCACTGTCAATATATATTTAACTGTCAATCATAAGATTACTATACCCTTTAGAAATTTATGTTTTCAAACTACTTTTTTACAATACTCTAATGCAGTCATGTATTCAGTCATTGTAATATCTCTAACAAAGCAACAAAACATATTCAGAACAATTTCGAACTTCACAAATAAATACAGTTCGTCATTTAATTATAGTTTTGTTTAGTTCATTTTTATTTCCATGTTAAAAACCATTCCACAGGACATTCTATAAAAATTGGAAAAAAAGATGGCAAAATAGACAGTCGTTCAATTTATAACAGACAAACATGCTTTAAGTAATATTTATAAACTGTTTTTATAAAGGTATTCCATTGCCTGAATAAGACATTTGTTCCAGTGCAATACAGTCAAAACAAATATTATTTTAAGCATAATAATTTTAAATTATAAATGATATCGTTTCAAAATCCTAAGCAAAATGTAAAATGTTACAAACCATTTTGCCATTCTCTAAATTTTAAACAATTCTGCAATGATGTCGGCAAACTCTGGGTGATCAATAGGAACTAAAAGAGAAATACAATATATTTTGTAAAAAGTTATCTAAAATACATAATAACAAAAAACCTCTTTTCCGTAGCCGGGTTGTCAGAACATATACAGCACATTTCACTGCTATCTGACTATATTTGTCCACCAGGTGTGCCACAGAGTCAGGAATTAATTGATCCTCCAGGAAAGAGCCTACAATTTCTATGAGGGAAAATATAAAGTATTTTAAAACGAAGTGTGCGGAATATTTAATTTAACCGGCCCGTTGGCCTAACGGTTAAGTGCGTCGCCTTTCAATCGAAAGGTTGCAGGTGCGAAACTGATCGCTAGCTAGTCGTTTGTGTCCTTGGGCAAGGGACTTTACGGACATTGCCTGAACCCAGACTGATTAATGGGTTCTACCAAATTAAAGGAACGTGTTTATCATATATAACACACTGCAGTAGCTCCGGTAACCCGACGATGGGCGCGAGGTGATCTGACGATTGCCCGTGTGATAACCCCCTTGGTTTTCCCATTCACGGGGATAAAGATGAATATCCTAACCCAGCTGTACCTGGATTGATATAAGCTCTTTTACTGCTTTCTACTTTGTTCATCAGCCAATCAGAGATGAGGGAGTAATCTAAACTTTCTGTTCAAAAATATGTAAATGTTTGCAGAGAAAAGATGGCAGAATGAAAACCGTTAAAGCCGTTAAAACAAGTCACTGAAATTAATAGTATGGAGAAAATATGATAAAGGCAGCCTTTAAAATAAGATGGAATGTTGTTGACACACTAACCAAAGTGGCCTCGGACTTGTGTTCTCTTGTGCTTATAAAATAAACTGGAAGGATATTGCCTTTATTGATATTGATTAGGGTTAAACTATCCGATCCACAGGTACTAAAAATTAATAAAAACTAATTAATTGATACCTGTACCAGCAACAGCTTGTTCAATATGTTGCCATTTATTGTTGTCTTGGATGAAGGGAACAGCCCACACAGAAAGAACTTCTATAAAACATGAATTTGATAAATTAAATAGATAGAATATGTTTATCATAATAAGCTAAATAATAATGGCCACTAAAATACAGGTATTTGTCAAATTGGAGACAATTTTACTAGAGTCAAAATTTAGGTAATCAAAACAAACATATGTCCATAACAGATCTCCTTAATTTCTATATTACATACCCCGCAAACTTTGTTAACTCTTAACTTAAAAAATACACACAAATCACCTTGCACAATGTAACTGGCAGGTGTGAGATTTTGAGGTTCACTGAACCCCAACCATGTTAGCAATGCAATGTTGTAACTGCTGCTGAATTTTCCTGTGAATAAAATTCTATAAACCTTCATTTCTGAACAAAAATATATCAATTACCCAAGCGGTAGTTCTTAACAAATTGTTGAAACAACCTTGGTAAAATAACCCTCTCCAACTGAACAAGACTGACAATGCATTGATTCGAAGCATGTAACATCTCAGATGGTTTTATCAATGATCGTTTTGCATCTTCTATATCATCTGCAAATAATTAAGGTCCAGAGCAAATGCTATTTCCGTCTATTGGTGGACCAATTTTGATATGGTGTAGAGTACCACTGTTATCCTTTTGTTGGGAGTACACCTAAGGCAGCTCGAGCAATTGCCAGTTTTTTATGCTTACATTCAGGCTACCAGAGCTATTTCAGTGCATAAAATGTGATGTCTTTACAGCTTTTAACCAGGGTTCAAAAACAGCAATATCCACTAGAAGGGTTGTAGGTTGAAAAAGAAGGGTTGTAGGTTCAAAACCGGTCGCTAGCTAGTCGGTTGTGTCCATGGGCGAGGCACTTAACAGTCATTGCCTGAACTTATCGGATTAATGGGTTCTTCTAAATTGAAAAAACGTGTGTATTATATACAACATACTACAATAGCTCTGGTAACCCGACGGTGGACGCGAGGTGATCTGACGATTGCCTGTGTGTTAACCCCCTTGGTTTTCCCAATCAGGGGGATAAACATGATTATATTCGATTTTTACACACACTGTTAATACTGTCAACTTAGCTACAAAATATCCAACAATAACAAGTGATATTATTCCTGTGTGGTAATTTTCAGAATCACCATAATTTTTAATGGTTACTTCATAGCCACTGCATTTAAACGACAGTCAAATGACTTGCCCAAATAGATACCACTAAAATTACTCTCAAGAATAAAGATTGCAGATTGCTCCAAGCTGTGTTTAATAAATTTCAGGCAAATCCTTGAAAATAATACCTTTAACTCTCTGAAACATTGAATTTTTTTCCCGCCTGTTCTTTAGTGTGTATTGTTCCAATTTCTTGCTTTTACAACGACCTCCCACCCTTATGATTCCACTTCTATTAAATTTCAGTATTCCTTCCAAGAACTGATCCAAAGCGTGGTTGGTGTAGCAAACCACCAGAATTGGGTTTTTAGGATCGAATATTCTTTTTGATATACAAAACATGAAGTGATTGATTAAGTGAACAAAAACGAATTCATTATCATAATACCTTGGTTCCTGGTTTGCTAATAAAAGTCGCATTACTTTCAGCCCAATATAGGTCTTTCCAGTTCCCGGCGGACCTTGTATCAATGCTACTTCATTTGTAAGTGCAGTTTGTAGAGCATGTAGCTGTGACTTATCCAAACCAAATGAAGCAGTTTGCCATCGTTTAAGGTCACAAACATTAATTCGTGGATGGTGTTTATTTTCTGTTTTTTTATGCGGGTTTATTATTGATTAATAAAAATGATAGAATTAAAAATGGTTTTAAAATAATCTCAAAAGTTATTTGAATTAAATTCCTGTTTATGCGCAATTTAAAAAAAAACTCGGTTGTGAAAAGTAATGACATTTGGGTGTAAATCTGAATTTAATCAATTACCCGCAAAGCATATACAGTGGACATTGAGTAAATGAACTCTCATACTTTTTTATCGCCTTAAACAACTTGACTCCTGGTAGAATAATATTGAACAAATCTCTACACACAACATATCGCTACCACTCACCTTGCACAGAGGTTAAATCATATCTCGAGGACAAGTTTCTCAAATACATCGGTGGCCTCATGTCCGGGAGGCAGTTTACAATGTATCGACTCAATGGCATATCTCTTATCTCTGCAGGGCAAATTTTGGGGTGTTACTCATACCTATAGTGTGGGATTATTCTATCCTAACTGTCTGTTTTTTACTACTATAGAACATTAAAAATGCTAGTATATCTTTAACATACTACTAGCTTTTTAATATCATTTGAGAAATTATTAACATTTGAGGGATTATTAAGAGTTAGATCAATGTATGACTGAAAACAGTGTTTAATGCTTAACTTGCATCACTGCTTTTGTTATGCTGTGTGACTTCAAAGTATCCAGACAAAGCTAAATCTAAGGTTGTATTAAATGTTAAATGTCGATTTGTACTTTAAAATATTAGGTGGAGGTCTACGTTCAAAACAAAATTTGTCATAGTGTATGATGGATTTACATTTTACTCATATTTTGAAAAATTCAAAGGGAGTTATAATATGGGTAATTGCCCAAATACCTCATTCCCATAATGTAACTGATTGAAACATTCCTGCCATTTCTGTTCAACACAATTCTGTTTAACACAACCAACCAGCTAGGGCGTTTGCAAAAAGCAGATAAGTTTTTAAACACAAACTAATGACAGCCAAACCTGTCTAACAACTCATAACTTGGCTGAAACATAGAATTAATTAAATATTCCAGCATATACACATTTTCTACCTTGCAAGCCAGCTAGAACGTGATGGTATGCAGCAAAGAAAGCAGTAGGTTCCACGAGGGTGTATTCCACTGACATATCAATGTGAGAAGCTTCTTCTAGTTTATTGACTTTTATTAAAATTTACCAGATTGCTTACATTGATCTAGTTTAAAAAAAGCTTTGAACAACAGAGTATGTTAACACCTCATAACTTGATTTAAACAAGAGCTGTTACAACAAATATACAAAATACAATAATATACCGCCATCCAGACTGTGGACTGAGCACTAAGTAGTAATAGACTTTTCTTGCTACAAAATAAGGATAACCACAAAATAATAATAATGATGAAGGGTATCAGAAATATTAATCTGTAATTATATATCAAGCCATACAGAACCAGAATTATACACTAGACATGATACACAACATACCATTATCATCACCCCCAATGAACTGTACCATCAGCTTTCCTTTTTCCAGTTTATTTGTCTCTCTATCAGTCACCGTTCCAAACAAGAAATTTTCCTACAAATTTTTAATTTATTTGAGAGCTAAGAAAGTTGGGAAGACTTTTCCATATTAATGGTAATATATTAACTTCTCCCTTAGTCCGGCCAGTTGGTCTAGCGGTTAAGTGCGTCGCCTTTCAATCGAAAGGTTGCAGGTGCGAAACTGGTCGCTAGCTAGACGGTTGTGTCCTTGGGCACTTTACGGACATTGCCTGAACCCAGCGGATTAATGGGTTCTAGCAAATTGAAGGAACGTGTCTATCATATACACCACACATGCAATAGCTCCGGTAACCCGACGATGGGCGCGAGGTGATCTGACGATTGCCTGTGTGATGGTTTTCCCATTCACGGGGATAAAGATAAATATACTATCCTATCCTATCCTCCCAACATTTCCTACCCAAAGCTTACACATGAGCATTCTACTCCATCCTTTCTAAGTAAAGCCTCCAAGTTATTAAATGAAATGTCCCAAGATTAACAAAACCAATATTAAAATTGTTCACAATATTTACCTTAAAATCATCAGTAGATAAACATATTATGTTTCCAAACATGAAGCGCTTTGAACTTTCCCAATCAATGTTTTGCAGGGTATCAATGTTGAAATGTACAACATACTGCATTCCTGGTTCAATGAATGTTAAAAGTAGCAATAAATGAATATATAGTACTACCTATGTTGGTCGGTTCTGGAAACAAAATGCGGGCATTACGATAAACCTTGATGTCATTCAATTTAGCGACTTTATGATCTTTGGCACCAGTTCCTGTATAACACATGGCAATAAACACCGATATATTGCATTATAACTTACAAAATACCAAGTTTCTTATACTGGATAACAGCATTCCGGAATGGCCGAACAAAATCTTCTTTTAACAACCGAAACTGAACATCCAAATATTCTTCTTCGCTGCAAATCAAACAAACTTTAAAGCTCATAGGTATTTAAAATGTATAAGTATAAATGACCTTATAAATAAAGTTTTGTCTGAGTCAATTTCACGTCAGAATCTCTGACTTATGATTTTACAAGCCATCTAAATAAAGCACAGAGTAGTAGCTTATTTAATGAGGCTATAATGCACAATGGTGTTCTACACTTTTATTGTCCCAATTATGTATAAGAAAATTTCAAATGAACAGTTTGTACCTTGTATATGAGCCATAAATGGGATTTTTCCTTAAGAATGGTTTGTCAGTTCTGGTGATGTCTTCTACAGTGGGAAAAATAGAGTGCGTTCGAAATGAATCTGGAGGTTCCGATTCAAATGCTTCATTGAGTATGTGCAATTTTCTGATGCTCTCACTAGTAGGTGGATAAAAAATCACTTAATTGGAAGACAATAGTTGTTTAATGTTCTAATACAATTTTACTCAAACGTTTTTGCCCTTGGGCATTTAAAAATTTAAGAAATGCTTTACATACCAGCAACATAACAATAAAATGATCATACCTAATTATGTTGTAGACAACTTAAAAATAGAATAGGATATTCATGTTTATCCCCTTGAATGGGAAAACCAAGGGGGTTAACACACGGGCAATCGTCAGATCACCTCGTGCCCACCGTCGGGTTACTGGTATGATTCACACATTCCTTTAATTTATTAGAACCCATTTATCCGCTGGGTCCAGGCAATGTCTGTAAAGTGCCTTGCCCAAGGACACAACCGACTAGCTAGCGAACAGTTTCGCACCTGCAACCTTTCGATTGAAAGGCGACGCACTTAAACGCCAGGCGGGATAAAACATGAATATGCCATCCCAATATTTAAAACTTAAAGGTTGAAAAGGCCCATAGAGATGGGTATGGTAGAGATATTAACCTTGGATGTAAATTTTTGGATCTAGTTTTCTCCAGAAATCCATTTTGTGGTGTTCGTTGATAAGAATTTTGATCCAGGGATCTTTGACCTAGTAAACAAGTCGCTAATACTACATAAACTATCACCACCACTTGAATAGTCACCTCTTAAACATTGATCTCTTAAGTTTTGATTTTAGGTTAGTTTATTATTTGTTTTTATCATGAAAACACGAAGCAGGACTTTTGATGTAAAAATTGGAAACTGGAAAAAGCAGCAAAATGACAGTCGTTAAAACATGTATGTAATTCCAATTAATTATTTACTTTAGGTATATTTAGACGTGGCCGCCAAACCCAATGTATAAAACTAATAAAGTGTTTACACCGTTACCTAGAAAAATTTGATCCCGGGATCTTGAAGGTCTTGAACTTCTACGCCTGGGACTTAAAGGTCGTGAACTTTGACCCCAGGGACTAAAAGGTCGTGAACTTCTACGCCTGGGACTTAAAGGTCGTGAACTTTTACGCCTGGGACTTAAAGGTCGTGAACTTTGACCCCAGGGACTAAAAGGTCGTGAACTTTTACGCCTGGGACTTAAAGGTCGTGAACTTTGATCCCAGGGACTTAAAGGTCGTGAACTTTTATGCCTAGGACTTAAAGGTCGTAACCTTTTACGCCAGGGACTTAAAGGTCGTGAACTTTGACCCCAGGGACTAAAAGGTCGTGAACTTTTACGCCAGGGACTTAAAGGTCGTGAACTTTGACCCCAGGGACTAAAAGGTCGTGAACTTTCACGCCAGGGACTTAAAGGTCGTGAACTTTGATCCCAGGGACTTAAAGGTCGTGAACTTTGACCCCAGGGACTAAAAGGTCGTGAACTTTCACGCCAGGGACTTAAAGGTCGTGAACTTTGATCCCAGGGACTTAAAGGTTGTGAACTTTGACCCCGGAGACTTGAAGGTCTTGAACTTTGACCCCAGGGACTTGAAGGTCGTGAACTTTGACCCCAGGGACTTGAAGGTCTTGAACTTTGACCCCGGAGACTTAAAGGTCTTGAACTTTGACCCCAGGGACTTGAAGGTCGTGAACTTTGACCCCAGGGACTTGAAGGTCGTGAACTTTGACCCCGGAGACTTGAAGGTCGTGAACTTTGACCCCAGGGACTTGAAGGTCTTGAACTTTGACCCCAGGGACTTGAAGGTCGTGAACTTTGACCACAGGGACTTAAAGGTCGTGAACTTTTACTTCTGGGACTTAAAGGTGGTGAACTTTGACCCCAGGAACTTAAAGTTTGAAAACGTTCACCGCTGGTAATATCAAGCGATTTGTCATCATTACCTATTGCATCAACATCGTCAAAACCAAATAAGCTGCAAATTAAAAAAAATTACTTTCGACCGAGGGTAATACCCCAGTAACAAACCAACAAGAATTTTAACATCGACATTTTCAAATTAAGAGAAGAAAGCGCAAGTTCGCTTACTATGATGAAACAAACACCTGTTCATAAGCGCGCAAACCTTTAATTTGTGTTGGCTATATTTCCGGTTTATTGTACACTTTAAAAAAATATAATTGAATTGTCTCTATATAGCTGCGGGAATTAGGTTTATGCCGCTGGTGCGTTTGTGGGCTCGCGCTTTTTTGATGTGACCTTTTCTGGGCAGGACTTTGGCTGAGCTTGATTTAGCCGGCTGCCTTACGGTCTCTGGCGAGCTGCGCAGCGGAAAGTCTACTTTCCACAGAACGCCTACTAATTATTATAGTAGTCACGATTTGAAAAGTCTAGATCTCAAACTTTGTCCGGCCCGATGGTCTAGCGGTTATGTGCGTCGCCTTTCAATCGCAAGGTTGCAGGTGCGAAACTGGTCGCTAGCTAGTCGGTTGTGTCCTTGGGCAAGGCACTTTACGGACATTGCCTGAACCCAGCGGAATAATGGGTTCTACCAAATTAAAGGAACGTGTCTATCATATACAACACACTGCAATAGCTCCGGTAACCCGACGATGGGCGCGAGGTGATCTGACGATTGCCCGTGTGATAACCCCCTAGGTTTTCCCATTCACGGGGATAAACATGAATATCCTATCCTATCCTATCCTAACTCGAAGTCTAACTCTTGATTCAGTTTTGTTGTATTCTGCGTCTCATTTAAAATACAGTTATGTTCGCGAAGCAAGTTACTTAGTACGTTATATTCTAAAGTGCGTTATACAGCATGACGCAAGTTATCTCTAGTACGTTATACAGCATGACGCAGCTACCTTGTCCGAAGTAGGTTATATTTTACTATTTAAATTTTTCAGTATATATAGGGAATTTTACGAGGTACAAAATGTTAGGGTGTGAAGCGTTTTCACATATTATGTTAATGACTTAAATTGCGGAGATACAAAGGCCGGTACGAGGTGATAATTACGTAACGAGTAATAACACGTGAGAGTTGGAAAACTTCAAACGCAAAAATAAACGACGTAAAAACACAAAATATCTAGGACATAAAATAAATTAAAACAAATATAGATTATACGAAATGCTACAACATCTCATTTTTTCCACATTTTGTGAGGTTTGAGAATATAAAATCACGATCTCTTTGAGCATTTCGGATGTTCAGTCGAAAAAAACAACGAAGTGATGGGGTAAACGATGTCACGGAGTTTCGAGCATTTCACACGTTGATCCTGCTAATACTAGAATAACCTGGTTGGGCGAATAAGTACAAAGCTAGAATTATGCAATCTGGTGTCATGTATGTTAATGCGTGATAAATGTTATCTAATATGTTGTGAAAGTGTCATCTCACATTCAAGGTAGCAACGCCACAATTTGCATCACATGAGCCATAGTTTCATACTTTGCCAGCTAATAAACCAAGGCGTGTACGCTTGGTTACTCACGACCGAGTGAGCATGAAATAAATGCAGCGATGATCTCGCTAATGCGACGAAAGCGCAATTAATAAAAACGCAAAAACAAAAACCGAACGACCTGTCATGTACAGGTTTTACGGCTCGTAACGAATAAGGGAAATAAACTCGCGCTGATGTATTTCCATCAAAACAAAAGCAAACTATTACTAAGCAGGACATAATTAGCCGTGTCTCGTCATTACTGTGCGGTGTTTGTAAAAGCCTGTTTTACACACGAAATATATTCGGAACATCCGACACATTGACTGAGAGGCGATTATACAAATTAGACATCGCATTTACATGCAGCGCGATTACCATAGCTATACGAAAGTACGCTGGTTTCGTTTAATAAACTGTGGCGTTGTGAAGCGGGTACGCTCACTTATTTACACAGCATGAGCGCAAACGCGCGGGGCAGGGGCGATCAGATTTCGCAGGATAAAAAAAACAAACCTCGAGCCGCTGCTAAAAACGAGTGTATAATCGCGTGAACGAGACGCACAATTGTGTGAAGCGCGATTAAAAGAAACCTAACGCCTTGTCGGCGGTAACAATGAAAACTGGCGCGAACGAACAAAACAAATCTCCTTCGAGTGTAAATGCGCCTATAATACCGGATGGGTTGGCGCAGCATGGCATCATTTACTTGGGCTCATGATAGCATAATCGTGAAAGCGTCACTGACCTTGTATAAGAGTGCATGTCTCAATTGTTGAGGGCGCGTTTGCTCTTCGTGTTTGTAAGTTAGTATGTAGAGTAAAACACCGATATTATGCATTTCTGCAATAGCCTAGTACCATTCAACCAAACCAGGAACACTAGTATTTGCAATTGCTGAAGACTAAAATTAAATATAGTATACAATATAATTACAAAACTTACAAACAAAATTCTAGAAGCTAAAAAAATAATTACACAACCCCTTTAATATTTCGTAAAGAGAACGTCGTCTTGCGTATTCTCTTATTTCGTCGGCGGAGACGATGCCTTCGTCAATGCTTAAACTTGATTTGAATAGTGAGCGTTGTCTTTTGTTGAATAGTCACCAACTTCGTCCAGCGAAAAGGGGCGTTTCTTAATTGATGCTTCAGGTTGTTTGTTTTTGAAATTGCTTCTTAACTAACTTGCGTTGGGCCACTCGTCGTTACCAATGCACTTGAAACTTCGAATTGAAGTTGACGTCGGAAATTGTTCGTTTCGAGAAGGTGCGTGTCCATTTTCACAAGGATCCCAATGTGGGCGCGCGCTTCTGAGGCTAATTGCTTCTGTTCGTCGCTTTTCGATAGAGATCTTTATTCTGGTTACTTTGAACTTGACATAGCTTGCTCTGTCTACAGAACGCTAAAGTGCGTTATACAGCATGATATATTCTAAAGTGCGTTATACAGCATGACGCAAGTTATCTCAAGTACGTTATACAGCATGACGCAGCTACCTTGTCCGAAGTACGTTATATTTTACTATTTAAATTTACCAGCATATATAGGGAATTTTACGAGGTACAAAAATTTAGGGTGTGAAGCGTTTCACGTCTTTTACTAACTGCGGGAAATAAGGTGGGAAAGCTATGTTAATGACTTAAATTGCGGAGATACAAAGGCCGGTACGAGGTGATAAATACGTAACGAGTAATAACACGTGAGAGTTGGAAAACTTCAAACGCAAAATTAAACGTCATAAAAAGACAAAATATTTCATACATAAAATAAATTAAAACAAATATAGATTATACGAAGTGCTACACTTTCGTAATTATTAGTGTTGCCAGTCGTAAATATTAGTGTTGCCAGGATTCCTTGTTTTTTTATTTTAATGTATTTGCATCATGCCACGTATTTTTGGGCGTAGACCAGCAAATCACTTTTCGTTTTTTATTCATTATTCTTTCGATCTTTAAAACTGCATAAACCGAGTAGCATTGTATTTTAAACGACCGTACGCCAAATTTCAGGTGTGAAAATGTTTTACAATAAAGTTTAAGTAGGGGTGTTAAATTGATTATTACGGATTTATTGTTTTCTTATTAGTTACCTCTTCAATATATTAACGAAACATTTCCACAGCATAAACAAAGCAATAGTGTTCGTTAATTATTCGAAGTGAGTAACTGCTCAACCGTGCTATCAATTCTACGGACATTAGAAAAGCGACCGTAACATTGTCTTTTCTCGTTCAAAGATATCGAAAATCTAAGAATATCGTCAAATTTGACACTGTGTAACAAATGAACATAACCTAACACCCCTAGAAACTTATTCGTTAATTTTATTTCTCGTATTATATGGCCTTATAGTGCAGACTGATTGCTCTCCGAATTTTTTTTGTTCACTTTGAAATTCACAACATATTTGTTTTGGTTTTAAGTGTTTGGCAGCTATTTTTATATATAGGTGGTAATAGGTGTATTATATTTACCTATGGATTTATAAGTAACAGTTTAAAGCGAGTAAATTTTATTTGTCGGTTGATAAGATAATAACCACATTTATGCTTATAGCGCCAAACATAATATACACATACTTGTTATATAAATATTGTATAAACATACCTTAACAGATATATAATAAAAATTAAATCTCAAACTTACCAGCTAGAATCCATAATCTTCTTTTAAACAACAAGATTACCAAATGGGCATTGGTTCAATGATTCACATTGTCACAGAAGCGAAAGTTTGCTACTGCGGTAGGGTATTTCCTCCTTACATAACAATGCTTTGTTTTAAAGATGAGGGTTGGGCGAATCCGTATCACCAATTGTTAGATTAAACGACGTCATAAGCCAGCGGTTCCCAAACTTTTTTGTTGGCGGCGCCTTTTGTAAACTTATTAAACCTTGCGGCTCCCTCATAAAGCCAAAATTTTCAAACTGCATGTATTGTATATTGTATATCCAGACTATAGCATGCATTTGGATAACCATTCGAACTTTTTAAAACTATTCACTAAACTACTGAAGTGACGAACAGTCAATTAATGCAAAGCAGTTATTTTACAAACCATTATTCGAAAACAATGCCATGTTAGTGAGCAAAAAGTGGCAGATACAATACAATTACAATACAATACAATTTTTATTTTTGTTTCTTTCGCTGCAGCGTTTATAACCAACAATTTAAAAATACATGTCATATACATATGTATACCAAAACAAATATGGCGTTAACTAAAATTCCAATAATTAACCAAAGAAATAAAAAATACTACAGCAAAACAGGAAGGCACCAAAAAAAACTAAAAGTTATCTAGTTTGGCGGCAGATAACACCGAACAATGGATTTTACAAGTAAAACGAATGCTGTATACCAGTGTATGGGGTTGCACACCAGGCTCAAACTTCTACAATTAACGTTTTACTGGTGTAACACACATGTACTGTTTTTTTGTGAAAAAAAAACAATAAATGCAGCAACTTCCGCATGCTTTTGCGGCGCCCCTGGTAAAGTCTCGCGGCTCCCCAGGGCGCCGCGGCGCCCAGTTTGGGAACCGCTGTCATAAGCATAATGGTGAAGTCACGTGATCATGGTCTGGCCGGTTGGCCTAGCGGTTAATGCGTCGGCTTTCAATCAAAAGGTTGCAGGTGCGGAACTGGTCGCTAGCTAGTCGTTTGTGTCCTTGGGCAAGGCAAGGCACTTTTATACGGACATTGCCTGAACCCCGCGGATCAATGGGTTCTACCAAATTCAAGGAACGTGTCTATTATATACAACACACTGCAATAGCTCCGGTAACCCGACGATGGGCGCGAGGTGATCTGACGATTGCCCGTGTGTTAACCCCCTTGGTTTTCCCATTCACGGGGATAAACATGAATATCCCATTCTATGTGGGTGGCGGAGGAAGTCTTGATTTCCTTGTTACGTAATAAAAGTGTGTAATAGAGCGGTTATGAATTGGCTAACTATAGATGCTATTAGAAAATGGATGGAAATTACCGCAACACTGAAACCAGTGGTAATGTTTACGAATGAGAAGTCCGAAATTAGATTTCAAATTAAGTTTAAATTTTAAAGTTTAAATCGGCTTCTAATTTCGCACACATTTTACAAACAAATTCACTGGCGAATAATTTCCCAAAACGCACGTTTCGAGAAAAGAATTTAATTTTGTTCGTTACTCAAGTGAACTTACGGATCACAGCGTTCTTAAGGTCGCTGTAGGGAGTGGCTGAACTGGAATTTATTACGAGATGTATCTTTTCAATAACCTTGTCGCATGGGGAAACAATGGTCGCGGCAAACACGTCTCTTTCGCTAGTCACGTGGGGTATGCTGTGGACGGTACATAACCTAGTCGCTGCCGTCCAACACGGTCGCCTAAATCAAAGGGCGTATCAAGACTGTCGGGTAAACCGAACTGAGAAATATCATTACCTCCAATTGTGCAATAAGTCATTAATATAACTTGTTAGGATAGTGGATAGAATATTCATGTTTATTCCCGTGAATGGGAAAACCAAGGGGGTTAACCCACTGGCAATCGTCGAGATCACCTTGCGCCCATCGTCGGGTTACCGGAGCTATTGTAGTGTGTTGTATATGATAGACAGGTTCCTTTTAATTTGGATCTTAAGAAGTGGTAATAACCACGTATATTGTTATTGCAACAGGCATCTAACCTTATGATTCGTCATGTACCAAGCAAGAGTCCCGTGGACAAATCGAAATCTCGCGCGAGCTTAGAATACCATACCAGCAACAACTTTCTGACCAAATATATCGGAAACCTGTACACCACCTACACACAACATTATCCGATGAATCCAAAGACAACTGGTTTGTTATTAACAGAGTATATGCAAATCAATCGTTTGCTTGCACGAAACAAACCATATATTACGTCTGATGGTAAAGTCACTCCTTGTATATTTTTATATGGATATAATATTACTTCCAATAATCTAAGCCAGTGATTCCCAACCGCGGCTCTTAGGGCCGCATGCGGCTCCCAGCTAGCCTTCTTGCGGCTCTCATTTGACCTTTGAAAATCCCCTAAAATATTACAAAAATCTGATTTTAATGATAAAAAAAATTACTAGTCGAAAATTACCCTTGCTTAGTTTGAAGGCTGGGAAAAGAGTTTTTACTTCATAGTTAAGATTAGAGGCAAAGAAAGTTGTGAAAAGACTGCTATTGTTACGTCACTGTTTTCTTAAAGCAGTGTGTTTTCATGAGTGTTTTCATGCGGCTCCATACGTATTCTAAAATTTGAAATTTGGCCCCGACACTAAAAAAGGTTGGGAACCACTGATCTAAGCAATATTGGTCAGATGCCTGACTCAATTGAGAGCATCTCAGGTAACCTGACGTCATCGATTTCTGACCTCTATAAATACGAGTATGGGAGTGGTAGTCATATAGTGATCGTCTACTAAATGGTGAAAGCAACATGTTCACCAACTATGGTATGCAGGTTTGTGACATAACATTTGATACCGTTGGTGTTATGGGGCTAATGACCAACTATTTCGTATAACTGACACGTACGAAGCTACTGATAAGTAACAACTTATATCAGACAAATGCAGATAATTAATAATTACGTATATAATCGTGCAAGCTTAACATTGTATTCTTCGGCATTTAAATTTGCTTCCAACTTTCACGCATGACCTATGTTCTATATTAGTTGAGATGCCAAAACTGGTCATTTCTGCAAAATGGAGTTTGCTGCAACAAATACTAAAGTGTGCAAGTTAAAATGGCCGGTAGTTATTTTGTTAAAAACAAACAACAAAGAATGTGAACTTCACTTGCCTGATAAATTATCCCTTGCAAACAGCTGAATACCAAACCTATTATTCTTTTGTAGGTCACCGCATACTTTACATGTGGTTACACCACCTCACACATAGTAGACACAAGTAAGACTAAAGAGTGTCAACCCCGTGATCAACCATCACTATTTGTAAAACACAAGGTGTATGCCAGATATTCATTCTACAGGGTTCCTAACCACAATTTGTAATTAATACTCCGGGTATAGTTTGTTTTTGCAAGCATAAACGCATGGGTCTCATAGTTATTAAGTCAAACTTCTTTTCCATGTACAGTTAAAAAAAGAATAAGCGTGTTAGATTTACGAACATTTTACCACATTTTTTTTAAATTCTCTTGTCAAGCCTCTTGTCAATTGCTGTAGTAAAATGAAGGTAAATTCCTAAAACAGCCCAATTGAGTTTTTAATTATTTCGGGAAATGCCCATGGGTTTAGTACATAATTTTACATATCTGAGTCATGTTTTCTAATCGAAGTTAGATGATTGTTAGATAATTTAACAAACAGTTGTAATCCGCTTTAGCGACTACTTTTTGGAGATGTCGGGGCGACAAGGCACGTACAATCATGGTTTACAAACAAATCATACTTTTAGGGTATTTCCCTAGGTATTTTATTTCTTTTTGCTCAATGGTACAACGGCGGATATGGAACTATTATATTAGTCGTTCAATCGCTATGCTCAAAACAGCTAATTTAAAAAATAAAGTTTTGGTTTTTCACCTCCAGGGAAATTCTCCTGTGTATATTACCCAAAATTTTCTTTTTTGCATATCTAGGCCATGTTGTCTAACAAATGACTAAGTTTCATTACGATTCCGTTATCCCTTCTGGTAGATGTTGGAGCCACAAGCTTTGCATGTCAAGCGTTTGACGAAAAAAAACGGACAAAATCTTGGAATTCTTTCTTGAAATCGTATTTGCAATAAAATCAAAAAATACAATTTGTGTTAAAGTGTTAAAAGTGCGCTGTAGATAGAACCCATAGTTCTTTGTTTACCAAACATTAATTATATAAAAACTAGAGAGTGTCAGCCACATGTTTAACCACCACTATTTATAAAACACATTGTATTGTACATATGCATGCGCGCATGGTCCCTAACCACACGCGAAGGGGTTGTAAAACATTTTCTACATCAGGTATGTAGTTTGTTTCTGCAAGCATTGACGCATGGGTCACATAATTAACAAACTAAACTTCTTTTTCATGTGGAGTTATGGGTCATATTTTAAAAAATAAAAATTGTGTTAGATTCACGAACATTTCACCACAAATATTTCAAATTAAAGCCTTTTGTCATGCGCTGTAGTGATACAAGCAAAATTCCAAAACAGCCCGATTTAGATTTTTATGGCTTCGGGAAATTCCCCTGGGTTTAGTTCGTTAAACTTCTGTTTTTACATATCTGGGTCATGTTGCCTAACAACTTTTAAAGTTTAAATCCGATTTGACGACTCCTTGTTGAAGATGTCGGGTCAATATGGCATGCCGGTCGCAATCATGATTTAGGAACAAATCATAATTTTTATGGTATTTCCCTAGGTATTTTATTTCTTTTTTTTTCATTGGTTCAGCGGAGTCTACCACACTAACGTTCACCAGATCTGATAAAAAGTAGAGCAGGTGATATAGCGCTATTTTTTTTCTTTTAAGTGTTAAATCATTGACTAATGCACTTGTATTTTACCAAATCTGATTCAAGTTGGTTAAGCGGTTTAAGCGCTACGCCCAAACAGCTCATTTTTTAGACACAGATATCGTTTTGGTTTTTAACGTCCCAGGGGAATTTCCCTGGATATATAACCCAAAAATTTGGTTTCTGCATATCTAAACCATGTTGTCTAACAATGGTCAAGTTTATTTGCGATTCCATTATTCCTCCTGGTAGATGTCGGAGCGACATTCCATGCCTGTCAAGCGTTTGACGAAAAAAAAACGAAAAAAAAACTTGCCAGATAAGTGCGCGTTTAAGGCGAAACGTTGTGAATTTGAAACTGATCCTTAGTGAATTTAAAATTGGATAGTTAGTTGTGTCTGGCAAGGAGGCACACACTGTAACTAGAGAGTGTCGACCACGTGTTTAACCACCACTGTTTATAAAACTCATTCATGCTACAGGTTCCCTGACCACATATATTTTATACACCGAGTATGTAGTTTGTTTCTGCCATCATAAACGCATGGGTCCCATAGTTAACCAACCAAATATTTTCCATGTTTTGTAAAATAAAGAATAAACGTCTTAAATTTACGAATATTCCCATAGTTAACCAACCAGTATTTTCCATGTTTTGTAAAATAAAGAATAAACGTCTTAAATTTACGAATATTTCAACACAAATGTTTTAAATTAAAGCTTCTTCTTAAGGGGGAACTGAAGTCGATTTTAAGAATATCTTAATAAATGGAAAAAAATACGCTGATTTCAAAAATCCAATTAGTTTCTTCCAATATTTTTTTGTTTAAAAGTTATGAGCAAATATGCATTTCATTTTATGTTAGGGGATTTCCCGTATTACGTCATTGACGTTGTTGAGATTTCGTGCCTATATGCGTTGTATACAATCATGTGCCAGTTTTGAGGGGAATTAGTAACATAAGCGCCTGCAGGAGCGTTGTATTTTCGTTTTTTTATGGAGATTTAGCATAACACTTGTCATATAGCCTTACTGACCAATGTACACGCGGGACAGCTTACATTAAGCACGGTCATTCAGGGATGCACGGTCCTGGACCTAAGCTGAATGCTGAGGTATACAGGTCTCGAATTTTAAATACTTTAGCATAATAGTTCTTAGTAATTTATATCATAAATCATAAAAGTGAAGACAGAACAAGAAAACCGAACAGAATGCAATAAACTGTAACTGCCAGCAATTTATATAGAAATAAACCAGCCATCAAGCAAAGGCTAGACACCAAAGTTCTTTTACCTAGAAATATAAAACGCGGAAAAAAACGGAAGACGGAAGTGAAAAGTTAAACCCCTTAACAAGGGGCTACGGTCCTAAAAATTTCAGAATTTGTTAATTAAACCGTGCTCTTTCGAATGATAATTTTTGATTTAAAAAAAAATGTAAAATATTAATATCGAATATGAATATTTTTAATATTCACGCATTTATAGAGTTTTCGCCAGTTATTCCTTTGGATATGTTGTAGCCCTTGCCAATACCTTCAAATTGATATATAAATTATATACAATATCCGCGGGGGGCTATATGCACGAAGCGTCTGAATATTCATAACTCGTGATTTAGGGATGCTGCGGTTTTCATATCCAGATGAACATTTATGGAGTTTTTGCCAAAAATCCTTTGTATATGTTGTAGCCCTTATAAATACCTTTAATTTATTGTATAGTTTATATAGAATAACCGCAAGAAACTATATGCACGAAGTGTCTGAATATTCATAACTCTTCATCAAGGGATGTATCGGAAGATGCTGCAGTTTTCTTATCCAGATGGATATTTATAGAGTCTTCGCCAATTATTCCTTTGGATATGTTGTAGCCCTTATAAAAACCTTCAATTTAATTTAAAGTTTATATACGATAACCGCGGGAAGCTATATGCACGAAGCGTCTGAATATTCATAACTCGCTTTACAGGGGGGTGCACTGGAAGATGCTGCGGTTTTCTTATCGAAATGGACATTTATATAGTTTTCGCCAATTATTCCTTTGGATATGTTGTAGCCCTTTCCAATACCTTCAAATTGATATATAGATTATATACAATAACCGCGGGAAACTATATGCACGAAGCGTCTAAATATTCATTACTCGCTTTACAGGGGGGTGCACTGGAAGATGCTGCGGTTTTCTTATCCAGATGGACATTTATAGAGTTTTCGCCAATTATTCCTTTGGATATGTTGTAGCCCTTTCCAATACCTTCAAATTGATATATAGATTATATACAATAACCGCGGGAAACTATATGCACGAAGCGTCTGAATATTCATAACTCGCTTTACAGGGGGGTGCACTGGAAGATGCTGCGGTTTTCTTATCCAGATGGACATTTATAGAGTTTTCGCCAATTATTCCTTTGGATATGTTGTATCCCTTATAAATACCTTCAAATTGATATATAGATTATATACGATAACCGCGGGAAGCTATATGCACGAAGCGTCTGAATATTCATAACCCGTTATACAGAAGCTGATTTGATGAGAGATGTTAGGATTTTTTTTATTTAAATGGATGGCTTTTTGCCAACTTATGCTATAAATTTGTGCTTGTATTTTTAGTGTTGTAAATTTGTTTGCACAAACATGTTGTTGTTTACTTGCAATTGACTTGTTTGGCTCGAGCGATATCTATATGGTGCGAAAGAAGAAGTTATCGGCCCCGGTTGATGGTGCGGCATGTTTTTAATCTTGCTCCAGGATGTACAAATTCCTATTACAGCACACGAAATTCCAATCCACCTGTGCACTTCCATCGATTTCCTCACAACAACAAAAAAACGGATAAAGTAATGGATACAACAATGCAAGCGTACTAAACTACCTGGAAAAAGAACCGCAGTGTGTAGTGCACATTTTTGTGACAAGGATTATCATAGTAACATTGTATTTGACTCCAATGGAGTGGCCAAGATGACAAGATGATGAAAACAAACCGCTTGGTGAAAAATGCAATTCCAACATTTTTTTTATTTTTCTGATTATGATTTTAAACATAGTGATCAACCCAGTACATCAAGCGGAATTTCGTACAGGACAAAACGGTATGAAAAGAGAGTTTGTCAAATGGAGGTATGTGTTATTTACAATTTTTGTCATGCAGCCACAATTGTGCCGTTTTTCAAAAAATTATTTTAATTCAGGCTAAGGAAAAATACCTTGCCATAGAGTCTTTGTTGAGACCAACTATTCCACCTACACCTAGTGATGCATCTCAATCTTAACCTGCTGATTCTGAAGTATGTGTAGTCTTATAGTGTTTTTGAATTACCGTACTATTTTAATGCAGTGTTGAAATTGATATTTAAATAATTCATTTGTAGGAAGCTGAAGAATCTGAAATGGAAGAAACCAGTTCTGTAGAAATAAGTACCACGGGATATCTGGTGTCATTTAGTTATGAAATTGTATCTTCAGCGGGGAGTAGCTCTCATACAGAGTTGAATGTGAGCAAAATAAGTGAATAATGTAAGCTGTCCCGCGCGTACATTGGTTCAGTTAGGCTATATCACAAGTGTTATGCTAAGTCTACATAAAAAACAAAAATACAATGCTCCAGCAGGCGCTTCTGTTACTAATTTACCTCAAAACTGGCACATGATTGCATACAATGCATATAGGCACGGAATCTCAACAACGTCAATGACGTAATACGGGAAATTCCCTAACATAAAATAAAATGCATATTTGTTCATAACTTTTAAACAAAAAAATATTGGAAGAAACTAATTTGATTTTTAAAATCAGCGTATTTTTTTCCATTTATTAAGATATTCTATAAATCGACTTCAGTTCCCCTTTAAGCGGTGTAGTAAAATGAAGGTAAATTCCCTGACTTTGGCTGACTGAAATCTTATTTAGTCTGATAAACCAAATTTGAAACGTTGACAATTGCCAAAGAATACATTTTCTAAACAAGCTATAGCTATTTATTTTATTGTGTTAATTATTTATTGTGACGACATTAATACAGATGGCCTTATGGGGCGCAAGGAAATACCGCCGACATTATTTTCTTATAAACAGTTTTATATTTTACTTTAAAAGATAATACACACAGTTTTAGTCAAATACTTAACAGTATTGGTTTGTTTGTCCAAAATCGTTTTAAAGGTTTATCAAATTGGAAATAAACTTTTATATAAGTCAACATTCATAGTCTAGAATGTAGTTGTCTCATATGTTGTACATATTTGCAGATGATTGACTTTAAACCAAAAATCCTAAAGACGTTCCGTTTTTCTTTTATTGTCCATTCGACACGAGGTTGACACTCTCTGGTGCATGATTGGTGTTATTTTTTTTATTTTGTTCACGAAGGCGAAAATCAAACAATTCACTACATACAACTTTAAAACCCATCTTGTCTTTTTATAACAGTGTGATTTCTATTTTCTCCATTTATTGATTTGTAAACTTTCCCTTAATTGTCAATCATTCGGTGTTTATTTAAATTTCCTATTTAAATTTTTGGCATACTTCGCATGTCTATGGTATCTCTTTAGTGTGAATGATTCTATGTTGTTTCAAATGGCTTGCTTGTGTAAACGATTTTCCACACACATTGCATTGGTATGGTTTCACTCCAGTGTGAATCATATGATGTACTTTCAAATAACTTGCATCCCTAAATGACTTTTCACAAACATGGCATCGGTATGGTCTTTCTCCAGTGTGAATCATATGATGTTTTTTCAAAGAACTCGCGTCATTGAAGGCCTTTTCACAAACATCGCATATATACGGTTTCTCTTCAGTGGGAAACATTTTGTTTCTTTTCAAATAACTTGAATCGCAGAATGATTTTTTACAAACTTCGACCTCGTTTGGTTTCTCTTCAATGTGAAAACTTTGGTGTATTTTTGAGTAATGTGCTTGATTAAACGAATTTTGGCAAACATCCCATTTGCAAAGTTTTACTTTTGTGAAAATTCTTTGTTGTTTTGTCATATGATCTGCTTGCTTTAATGATTTTTCACACAATTTTTATTTCTGAGAAAAAAGAGGAAAAATATGTAGAAACCGTTTTTTTTTGTTTTTTTTTATTAAATAACTAAATTAATTGTATTTGTTAGAGGTATTAACCATCTGTATTGGATATTTTAGGTCTGGACTCTGGACTCGACAAATCACTTTAAATGACACTAAGAAGTATAAAAAAAAACTGTAAAAAGTATTGAATTAAAAAAAAGTTTTACACGGAAAATCTCGCAAAATAAATAATAAAAAAAAACATTTAATAATTACACATTATTTTTCACGTCTATGAAGCAAATAGTACTTTTCGTGAATTTCTTATAACTCAAACAAGCGCAACCTGTTTAGGGTTTATCTGCTGTGTATTATATATGCACTGGTATATGAATTCGAGCCCTATCAATGGCTCTCTTTACAAAAATCGTTCCCTGGCCAACGATACTTAGTTAAGACTCTGACAATCCGACAACTTCACATAAGGTTTTGTTAATCTTATTTGTCTTTAACTAATTCAATTTTGCTTCTGGTTTCGTTAGACGAATTTCTTATACTGATCTGGCTAAGCCACGTTTTGGCATAGACGAATATACATGCATCAAAAAGCGACACAGCATGATATTATGATAGAGAGAATTAGTCAGGAAACCGAACTTGTGGAGATTAATTTGATACAGGCCACAGGAAATAAAGAAAGAGGTTTAGACAGATGCGCAGTAAAGGTTTTTTTAACACAGTTTGGTATTCAATTATCTGGTTGTGTTAGCTTTAATATGATTTGAATAAGTGGCAAAGGGAAACTCCCGAGATCCCCAAAATATAAGCAGAACGGCCGTTTTGTGAATGTTTGGCAACGGTTATTTTAAA
The DNA here is from genome assembly GCA_000149265.1 of Ciona savignyi. Lineage (NCBI taxonomy): Eukaryota > Metazoa > Chordata > Ascidiacea > Phlebobranchia > Cionidae > Ciona > Ciona savignyi. Next base: position 62,810 of record CH001895.1, read on the forward strand.
ACAACCGATATTTTGTAACTGGGGAGGATTTTTTACTTTATAGGATAGGACAGGAGAGAATATTCAAATACAAAAATGTTTTCAAAATTGCCGGCTTGTTGTTAGGTGCTTGATTTATGTTATGCCGTTACTCCGGCTTTATGGTATAGAATATAGAGTGTCGATTTGTGGGACATTGGTTAAAACATGTGAAAATTAATATGCAGAAATTAAATGAACATCAATAAAAGTCGCTGTAATATATAGTCCCTAGATGGTTTTATGTCAGGCCTAATACCATAGTCGGTTCGAGCATCGGTTATAGGATAGGATATTCATCTTTATCCTCGTGAATGGGAAAACCAAGGGGGTTAACACACGGGCAAACGTCAGATCACCCCGCGCCCATCGTCGGGTTACCGGAGCTATTTCAGTGTTTTGTATATGATAGAAACGTTACTTTAATTTGGTAGAACCCATTAATCCGCTGGGTTCAGGCAATGTCCGTAAAGTGCCTTGCCCAAGGACACAACCTACTAGCTAGCGACCAGTTTCGCACCTTCAACCTTTCAATTGAAAGGCGACGCAGTTAACCGTTAGACCAACGGACCGGACAATATTGTAAGGAAAGTTGTAGGTGAATAAACTAAACGTAGAAAGACACAAACGGACTATACATGCCGCAAGTAAAACGGGAAAACTTTAAAATAGATAAATTTATAACTAACTATAACACACTATTACCAAGTATTTAAATCAGATAAACACTTAAAACCAATACACCTCGGGTCTAAAAAAAAAATCCGGATACCCCATGCCCACCGCGAACCATTTTAGGGATTTTGGTAAATCGTCTATTTATAAGATATACCAAGGGTGATAATGTAGCCAAGGAACCCGATCGTTTTAGGTAGTTTACACATTTTGGGGATACTTTAGGAGGCGTTTTCACAAAAATCCTGACTGGAAGTCTTAGATTTTTTCATAACTTAAAATTAAAATTTGGATCTTTATAACCTAAACTTAAAACCCTCCAAACACTTTTTCCCAGCAGATGCAAAAGCTACACCTTTATTTTACGAAGCACTGCTTCACTTTTACAAAACTTTACAGCTAAACGAGAACACCGTCGGGCAACCTAACATGATAGGATAGGATATTCATCTTTATCCCCGTGAATGGGAAAACCAAGGGGGTTAACACACGGGTAATCGTCAGATCACCTCGCGCCCATCGTCGGGTTACCGGAGCTATTGCAGTGTGTTGTATATGATAGACACGTTCCTTCAATTTGGTAGAACCCATTAATCCGATGGGTTCAGGCAATGTCCGTAAAGTGCCTTGCCCAATGACACAACCGACTAGCTAGCCACCAGTTTCGCACCTGCAACCTTTCGATTGAAAGGCGACGCACTTAACCGTTAGACCAATGGGCCGGACAATGCTTCAACCAAACTTTGATGCTTTAACCAAACAAACATTGGGAAATCACCACCATTGTTACTCAGCAAAACACTCCTTTAAAAACAATGACTAAGGGAGAGTATCACTCGTCACATCCTGTCGCGCATAGAGGTCTTAATTGGGTATACGCCATCTTTAACCAAGCGGATACTTTGGATTTTGAATATTTCGTGCCAATGCGCCATTTGAATATTTCATGTATTATGGTTGTGTTGTCACTACAAATGTAAAAGCACCAAAACTGTTGTATATTAAAAACAAACCAGATTGATCAAGGGTGAAGTTTCGTACCCGCCTTGGAATAATTATTAAAACCGTTTGTTTAGTAGAAAAATCTGCAAAAGCATCGTACGGATAATGGCGCATAAATTTTTTTTTACCGAAATGAGTTTCAAATTCATAATGGGCTCATAACTAATACAGTTTTTTTATGCAGAATTCCGTATGTGAAAGGGTCGGGTTAAACATGCGGCCGTACGACCATTCAAGGCTTTTCAATTTGCGGATATTCAGATATCTATGAAATCTTTTTATAGATATTTGAAGTGACATACGATGAAGTCATTGAGGTATGTCAAGTTTTTATTACGACTCCTACTCCCACATATTAAACATTTGTAATATATTTACTTAGTAGCTTTGCATATTGGTCGAGGTAAGACTTAGCTGATAAGGTTTTCTGAAAATGACTGGACTAAAATGAAAGAGGAAAGAATCGTTAACTATTTTGGAAATAGCCACATTAAAATTCCAAATTCAGTATACCTGACCGTAAAGTGTAGGTCTAACTAAAAGAATCGTGTTCCGATGGTATTTATGATCATAATGCGTTTTATTGCATTCATATTGTTATTTGGTAGCTAAGGCTTTATTTTTTAGATCCGTATTCCGTTAATTGGTATGTGAGAATATCAGCTTTTTAACCCATATATACAATATGCATATGTGGTGATGGGAGCTAAGATAACTTTACGCACTACGCTAGTTGGTTACGTCCGTGAGCAAGGCAAGACACTTCATGTGTTGTTGTAACGCGAGCTTGGGAAAGACACTTAAGTCACTTATTGTATTGTTGCTTGAACCCAGCTTAGTTTAATGGACTGAACAAAAACTTATGTTTGATTTTCTATATACACAGTGCAATATCTTTTGTAACTCAGCAGTAGCACGAGGTAATCGGTTGATTAACTCTGTTATAACACATTGGGTTTTTTATATCACCCTGCTTTTTGTTTATTAAGGGTATTTATACTTGTTAAACAAAAGCATCCTATGTGGTTACATAGAACAGTGCTCCGCAACCTTTTTTACATGAGGCATATTTAGAAACTTACTTAATTTTGACGGTGCATTCTGTTTAAAGAGTCTGATAGCTGTTATATTCAAATTTGCAAAAACTAAAATAATTTTGTTTTCTAAAACTGTGTTTAAAAAATATATATTATTTTTTCGCGGCCTACCTAGCATTTTCCTACTGCACCAGTATGGAAAGTACGGCAGCTGCACACTCGAGTTTTTTGTTTTTCCTGCGTCTTTGCACACTTGGGTAATTTCATACATGCTCATGACCTAGCAGTATAAACATCGTATAATTTCCAACAAACCTGTAAACCTACCTCTGGTCCTCGGGTAATTTACTGTCAGCACGTTTTTTGTTACGTAGATAGATATGTTAGCTAATGGATACGATAGATTTTGGATAGAATAATACGTTTGTTTAAGATTTTTACAAAATAGTAAAAAAAGGAGATTGTGTGCACTCTTGGAGTGTGTACTCTTGGACGTTTGCACACTGCACACTTAAATATTTGGCGCAAGCACACTCGAGATCTCGGTGAAAATTGACATACTTTCCATACGGGCTACTGCACACTGGTTGTGGAGCACTGACATAGAAGGCTCACATAAATATATATACCAAAATACCAAGTCACGCTACCCTTTGCCTAGTCGTTGATATGAAATCATGATTTTTGTGCTGGCTTTTCTCATCACATAATTTACATCATTTTCTACTAATAATATTTTTATTTTACAAAATTATCGTTTTTTTTTTAGGAAATCTGCATGTTAACCGATGACTGTACAGCATATAGTGCACAGAAGTAAATAGGACGGCTTAAAAATGTCGTTTTTTAAGAAAATACTTAAAATTGGACAAGAAAACAACAAGCCCAAACTTTACGAACATATCAAGCGTGGTGAAAATCCTGAATTGCAATGGGAGAAGATCTCAGAACTTGGAGATGGAGCATTTGGAATTGTGTACAAGGTTAGTCTTAAGAAAGTCTGACAGTTTAGTATATTTAGTGTGTGCTTAATAGAATATTCATGTTCATTTTCGTGAATGGAAAAACCAAGGGGTTTAACACACAGGCAATCGTCAGATCACCTCGCTCACACCATCTCAGAATTCAGATCACCTCGCGTTAGTGTTAAAAAAAGTCTGACAGTTTATTTAGTGTGCTTATATATAAAAAAGTTAAAAGAGCACATGATTAAGACAAAACGAGGCTTTAATAAAACTTGCATGGTTTACATATGCTGAAATGCTGCTGTACTGCTGCTCTATTAAAAGAAGTCAATGTTGGACAAGGCATTTCAAAAGCTCGATTATGTAATATTATGAGGCAACTAAAACCACAATGTAATACCTTCATCAACGTAATACTTTTCCATACAATTTTCTTGTCATTTGCTGTGTTACTTCACAATTATGGTCCGCTGAAATTGGACATTTTGTTGTAATTATAAAATTACAAGAGTCCGAGGTTCACCCAAATATGGATTTTCTTGATATTCACACAAATTAGGCACCTGCTTGAATTTTTGGTGGTTCACTCGATTGAAAACAATTAAAACACAGCCCTAATACCAAATTGCAACTTTACAGAAACTTCATTGTGTAGCAATACCATGCATGAAGATTTTTTGATTTCGTTTTGTTCCAGGCTCATTAGAGTGAAAACGGAAAATGGTTAACTATTGCTAAAGTGAAGCCTCAATACCAAATTACAAGCTTTTTGAACTTAAAAGTTTTTTGCGTACCATATGCATCATGATGGATTATCATTTTTGATTTATTTTTTTTCTAGGCTCGTCATAGAGTGGACGGCAGATTGGCTGCAGCAAAAATAATCGAATGTAAAACAGAAGAAGACTTGGAAGATTTTGCCGTCGAGATCAACATCTTGGCATCGTGCAACCATAAAAATGTGGTGAAACTGCTCGATGCTTTCTTTTTCGAAATGAACTTATGGGTGAGTGGTTTTAATGGAATACCAAGTGTGGATATCCACTGCTGTCACGTGCGTAGCCCATCGGGTGCCTATACTCTGATCCATATGACCTTAGATTAGTTCCTTTGGTGTTGATTGTTGATTATCCTTGTGGGAGCACAGTTAGGCTGTAGCCGTTTAAGTATAAAGCATGTTAGGTATTAGTTGGTTTAAGTCTGGATATTTACTGTTTTTGTGTGGGTTGCCAGTAGGGTTCTTTCTAATCCTGATAAATATCCTTGTCATAGGGCAGCTGATCTTTATCTAACTACTTTATGTAGAACCGATGTTAGATGTTAGTGAATATCCACTCTTTATGTGTTACATCTAGTGTGTTACATCTAGCGTGTTTAAATCTGATTAAGATGACTATAGTTAAGTTTCTTTACTGTGAATTGTTAATAATCTTTGTGGAATGCTGGCCAGGATTTATTTTACTTCCAAAAAGCTCTTTGTGCATGTGTTGGTTAGGTGTTAAACCTGACTGACCTCAAATGTGTTTCTTTTGTGTAGTTTTTTAATTACCATGGAAGCTTGCTGGCTGGATAATTAAATTATTTATATTCCGCAAGGTAATCTTGCTTGGTTGTATCTATTGGTATCATATACCACCTTATGCCCATTGTCGAGATGCCTATACTGGAGCTATTGCTTTGTATGTAGGTTGTTAGTTTACTGGCGGAGTTGTATTATATCCCTATGTAGTTCAGCCAATATATCTATTGGTATCATAAGACAGAGCTTCTCACTTAAAATTCCCGTATTGGAGTTGTTGTCATGTATCTAGATTTTTAATTCACTAATATTCTTGTGAGTGTAACCTTGGTTGTAGTTAGTTTAGTTTATTTTTTGTTTCCACGATGAATACACGAAGTGGGACTATTGGTAAAAATTTGGAAACGGGAAAAAACGGCAAAACGACAGTCGTTAGATCACGTCTAAAAAAGGAATAGCCTATTAAAATTCTGTATAATTTAACGTGGCCGCTAAACCCAATATATCTATCATTGCAACGCACCGGGCACAGGTGCTTTGAATAATTGAGTGCTAATTAGTACAATCGGCAGGTGCTGATTGAGTTCTGCGATGGAGGTGCTTTGGACTCCATCATGATAGGTGAGTTTATGCAAGCTGACGTCACAAATTTCTTGGAAAAATATTTATTGCTGGAATATCACCAGCAGTTGTAAAGACTTTTTTAGAAAATGTTTAGTATAAATTGGTGGAAAACGCAAATAGGGCGTCTAAATCATTTATTAAGTCATAACATGGCTAGGAAACTAAAGTTTATCAGTGGTTTTAATTCCTTTAAATGTTATTGTCAAACGGTATTAGTTTTGGAATCCTTTTGTCAGAGTGCAAATCCTTATCCCATGGCTTTTAATATCCCTTTTTAATAATAAACCTCCAGTTTAAACTTAATAGCACAACACCACAATGGCATAGTATATATATGATACAAATTACCTTGGATGTCTGATGTTAAAACCAACCAGGGTCATATAATTGTTAGCTAGTTGGCTACCGGTTGTGTTCATGTATTGTTTTTTCTTCTATGTAAAAGCAAAAGCTGTAAAGAAACCATGGCATTTCTTAATTGCAACCCGTTAAAAATGTATCAGAAACAGCAACTTTGCTAAGATAAACTGTACTTATAGTGTAAAAATTCAATATGATGCGATTTAAATCCCAGTGAAATTAAGTAATTGTAAAAAAAATGGGGTGGCAAGTAGTTTCTTTTGTATGATTCCACCCATATTTTTATATAGGGGTGGCATGTCACCCTTCCACACCCAAGGAATGGATGACTACGGTTGTGTCCTTGGGCAAGTCACCTAGAAGATTTAGCCTTAACCCAGTGGAATATTGGGTTCAAATAAAATTCCAAGAATTTCTTAATCTTATACTAACTACAAAAGTTCTTCTAACCTAAGGGTGGGTACAAGATAATTTAACAATTTCTCATAGGCTAAAACCTTCTGTTTCCCCAATCAAGAAAATAAACATGAATATCCTATTTTTGCACAAAAACTGACAAGCAGGATAGTGCAATTGTCACTAAGTCCATAATATACATCCATCTGCATAACAGAGCTGGAGCGTGGGCTGGAGGAACCACAGATCCAGGTAGTCTGTCGTGAAACCTGCATCGCGCTGCAATATCTCCATCAGAACAAGATTATACATCGCGATTTGAAAGCTGGGAACATATTGCTGACCATGCAGGGTGAAGTGAAACTTGGTGAGTTACCGTCGACATTGTCCGGCCCGTTGGTCTAACGGTTAAGTGCGTCGCCTTTCAATCGAAAGGTTGCAGGTGCGAAACTGGTCGCTAGCTAGTCAGTTGTGTCCTTGGGCAAGGCACTTTACGGACATTGCCCGAACCCAGTGGATTAATGGGTTCTACCAAATTAAAGGAACGTCCAAATCATACACAGCACACTGCAATAGCTCCGGTAACCCGACGGTGGGCGCGAGGTGATCTGACGATTGCCCGTGTGTTAACACCCTTGGTTTTCCCATTCACGGGGATAAAGATGAATATCCTCCTCCTCCTTCCTCCTCCATTGTAAATTTGGTGTTTTGTGGAAGGGGGATTATAGAATACGCCATCAAAGTTAAAGTGTATATGCTGGTATTAATTTGAGCCAATTTGTGTTCCAATGCGTTCGATTATAGATTATTCGTACGTTTTCATACTTTGGCATGCATTATTAATGTTTGGCAATTTGTATTTTAATGCATTTAAATATAAATTATCCGGCATTTTTATACATTAAAATGTATTTTTGCCGTTTGTCATTCAATTAAAAAATTTCATTTCAAATTTTAAACTCCTATTATTGGCAGCATAAAGGCCATACTATTTATTTATTTATCAAAATAATCTGCCAAAAATGTGTATTATTTTCATGTTAAAGTGTACATGCTGTTATTAATTAAGCAATTTGTATTTTAATGCATTCGAATAAAAATTATTCGAAATTTTCGTTCTTTAGAATCTATTTTCCAATCGTTATTCAGTTCAGAATTTCATTTAAATTTTTAAAACTGCTATGAGCAACGTGTAGGCCATTCTGTTAATTAATTTATCACAATACTATTTTATCACAATAAAATGTGTATTATTTTTGCTATAAATTGAAAGAAGATCACGATATATTGATCTGTAGCGATAACACTGTTGTGTATAATTGTATAGGCCTAATGATAATAAAATTAAGACTCTATTATTATAAAATCAATAATCTTAAGCAGTGGCTCCCAACCGCAAGGTGCTTCAGTGGCCGCTCTAATGTTTAATCTGGGCTGTGCTATATTACTGAGAGAAAATTAAAACTCAGAGTAAAAATTTGTGTGCGTTTACACTTTTATTAATTTTTTTATCACCTTCATGCGTTATTTTATGTTACATGTAACATATAAGCAAGTTAACTTTGGTTTTGCCAGGATGTAGCAAACTTTTTTTATCTGTTTGCTAGGGTACCATAAACCCATAGAGGTGGGAAACACTGGTCTTAGTAGCTACATAATTTTTAGTTCCATATTGTATTAATATCGGGGCCTTTTAAAATGCAACTTAATTCGGATCTTTATTATTCCTTGTATTTAGTTGGCTTTAGATATGATAAGATGAATTTCTAATAAATGGCAAGTGACAATTTTCTATGCTGATGGGCCAAAATAAAACAAGTCTTTTAAAAAGTAGAAGACCAAAAATAAGAAGTAGATGAGGCAAATGAAAAGTTTATAAACTTTTTGTTGTAATTGTTTGCATTTGCAAACATTTTCTGGGAATTTTTTCGACCTTAATTGTCTGTGAAGCACTATTTTTTTTTCAGCATCTCTTTACCTTACTTTAACATGTTGACTTCTTTTCGTGCAACATTGGAAAAACAACAAATAACCGTGGATAGCTCAAAATAACTAGTTCGTTTTTTTGCAGCTGATTTTGGAGTGTCAGCGTTAAACACACGGACAATGCAAAAACGAGACACTTTCATCGGAACGCCTTATTGGATGGCACCCGAAGTAATTATGTGCGAAACATTTAAGGTGAATAATCCAGGCTTTGATCCTTTTATCTAGTTATTGCCTAGTTTGAAAATATTGTTAAGCCATAGCAAATTAATCAGCCTTCGATATACGACTTCCACCGTTTTACTTCTGGTTTGTATAGTCTATTACAGTTTATGTTCAAATTACATACACATACGGATTCAAGTATCAAGAAGTTTGATTAGGTTTGTTATAACAAGAGTTTTGGAATCCCAAAAAATTCTTTATTAAAATCAGGTAAATTTTGAAAGGTCTCTTGTTCAAGTTTATTTAACGCTAATTGCTTAGCTAAGGTTTTGTGATTTGTTTCAAAAGTAAAATTTAAAGATAGATGTTGTTAAATTGAAATATTATGTCGGAAAATGCTCTAAAAAGATATTTTCATCATAATTTCTGAGACCTGAATAATTTAAGTGTTACCAATCTCTGCTTGAGATAAACGCATGAATCTCAGCGCCTCACGCTTACCCCTTTTATTCCCCTAATTTCAGGACACCCCGTACAACTACTCAGCTGACATTTGGTCATTAGGGGTCACCCTGATAGAACTGGCGCAGACTGAACCTCCCAACCATGATTTGAACCCGGTTCGAGTTTTACTTCGCATTGCAAAAACCGACCCACCGACCCTGGATATCCCAAGCAAATGGTGAGTTTGTTTACTCTTAGGGGTAGGTGGTAAAGGGGAAAAAATTAACTGTCGCAAAATAGTAAACATTTATGAAATTCGACTTGTTTTCTATTTTTTAGTAAATTAAATGTGCCATTTCGGAAACTCTTTGAAGAAAAAACAGTAGCTATTTATTGTTTGAGCTTCCCACCTTTAAACGAATAGCATTTCTTTGCCTATTTTTTATATTTGTGGGTGGTTGGACTATTGTGCCAAATAACACCAGCATTGTGTATTTTTTGCCTTTTTATTGAATGAAATTAATGAACTTTCTTTTTACCATTTTTCTTGTTTATTTTATTAAACTAATTTCCCAGAGTACCCATCTGTTTTTATTAATATCGTCCTTGTTAAAATACTTAAATGTATCGGACGTGTACTTAAGGATTCCTATTTCCGTGCCTATATTTATCATTGTATTTGCTTAGGGAGGTACTATTTAGTCTGGGGATACTAGAGTCAGTTACATACCTTTTATCTTGTTTAACCTTGGTGCGTTATGTTTGACACTGAAAAGCATTTATAAAACTTTTTTCCAATTGACACTGAACTTAAAGGTAATGAAAATTGTGTTGTTTTTATTGGCTTTTTTTAAATTCGTGATAGTTCTTATTGTTTCACCGATTTCAGTTTATTTAGTATTTTTAAATAAACCGTGTCAAAATTTGCAAATAGTTAAACTGTTCAAATCGTTTAGGTTACCCACCGCTGTGCAATCAAAACACTTTCTTACGAGCAGCATGTTACTTATGTAGTTTTTAAATCAAATTGTAAAAATTTGTTTTCAAATGAAGTTCCAAAACATTGTTATAATGGTCGGTATCAAAATTGTGTCGATTTCTATCGCATAACAATGGGAGGCATTGTTTCATCGAGGAAGTTATAACCAACTAAGTGTGGGTGGGGCGTACATGCGTCATATTTGATATTCGGATAGTTATAGACAAAAGTCTTGCATACTAGACTGTCATATTAGTGTATTAGTCACCGTTAAGTCAGTAACAAACTGAATTTATACTGCATACCAGGAGCATTTTATAACATTGCACAATACGTCTTTTTATATCTTATTTGTTACTCTTTAAAAACTGTCTTTCAAATGTAAGAATTGATGGTATAGTTATTACAAATGACTGAATTTAAATATGACCCTTTGCAGAATATTACATTTTGCTTTTACTCTGCGTGTGTGGCTTTACTATTATTTTTATGTAACTGTTCAAACATATGTTCTTTATAACACAATTATGCTTGTGTGCATAAAGTGTGTTGAATCGGTTTTTATGGGTTTGTTTTACACTGAAGTCATTTTACTACAGACGACCTTTACAAAATATTTGTAGTTAACAGCACTATAGGGAAAGCTGGATCGATTACACCACACATGACACAACTATAAAATACAAATACTGCATTCAAATCAAGCTTTATGTTCTTTTGCTATAACTTATAACGTATGCCTATTTCACTGTGCTATAGTGGACATTTCCAATGTTTTTCTATAAACTGCTTGTACACAGCGCATTTAACACATTGGTCTTAACTGATAATTCAGCACTAACATTTGTTATATTTACATAACGATTGACCTACTTATACAGTAAATCATTATCATTACATTCGTATCAATAAATGATAAAGGAGAAAACGGTAAGCGTGATCACACCCTTCACCCTTCTAACTACACGAATAAAACCTGTTTTGCATCCCCGAACTATTGGGCTACCATAATGTCATTGGTAAATTTTCGTTAAATAGTACTTGGCAATTGCTATTTTGGCAAAGTTGTATACTGCCATCAAAAATACTGTCAATCTCTTCAAAAAACACTGAGCAACCTAAATTAACATATAATGGCAGAGCTAAAGTAAGTTTCATGTAGCGACTATTGGATTTTGTGTTGGTTGTACACAAATTCATAAATTGTTTCTTGAATAGTTTAGTGTTTCGCTACCAATCAATCAGTTTATCAGTTAAGCATTAACCAATGCTCAGCTCTAGTGTTTTTACCAAATTTGTAAATTTCTGGTGTTTTCACCAAGTTTGTAAATTTGTAAAAAAGAAGATAGTACTGACTAGACCGGTATAGCAATTTGTAATGCAAGATTGCATTTTGCATCCCTGGTACTTTACAATTATGGTTTAAACTGAGACAGTAGAAACACACAAGTTATCATACAACAGTGGTAAATTTTAAAACGATCATTATTTTAATCAGGCGATAACCATGGTTAAATGCTTGTGTGGATTTCCCAACATGCCAGAATGAAAATTACACATCCATACTTTTTTATCAGATAATAACCGTGAATAAATGGCCTAATGTAGATATCCCCACCAATCATAGAAAAAGAAATAACCCACCCATCCATTCAGGTCCAAGAACTTCTCCAATTTCATAGCGCGTTGCCTCGTGAAAGATCCATCGAAACGAGCGAAACCAGAGGAGCTGCTTCAGCATCCTTTCCTCAGCAGCACCACTTCTCCACTGCCCCTCGTGAAGCTGATTGCTGAGTCGACAGCCGATGTAACAGAGGAATTGGAGGATTCTGTAAGTTTATGTGGTGATTTTTATTTTTCATATTTAAGTGCTGATTTTATATATGTTGCATTATTAGGACGATTCAAAATAGGGTGGTGGTTTTTTAGTTTTTTATTTGAGAGTACGATTTATCGCGAAATAGCTGTAAATGGTGCTGACATTTCTTACAAAAACTTGCAAAGGTTTCTGTAAGTTGGTGGTGTTATAGGGTGGTTTTTATTTTTCATATATAAGTGCTGATTTTATGTATGTGGTATTATTAAGGCGATGACCACTTATTGCAAAATATGGTGGTGATTTTTTAGTTCTTTATTTTTGAGTAAGAACTGATTTTATCGCGAGATAACTGTAAATGGTGCTGACATTTCTTGCAAAAACTTGCAAGGTTTCTGTAAATTGATGGTGTTATAAGGTGGCGGTTTTTTTATTATATTTAAGTACCGGTACTGATTTTATCACATAAAGGCTATAAACGGCCTTGTCACTTCTTTTTGCGAACAAAAACATGCAAATCGCAAATATTTATGTGTGGTGTAATAAAACTCAGTAGTTGCACTTATTTTTTTCAACACAACCCATATACATAAGTAGTATAAAGAAACAGTAGTTGGAATTCTCTTTTTTCACGCATAACTCGTGTATTTATCAGGATGAAGGAAGCAGCACTCCTGAAGTGAACCGACATTCACTGGCACCCAGCGAGGGCTCCTTGCAGCGTCACAACTCGGATGCATCAGCGTTGTCGGCGCAACACGATACAGACTCCATCGGTTCAGGAGGCCCCTCTCCCTTCCATGACATTGAAGTCACCTCAGTGAAATCAATCGACAGCAAAGACTTAAAAGTAGGCACCGCTTCCAGTCCTATCTTGACAAAAGTGTCATCGGACATTCACGACTCAAACTTGAGCCATAAGTCTGAACCCAATGACAAACTAGACAATAACACTACAGTTGCTGCTAAAACCGCAGAACCCGACAATAACAAACCTTGTGTTCAGAGCGTAGAGAAACTCTCAGTCGATCGGACGTCCGAACGAAGCTCTGTCGGGGATAATGTCAGTGAAGAAGGCGACCGGTTATCCGACTTACCCCGCTCTACTACCCCGCATGTCAGTTTATCTAATCACCCCTCGGTTTTCTCAGTTACTAACCCTACTCACCCCGATCAATCAGTTCCCATTCTGATTACAACAGAAAGTAGCGAAAATACAGATACAGAAGTTAGTTGTCCACCTCCGTCTACAGAGACTAAGGTAGTGACCGGCACATCATTTCACTCGGTTAATAAAGTTCCACCAGAGCTTGCTGCTTTTAATAAAGCAGAAGCTGATTCTAAGAATAAAGTGGACGAAGCGTTAGCGCTAGATATGTTAGACGAGGTTCTTAGTTCTCCGCTTGCGGAAGAGGAGGCTAAAGGTGCGCTGCCTGACACGGAATCGTCTGATTCTGTTTTCAATGACGCCGTTGACGCATCTGTACCTTCTGAGCCGTCTGAGCCCTGTGAATCAAAAGCGACAGATGAAGCAGGCAAGCAGGTTGAACCCTCTATACCTATTGCGCAAGATGAACCATCTGAACCTCTTGTGCAAGACGAACCATCTGAACCAGTCGGCGCAGATGTGCAAGAGGTGCCATTCGAACCGAAAAGGTCCATTTCCAGTGAAGATACATCAACAAAAGGAAGCACATCGTCGGATAAAGCTACTAACGGTATTGTGCTACGAAAGCGCCAAAATGGAGAAGCGGTAAGTCATTTATATCTACCACACGCGTATCTATATACATATACCTCTCGTATTATTGCCAGTATGACTTTGTTTGACCCCTTGGAAAATGCCTTTTTTATAAGTACCGGTAATGTCCTGAATGTATCAACTGTTTCCTTATCCCCATCATACGCTAATTTTAATTAAAAAATCGTTTACTTTTCCTCCAACAATGTTAAGTAAACTTGTAAGATTTGAGGTAAAATTATTCTTGAAAGGAGCATTAATTATATTTTCTCACTTATATTATGAATGGATCTTGTTATGCATTATCTGGTGCTTTTCGGGGTGTGCATTCTCTTTATCTTTTAGAATGTTTGATTTTTTTCAAGCTTTGTTTAGTTTCTGCCGTTGAACAATTCTTTAAGAGGAAATGCGGAAAAAATGTACCTGTTTTAAATGTGGTATGGTAAGAGTATAATTGAACATGGTTTAACACCCTGTATTTTAAATATTTGAATGTGTTAAATAAGAAAAGTGTCACAAACAAACAAAATGATTTAAATTATATAAAAAGTAGTACAAAATAAGAAAAATGGTTTAAAAAAAGAAAAATAGGGTAAAATGACTTTTAAAATAATTTCATGGTTAAAATAATTAAAAAATAATTATTTGTCTGGTTGTATGACCTATGTTAAACCAACTACATTGAAATAAATTGCCAACCTTAAATATTCCTAAACCTGTAAAGTATAAGTAGAGAGAGTGTTATAAACAGACTGCGAAAAATTGTAAATTGGATAACAACTGAAAACCAGTTTTATACAACTTTACCAAAAAAATATAACAACCTGCTTTGAAACATACGATGCACTTATGTGCTACCAACTAAAAGAAATAAACATTTGGACATCAAATGCATATTAAGCTGTCTGTCCGGCCCGATGGTCTAGCGGTTAAGTGCGTCGCCTTTCAATCGAAAGGTTGCAGGTGCGAAACTGGTCGCTAGCTAGTCGGTTGTGTCCTTGGGCAAGGCACTTTACGGACATTGCCTAAACCCAGCGGATTAATGGGTTCTACCAAATTGAAGGAACGTGTCTATCATATACAACACACTGCAATAGCTCCGGTAACCCGACGATGGGCGCGAGGTGATCTGACGATTGCCCGTGTGATACCCCTGGGGTTTTCCCATTCACGGGGATAAACATGAATATCCTATCCCCTAACATATGTTGTGTGTTGCTCAAACCAAGTCTCAATTTCGTTTCCTTGTATTGTCTGTATGGGATGCTGTAGATCTGTTTAATACTTAGAGCTGCATCGGGAATTTTTAGCACATTGATTATCATTGTGGTAGGAATCGTAGTTAATTGGGATTTCTTGTTTAATTTGGTTAGCTGGACCCAACCATTTAATGCGATGGTTAACCATCATAACCAGTTCGGAGTGTACCAACTAAACTAGTTAACTCAATATTGGACACGACAATACAATTATAATAATAATCGACCAACCGAACCAGTTAACCAATACAACCAGTAATGCCATAGTTTACCAACCTAAACCAGATAACACTTTTGTTGACCAACGAACCAAACCATCTAAAATAAAGGTTGACAAATCCAAACGGAATAGTTTAGCAATTAAACCAGTTAACCAACTTAAAGAGTTACATGATAGTTAAACTAATTAACGAGTTGACACAATAATTGACCAACCTTACACAGTGAACCATGTAAAGCCTCAACCTGTAGAATGCATAAGTTTGTTGTAGCCCTAAGTATTAACTTCATCGGAAATGTATGGCTGTTTTTATATGTGAATTAAATATCTAAAAAAATCGAAGTATTCTGACTGAAAGGGGATCGTAAATTTTAAAATTGTCCGCTTCTGTTCTCTATGTTAAAAAACCAGAAGTTAATCAAATATCCAAAGAAAAGTTTTCCGTCTTAAAGGGGATCGTAAATTTTCAAATTGTCCGCTTCTGTTCTCTATGTTAAAAAAAACATAAGTTAATTCCCGCCATCTCGTATTAAGCTGCCCAACTCTTCTTCTCGGACAAGTCTTCTGTCCATCACATCATGTGAGAGCATTACATCGCAACGCCGAACCTTAACCGGGACTATTAAGGGCACTTTAAACCTACTGCTGGCATCGGTATACCTGCTACTGTGTTAATGCTTTACCTGTTCGTGGTTGTATGTCGTATGCATGGAATGAAGTATACCAATGCAAGGCTTTTATTTATGTACAGTTGTTGTATATAAACATACATAGCATACTAAAATATGTATGTGTACTCTAGTATTCTTTACTTCATGAAAAAAAAGTGAAGCATATTCACAGTATACTTAAATATGTATGTGTACTCTAGTATTCTTTTTCTTCATGAAAAAAAGTGAAGCATATAATAATGGAAAATTTGAATTCTCTTTCTTTTTTTATTGAGTTGCTCTCCAGTTGAATTAAGCTGTGTTGTGAAATATCTTAATTCAAAAAGTATCATTATCTTGTTCCTTGTTCCACAACCCTATATGCATTAGTGGAATGCACTGAAAATATTGCATTTTTATTGAAATTTTTGAGTGAGAATGCCTTCAATTGTGGCTGCTATGTTGTATGCATGAACGACGTTTTACTAGAAGTCTCTAATCGTGAAATACTGTATGTATCGGTGCTTTTTTCCCTACTCAGTTCCGCTATATGGTTATGTTAAGCTCCTAATTGGTGAAATCCACATTACTTAATATATATTCATTTTGTTTTCCACCTTACATATTTGTAGCTTTCTAATTCTTGTACTTTTATGGTGGCTTCAATGGCTGGTAAAAATAGAGACATAGCTTCAGCTATTTTAATCAGACAATATTCTTGGCGCAAAGAAGTAGTTTTTCAGTATAACTTTGAAGTCAATGAATATTTATATGTTGAATCAAACAACAAGGTATGTATAGAGCCAGTTATCCCAATAGTTCTACACATTACCAGGATAATTATATATGAATTAAATAGATTTCGTATTATTCATTAATTCTAAATTAAGGGTATTTATAGGAATACAGCTTAGAAAGACAGTTATAGCCATTCAAAGATATTAAGTAAGTTGTACAGAAAGACTCGTCAGGTCAAATTCATCTTTGTGTTGATAATGATTTCTCTTTATATTGACAGCATTTTGTTTGCTTACCCCTTGGTTTAAATCTTTCTGTTTTTTTCTTTACCTCGGTGTTGCATGGTTTTTGAAGCTTTGCTTTCTTTACTTTTGATTAACTTTTGACTTACATGTTTGCACATTCGATGCATATTAACCTATTTAATGTTTAAATTGATTTGATTTAACTTGCCATAGAGTAGTTTATGATTTAAGTGTAAAATTGGATATAAAACTTTTGTCCTTACTCTAGGTTTGTATAATTCATTTGAATTCCCTAGTTTATAGTAACATTTTGTAAATGTCCTGACTACCGGGCAAAATATTGCAGTTTAGTGTCTGGGATAGGTTCTGAACCGACAACCTATTTGGTGCATGGCCATTATTTTAGAGCTGCTATTTAATGTGTAGTGACTAAGGCTTGCCACAGCTGTGCATGGTTATTATAGATGAATAGTAGGTGATAAAACTCCCTTCATTGGGTCATATTGTACTTAACACATAAAAAAACTTAAAATACTATCTACACGGTCAAAATAACTTGTCTTTTGGTGTTAAAACTGTATTTATCAGTCCCAACACTCAAATATAACCGGCAACTTGAACATACAGCATGTGAAGAACACAGCATAAAACTATGAAGAAGACTCGCCGGTATATAATAGATGGCGTGGAGGTAACGTCAACCACAACCAAGATCATAGACGACTTGGATGTTGATAACCAGAAGGAAAAGAGAGTTCTAAGGTTAGTGCAGACTTGATGGCTTGTTCAGAGGCAATTTATCCCAGTTACTGGACAGATATTTGTTTATAGCTTGACGAAGTGGGATAATCCACATTAATAGAGGAATGAACTGTTATTGTAAATTATGGGGTTAATCTGTGTGTTGCAGGATTTATTACCGTTTTGTCAGAGAAAACCCCCATGTCCACATAAACCCCATGTCCACCGTCTGTTATATGTTGTGTATTTCATTTATTAGTATGGGCGGGTTCACGGTAGCCTCGGGACCAGGAATTTAGGCCATAGAAGGCCAATTACTGCCATATGTTGTGTATGATGGAAACGTCCACCAATTGCCTTATCCAACGACACAACTAACTAGCCAGAGCCAGCAGCTGGTTTTGATTGCCAACCTTTCGGCTATATCCGAGAGTATTAAAAACACTCCTTATAGATTATACTGTAGTCAAGTTGTAGGCTTTACAGTGTGTGGATGATTAGTTTCATATATATTTCTGCTTGTGAAAAGCTGGGATATGGAACTAAAGATAGTAAAACACCTTGCATAAAATCGAATTGTAAGTTTTATCACAGTATGGGTTGTGGTTAATTTATCACAACAGCCATACAACAAAGTGTTGCTTAATAAACACTCAACCTATGACATCACAAACCCGATTATCAGGCGACAAGAGCTGCAGGAGCTACGCAAGCTACAACGTGACGAGCAGCGACAACTAGCTGCGTTGAGCGCCAAACTGATGTCGCAAATGGAGCAGATGACAGTGAAGTTCGAGCAAGAAATGTCGCGTGAGTTTAGTATCCAACATGTTTTAGTTGTAGCTTTGTTTTGTTGGAGTAGAAACAACTTGGCTGATGTGGGGCCACACTAAAAGGAGGGAAGGAGGGAAGTAGGGGAAACTGCTCACTGAAATTACAGAAACTAATTTAAACCCTGCCATAAACACCAATCTTAATCCGAGAACTAACTCTAACTCTGTGTTTAAAACTAACTATAGTGCCCTAATATTTATTTTAGTGTGTGGTTTCCCTCCTTCCCGCTTTCCCTCCTTTTAGATTTCTCCACTGTTGTGCAAGCAAAGCTGTTGTTTATTCAGGCAAAACTAAAATGGGGGACATAGGGAAAAGGGAAACTGCACACAAACAAACTAATTCAAACAATAGGGCATAACGCTCATGATCATGAAAATCTCCCGGGATCTGTTTAAAAGAATGCTCATAACCGTGAAGTTCAAATAACGCTCATGGCCGTGAAGTTCAAATAACGCTCATGGCCGTGAAGTTCAAATAACGCTCATGGCCGTAAAGTTCAAATAACGCTCATGGCCGTGAAGTTCAAATAACGCTCATGGCCGTGAAGTTCAAATAACGCTCATGGCCGTGAAGTTCAAATAACGCTCATGGCCGTGAAGTTCAAATAACACTCATGACTGTGAAGTTAGAAATAATGCTCATGATAATGAAGTTTAACATAACGCTCATGACCGTGAAGTTCAAATAACGCTCATGGCCGTGAAGTTCAAATAACACTCATGACTGTGAAGTTCAAATAACGCTCATGACCATGAAGTTAAAAATAACGCTCATGACCGTGAAGTTAAAAGAATGCACATGACCGTGAAGTTCAAAATAACACTGATAACCGTGAAGGTTAAATAACACTCATGATCATGAAGTTAGAAATAACGCTCATGACCGTGAAGTTAAAAATAACACTCATGACCGTGAAGTTAAAAATAACGCTCATGACCGTGAAGTTTAAAATAACACTCATGACGGGAAGTTCAAATTATGCTCATGACCGTGAAGTTTGAAATAACGCTCATGATCATGAAGTTTGAAATAACGCTCATGACCATGAAGTTCAAATTATATTCATGATCATGAAGTTTGAAATAACGCTCATGACCATGAAGTTCAAATTATGTTCATGATCATGAAATTAGAAATAACTGTGAAGTTCAAAAATGCTCATGATTATGAAAATCTCCCGGGATATAGAACGTGAAGGCGCAAATACGTGGTGGAGACGGACCAGATGGAGCGAGCACAGAAATCCCAGATCGAGAAGCTCGAACAGAACCAGGAGCACAGCAGGAAGGATTTGATCACTTCTCTGAAGAAGGAACAGGACAAAGAAAGGTTTGGTGTTTTCTTTGTGGTAGAAATACAGATATTGTTATTTGTGGTAGAAATACAGATATTGTTATGCATTAACTAAAGTACCAGAAAAAATGGAAAATTGTATCGGTTTTGGTTAATTACTAATGTTGTAATGTTGTAAATTTAATGTAAAAAATTACTTAAAATTATTGATGTTGTAAAACAAAACATGTTTTGAGGCTAAAATTACTTGATACAGAATGGGCAAAAACAAGATTCTACATCTGGGTTATTTAGTTACGACAAAGCATAACACTTGTCTCACATATGGGCATATGTGAATATTCACAGGATGGCTTTTACCATCCCTGTATAAAACTGAAAGGTGACATTATACAAATGAGGATGTATAACAATGCTAGCGAAATTGCCTTACACGATTCCGCTGTTTGATTTGGTGGTAGCTGGCTGGTAACACTTCAAGAAATGTCTTTAAGGATTATTTGACTCTTTTTTCCACAGGAAACTCTTCTTTGAAAAAAAACTTTTTTAGGGGAAAAATTTTGGTGGAAAATTCTTTGATTAAAAACTCGTTCACAGAAAAGTCTTCTTCGAATCGTTGAAGATGAAACAAAAGGAGTTGAAGGCGGAGTTGGATCGGATGCCAAAGCAACAGAGGAAGGAGATGACAAGAAGAAGGAAGGAAGAACTGGAGCTTCATCAGAGGAATCAGGTGAGATTGATATTTTGAATGGTGAGATTGATATTTTGGTGAGATTGACAGAGGAGCCAGGTGAGATTGATATTTTATGAGTAAAGATGGAACTTTAGTTTATTAATTAAATGAATAAAAATGGAAATCAGGTAGAACATTACAAGAAACAGGTGAGATGATCAACAGTTGATGATGGGAATTTAGATAGGATATTCATGTTTATCCCCGTGAATCGGAAACCAAACGGTTAACACACGGGCAATCGTAAGATCACCTCGCGCCCATCGTCGGGTTACTGGAGCTATTGCAGTGTGTTGTATATGATACACATGTTCCTTCAATTTGGCAGAACCCATTAATCCGCTGGGTTCATGCAATGCCCGTAAAGTGCCTTGCCCAAGGACATAACCGACTAGCTAGCGACCAGTTTCGCACCTGCAACCTTTCAGCTGAAAGGCGACGCACCAAACCACCAGATTAACCGGGCAGACAATACACACCCTGCTTTTTACTTTAAAATTCCATATTTGCGGTAATTGACACCAACACATTAAATGCATTGAGGAAATATTTCCATATTTATACCCAAACTTTAAAGTAAAAAAATATTGTGTATCGCAGGAGAAAGCGTTCTTCGAGAGACAATCGGAGAAGCTGAGAATGAACGTGCGTGAGATGACGGACAACCACAAACGAGATATCGCAGCCACAGAGAAGCACTGCCTTCTTCAAAAACAAGATCTTCTCAGATGTAAGTAATTTTGCATGGAATGGTAGTTCAGGGCACTAAACATTCTTCTTGTTTATATTTAATTATTGAACTTACCCTAATATCATCATTTAAGTGCTTATAAATAGACAGATACATTGGTTGTATTCGTCACAAAATACTCGACACTCGAAAAGTACTTATCCAGAAGTACTTGTGTTAAATACAAATTGTTTATTATAGTTGCTTATAAATATTCGATTAATAATTGGGAATGGTTATTTTGCTCTTATTGATGGATGTGACTAATAAAAAGTCTCCAAAAATGAAACTGATTAAAGAAATAATTCTTTAAACCCTCACTCATAAAAACCAAAATTTGAAAATAAGAAAAATAGAGTTGAAATA
>CH001895.1:86907-135536 GCA_000149265.1 Ciona savignyi
CCCACACCCAATGTAATATTTGCTCCTTGCAGTTTACGGTCGCGGAAACCAAGCGTCAGAAATCTGAGCGGATTAAGCTGCAGATCAAACATGAAGCTCAGGTAACTAGTTGCACAGGAATTATTTAACCCTGCCCCTGATGCTAAATCACTTCATTTTCATTGAAATATTGAAGATCGAATAAAGTTGGCACTTAATAAAAGTGTCTATCGTAACTACTAAATTACATAATGGTTGCAGTAAAAATCTGACTCCTAATTAACCTCCTTAATTGTGGGGTGAAGACTTAACCCATTATTACCTTAAATAATGTTAGGAATTAAAACTCATATCATCAAGACTCACATAATTTTAGGGGTTAATACCTGACCTCTAACTGACTTCCATAATGATAGTGGTAAGACTGGCCCTTAAGAGGTAATACTGACTATGTACTCACACAGTGATAAGGGTTAATAGTCAACCCATATTTATTAAATAATGGTAGGGGGTAAACTCATTTTTTTAAAGTGGTTCTTGTTAGGGGTTAAACTCATATTAGTATAGTGGTTAAGCCTCATATAATGGTGAGGGGGTAAGACACCCCATGTCAACCCTAATAAAACGTCATCGCACACAATGACAACGGTAAATAGTTTACCAATATTTATTAAATAATGGGGGGGGTAAACTTATATTGTTATAGTGGTTAAGCCTCACATAATGGTAGCTGGTTAAGACACCCCATGCCACCCCCCTAACAACTTGAAATCGCAGATCAAGGAGATGGACGCGAGGATCGAAGCGAATCTGAGGGAGCTGACGCAGCTGCAGAACGAGAAGCGGAGGATCGTGGTGGAACACGAGGACCTCAAGATCAAGGACCTCGATGAGTCGTTTCAGGAGGAAGTTCGGATGTGGAAGGAGCAACTCAAACCGAGAAAGAAGGTGGGTCGAGTTGTGGGTGGGTGGGGTTGTGGGGTGGATGGATGGATGGGTGGAGTTGTGGGGTAGATGGATGGAGTTGTGGGGTAGATGGATGGAGTTGTGGGGTGGATGGGTGAGTTGTGGGGTGGATGGGTGAGTTGTGGGGTGGATGGGTGGGTTGTGGGGTCAACTGGTCAATGCGAATAGATGAACTAAACCAAAGAAATATAGGTCGCAAAACTCAAAAATGCTGAAGGAAGGATTATTATAGTCGACCGTGGGTGCAAACTCAAAACAGCAAATCTAACCATGTGAACGCAACTAACATGAATTTCATATTGATCATAAACTGCTTCAAAATATAATTATGAAAGGCAAAAAATGAAGAATTGATAAAAAAATGGTATTTTGGGGTAAAGAAGTAATAAAAACTGGTATTTTTTTGGTAAAAAATTGATAAAAAATTCTTTTTTTTATGGGCCGTTTTAATAAAATGCCTCACTGACCTTAATGTAACAGCCGATGTATTGCATTCTAAACAACTAATTGACATCATTATCATAATGACATACAAAAATTGAAATACAGTGGTTTTTGTGGCAAACTGGTGCAGCTCTTACAGCATACAAGCATGCACTGGCACACCGGTTAAGAAACCGTGCAATAGAATATTACTTGTTGTTTAAATCTCAAAAACAATATTTAGTTATTCTCAGAAACATCTAGCTTAGCACAGTATTTTGTATGCGTTTTCCCCGGGCCTCATATATTTTTTATTTACCCAAAAGTTGCTTGAAATTCGCTTTAAATTAACCATCCCCGTCTAAGATCTTAGTTAAGGTAACGGACCTTCTATGGCCTACATTCCTGGTCCCGGCGCAACAATGGACCCGCCCATTATATTATAACAGGGTTTGTAATGTTGAAAATTGTCCTAAAAATCCCTCGGAATTTCGTGGGATCCCGTTCATGTTGATTATTTCCACCGAAAGCTGCTTGAGGATGCGTTGGAGGTGGAGATGGCCAACTACACCTCCCCTGGTGTGATGAGACTTGTGCAGAAGTATGAGAGCAATGTGGATGACATGGACGGTTTGATCACCCCGCCCCCCTCACTTAAGATGCCCCGCGCTTTGAGCTTGCAGTCGATCGAGAGCGTTTTCTCAAAGCCTTCCATTGTCCACAAGCGCCAGACGTCGGAGCCGGTGTCTGTTCTTTCCGAGGTTCATTGTTAGCTGCTGTGACATCACAATGATTCTTCACCGAGAAAAAAAATCGAAAACAAATTTCTTGAAAAATTAGAAATCATCGTCAACAATTCCTCTGCACGATAACCAATGAGTTTAATTTGATTTCAGTTCAATTAATTAATTCCAATCATATATTTGCAATTAATCAATGTATCTCAGTGCTATACCATCATCATTATTCAAACATCACTTTCTTGTCGGGCACTTTAGTTATGTCGGATCATAATTTGGAGTGTTATAATCTTGTGTAAATGTGCAATTCCTAATTCTTTGTTAAACAATATCTATAACAACTCAACTGTGCACATAGGAATGACCCTAGTTAAAGCCAGACTTTTTAACCATAAGTATATATACCTAAAGGAATCTTATGCACAGTATAAAAGCTAAGGTATCTAAGCTGCATGTAAATACAGGTTATCAATACAACAACACAATACAATAGCTTCAGCGACATGACTGGGGAAATATGTTGTCATACACCCATGAATACAGCTTTTTTACTATCACAATATAGGTATCTTTGCAAGCTTCTGAAAGTAAACCTCAAATAGATTAGTAAATTAGTCATATTTAGGCCGACTGGTCGCTAGCTGGCCAGCTGTATCCTTGGGTAAAACAATTCGCGGACATTGCCTAAACCCAGATGATTAGTGAGTTCTTCAAATTTGAAAGAACCTTCAATCGTACACAACACACTGCAGTTGCTTCCAGTACCCGTCGATGGGCGCAAATAGAAATTGTGACTGTGTGTGTGATAACGTCCCTTACTAATATCCTATCTTATACATCTTATTATCGTAGAGATTGGAAGACACCTTCGTCGAGCAGCTTGAGGAACAGAAGAAGTTCTTCAACGCCGGCGAGCCAGCTCCCCAACCCCCCGCCCCCCAACCTGCCCCTGATCAAAACGACCAAAAACAAGTCACGACTCTATATAAATTATAGCCTGGTGCCATTAACCAATTCAATTATCCCCCTCTTACCAGTAGCTTGGCAATTGAGGTGCAAATTGTCTTCATTCTTGCTGCTTTTTTATCGCAATGAACGTTTTAACAATTCGCAGTTGTTGTTGTTTTTTTTCTGTAACACCGAACAACTCTAATATATTATGTTTACTTACAGCTTGGTCTCTCTCTTAATATTTTCCTCTTTATCGTGTGCTTATTAATTCAGATGCATCGTAGCAAGAATAAATTTTATTGATTCGTTCCAATTTTTTGTCAAGAAATGTGGTTTGAATAGGAAATTCATGTAGAAAAGTGGAAGAGTGTGTATATGGGCAATTACCTCGCGAATACGCAAAAGAGTGTTATTACACGGATAATTATAAGATTACCTCGCATCCATTGTTGGGTTACTGGTGCTATTGCAATGTGTTGTACGTTATTGAGGTGGTCCTTAGTTTTCAGTAGAGCCCATTATTACTTATCTGGTTTAGGCGATGTCCCCTTTAGTGAATTAACCAAGAATAAAATCGTTAAGCCAGCTGCTAAAGTAAATTGTCCCTGCATCATTGCCGGTTTCGATACCAGAACCTTACGGCTGGAAACCAATGCTTAAACCGACTATGGTATTAGGCCTGACATAAAACCATCCCGTGACTATATATAACAGCGGCTTTTATTTATATTCATTTAATTTCTTGCATATTAATTTTCACCGGATTTAACCAATGTCCCACACAGCGACACTCTATACCAGGGATGTCCAACCGTTTATTGTAGTGGGCCGCATTGTCACTTGAAATAATTCAATGGGCCACAGAACCTATTAAATTTCAAGAAAAATGGGTACATAAAGAAACAATTAAAAACCATTATAGCTATATATAATCCTGTATTCCTGTTGCCACCATACTATAGCCTACTATTACTGCGCCCCTAAAAGCAGACTGATACATTTTAATAAGGCTTAAGATTAAAAGTTCAAAATACTACTTGGAGTGAAAATAAATGACTACCGGGCCGCACGAAAATCTCAGGCTGCCGCACTGCACTGCGGTCCGCAGGTTAGGATAGGATTTTCATCTTTATCCCCGTGAATTGGAAAACCAAGGGGGTTAACACACGGGCAATCGTCATATCACTTCGCGCCCATCGTCGGGTTACCGGAGCTATTGCAGTGTGTTGTATATGATAGACACGTTCCTTCAATTTGGTAGAACCCATTAATCCGCTGTGTTCAGACAATGTCCGTAAAGTGCCTTGCGCAAGGACACAACCGACCAACTAGCGACCAGTTTCGCACCTTCAACCTTTCGATTGAAAGGCGACGCACTTAACCGTTAGGCCAACGGGCCGTACAAGGTTCGACATCCCTGGTCTATACCATAAAGCCGGAGTAACGGCACAACATAAATCAAGCACCTAACAACAAGCCGGCAATTTTGTTTTTCGAAGAAACTACGATGTACCAGCATGCACGAACATACATTATGAACGTGCAGTCATACACGCGCGCAACATAGCCGGCGCACTGTTGGTTTGTTTCTTTTAAGCTTGGTCGCGAATGGTTTTTAACCGGTTTAAAATTATAGGCTCGTTGCTGTTTTAACTGGGCACTAGCTAGTTTAAACTTTTAACTGTTCGCGATCTGGTCGGTTGTGTCCTTAGGAAAGGCACTTAACGGACATTGCCTGAACCCAGCGAATTATTGGGTTCTACCAAATTGAAGGAATGTCTCAATTATACAACACGCTGCAATAGCTCCGGTAACCCGACGGTGAGCGCGAGGTGATCTGACGATTGCCCGTGTGTTAATCCCCTTGGTTTTCCCATTCACGGGATAAACATGAATATCCTATCCTATGCTTTAATCGGTATATGTATCGGGCGCGTTAATTTAGCCACTCTACCGCAATGACTAGCAATTTTTTGACCGTTTTAGTTTTGACTTGATATATGACTTGATATTTGACTTTAAGTTTTTTAATATAACGCTACATATGAATCGAACGTGCCAATCATTCGGCCACTGAACCGTACTTGCCAGCGAGTGTACGTTTGCCATATTAAAACAACACCTGTGCGCCACCTAGCGAGCGTGCGTATGCAGACTCCTACAAAACAATCCGATAAAAATGTTGGAATTCAGCAAAATAGACAATAGTGCCCAACAATAAAGCGACCCCAAAGAAACGGCATGTGTGCCTATACAGTAATCGTAAAGAAAGGCATCAGGCTCTAAAGTCAAAACTGTAACATTCCATCTCCTAGTCAGTCGATGACAAAGGAAAGGGTTTTCCTGTTTATCCAGTAAGAAACGATACCAGCTGGTGCGTGCTTTCATCGGATGCAGTAATTACATCACGTATACAGATAACTGTAATTTAAAACACCAAAGATAATTCTTTAGTGGCCGGTACTTAAACACTTAAAAATAAATTTAATTATGTGTATTTGTAGTATTCCCTTTATTATATCATTAGATTACATTTGTATATCACTGAAACGTCTTTTTTATTCAAATAGTATAATAAGCTTGTATCTTCGTTGTAAAACAATATATTTAATTTTTGTAAGGTTAAACGACAGCCTAAAACTCATATTTTATTTTCACAGCAATAACATTTTACCGTTAAACTGCAGTATGTGCAGTTTCGTTTCTTTTTATAAAGTTTAAATATTCACGTTTGTAGTTTTTTTGATTCGTCTGCTTTTTATTGAAAACAAACAAGTCATCACCATACCAGTTTGTGTAGTTTGGTGTGAGCATATGATGATGGGTACTGGGCGAGGGATAAAGCTTAGTTTCAAAGGACCAAATTACTATCATCTCTTCGTGAAGAACGTATGTTTCCGTCCCAGCCGAATTAAGCTGCCTGCCAGGAGCATGTACTGCTTGTCGGGATGGATGGCCTGTCCACAACTTTGCTGTATATTGCGCCAATTGCTGGGAAAGCTTTCACAAACTGCAACGCACGCTATAATGTTTCCTTTTTCATATACGGTAAATATGGGGAATTAAATTATTAACAGAAGAGTAAAACTTGATTAAAACTGTCCTCGAAAAAACACACTGTTATGACGACTTTTTATTGCGACATTGTCAAAGGAATCACAAACGGGCAACAATAACCATTGGATAATAGCTGTGGTGCAAATGAGAAAGAAACGATACTGTACGTGCCAGTTTATGGCGTATTTAGTTTAGCAGTATTTTGGTGCTGTGAAAATACGATATTCAAATGAATACATTAAGGTTTTTAAATAACGCGCTTTTTTAATAAAAAGTTTACAAAATCTGAACAACATATCACACAACAGACGGGAGAGTTACACGTATTCTTGTTGTGGGGATATTAGCACTAAGAACTGCTCAAGCAATTCAGAAACGCATAATATACCGGGCTGTCAGAGAATCAAGATTTCAGAGAAATCGTCTTGTACTGGTGCACTGTGCAGACTAATAGTCAAAGAAGCGAAAATCGGCAATCAATGTACTGTCGTGTTGCCGAATGATTAAGGCGACCAATACATAATATGCCTATTTCTGTACAAAACAGTCTTGGGGGTGAGCTTATCATGAGTTCGTAACTTACGCCGATAAAAAAAAACAACAACAAAAAATCAAAGAATCGAAAATCGGCTGCTTACTGCGCAGATTTCGACTTTTGGTGATGAAGCAACTTTCGGAACGAAATGGTTCGATCATATGTGTTTTCGAGCTTAAGATTGAACATGCATTGAATAGACATAACTTTCATCGAAAGTGCTTCCAATCGGTATATCTTTTTTATCATTTATACCGGATTTTGTTTAAATCGTGGCGCAAATCAAATTTAATCCAAGGTGAAAATCGCTCTTTATGGTAGCCGGCTCAATTCTGGCGTCTGACTTGATATGCAGCGCTCTAATCCGCGTTCAAGGCCTTGCTTTCTTATAAATGATCGTGACAGTTCCCTTTATGGTATTACTAGTCAATTGCAGCTTGTAGTAACGACCTATCGGTGTAAATAGTACCGAGTGTTTATATTTCGTTATATTCACGGTTCTGGCATAAAACGCGTCTAATTTGACAGTTTTACGCGTGGCATTTATTTATTACATGTTCGTTTTTGCCAACCCGGTCTGAGCGTGTTGTGACTTAGTAAACGCGTGATATAGTGTGTACGTTTATTCATACAGTGACGAGACGACCATCAATAAGGGCTAGCTTCAATACGTGTGAATACCTAAGCGGCATCGCCTTCTTCAGCACCATTTCCGTTTCAATCGCGTGTAGCTCATCTCCTGCAAATGCTTAGATAACTACACGGCACATTTATTCAGATTTTGCAGAGGGAAGAGTAAAGGCAATTTATAGCAGTGTGTTTTGTGTTTTGGTCAAGAGTTGTGAAGATCAAAAGATATTCAGAAGATATATTTGTTAACCAGAGTTTGTACAAAATGACCTCTACAGTCGCAATTCCTCAGTTCTTCGCGAATTACCCGGGGATGATTCCAGGACCTGTCCCAGGGGGAATTCCCTGCCCCATGCCGGGCCCCCCAACCAGCATGCCAGCCGCAACCGCCGCCAACGGGGTCAGTTACCCGAATCTACCGATCCCAGTTCCAGTTCAGGTCCCAGTGGTGCCAGTGGGCGGAGGATGCTACAATGAGTAAGTACAGCATGTTCCTACAAATGATATTATACGACTCTCGGGCGTAAACGTCCTTTTCAACGTACTAGAATCTAATTTACCTTGTTTAAAATTCGCCCTTTCGCCCAATAGGTTTAAAGCACGGTTCGGGTAAATAAAACTTGTAATTGAATTGTAAGTTACTTTTGCTTTCACTTTAAATGCTTTGTCAAAACAGCGGTCCACGCTTATAATTTCATTTCACTTTAAATGTAAGTCGGTACAGTGTACTTTTACAGGAAGATCGCTTGACAGTTCTTTAAAAATGGTTCAACTGATTATCTTGTAAAAGGCTAATGTTACTTAAGCGTGTAGTTTTACATATTCATGCGATCGTTTAATATAAGTTTAGCGTGTTATGCCCGGTGTCAATGCATCACATAGGCCTCTAGCAGTTTAGTTTACAGTTCCTGTGCAGTGTTGCCACTACATAAATCGGATGCGCGCGCGGCGTTGCGGCAGGCCGCCTGTTTCGCAGATTAGAGTTTAAGGCAGCACTGCCAATAGCTGGCTGCTGGTCCGGGAAACAATAGTTGAGCAGGAAGCCGCCTGATCAAGCTTCCTCTCCATTTTACCAGACAGCACTCACCGTATGCTGATATGCTCTTATCTTAGGTGCACTGTGCGTATATCGAAAACAATTCGTAATATAATGCGTAATACGCACCCGACACACGTCCAGCGACACCGACTGAAGACGCCATTTTGAGTAATAATTAATTTTACAAAAACGCACCCGAGTCACTACGCCCCCGCTAACGTAATAATGGCATTTATGCTAGATTCGAATTCGTTCATAATTGATGACGATAGAAAGGTCACCACAAGGTCAAGGTGTTATTTCGTAACAAATCGTATTTCGACTGAAACTCTACAGCGAATATTGCGACATAATCTATATTTAACTCGTTTTTGTTTTACATTCAATGGAAGAAAGGTTAATGCGCAAATTAAGCACAGAAATACATACAAATGACAGAACATTTCAAAATGTAACGTTACTTGAATATTAAATAAGAGTCACGCTGCCAAAACATCATACTCTTCACTATACGCAAAATTAAATGTGTTCAAGCTATAATACAATAAGGTGAAGAATAATGAAAATTCTTGAATTAGTCAGTGGCCTGACTTTAAACAACACCATAGTGCATATTTATTAAATATATATACATATTAAGCACTGTGCAATACAACTTTGTTTGTTTTAACTTAACAACAATAGGAACTATTGATTGTTTTAGGGCCTATCTATAAAACGGTTAGATTAAGTTATAAACAGTTGATAGGCTATCCGATTACATGTCCGTTACGTAGGCAAGATGTGGGCTTATATTGCTCGAAGTTATTTGAGAGCCAAAGTATTAAAACTAAATATTAGTATATGGATCCTGGCGGGAGTATAAATTACTAACATAAATTTACGTAATAAAAACAAATTTAAGTTACTTTTTATATTAGAGGGTTTTGTTATGTAGCACAATTTAATCATGGTCAGTACTTGTTTTTATGATGTAACAACTGGCATGAGTTAGCTGGAGTATAACCGTGGATAAACCTTTAAAATTATTTCTACACACACAAGAATAGTTATGACACATCCATTTACTAAGGTCAGATGACCTAGATCTTGTTTCAGGCGATACTAACCATTGTACTCCGCAGTGGAATGGAGGTAGTGTGGCACGGAGAGTTTAGTCGATTGTTCAGCAATTTCTATCCTCCCCACGTATGGTATCTCACAATCACAAACCAAGCACCGCAACAGAAATGGAAGTTCCACCGGGACAGCGCTAAAGTTCGCTTTTGTTGCCAGGTAAAATGTGGCTGTGTTGCTAACCTGACAAATATTATATACAAGCACGATGTGAACAGTACACTGTAGTTACTAAACTGGATCTTGGGAATTATATGACCATACCACTGATAAATTCTCAATTCATGGATTTCTCCATGAGTTTTTAAAAGATAATTGTCCTTAAAGCTTTTAATGTGGATTTTCCCAATAACCAGGATACAAATGACGCATCCATCACGAGTTTCCAAACGTTAATTCCACATTTACTAACATGGATAACTGGGGTTGATGCTGTGCATTTGAAACTGTACTGTACAGTTGCGCGCTTTTTTTATGCTGAATAATCCTCGACTGTTTTGCGGTTTTTATATGCTGAACTGTGCGGAAGGGTTTGGGGCATTTTAGATGTTAACATATACTGAATAGTTTTGGTCTTTTAAGCTAAACTATAAAACAGTTTTGCCCGTTAAGTTCTTTTGCAATTATTCTAATGTTTAAAATTCATTATCCAGGACTGCGGAAACGGTTGGACATCTATGAAAGGCAGAGTTACGTTCTGGTTCTATTTAAACTACCTGACAAACGAGGGATTCGTGCAATTCAAGCTTTACGGCCAGCAGTGCAAGAAATGCAACAGCGGCAAGTTCGAATACGTCATGTGGTACCCGGAGGAAGTGTCAAAGGTATAAGATGTTTATGTCACTTATTTTTTATGCTAATGAGCAATCGGATCCTATTAGAAAAACACTTTATATGTCAATGTAAGCTGTCAGTCAAATAGTGTGGAATTGAAACCTAATTAAAGTAATATCTCCATCATATTTTAACACATTGTAATAACATTTGGCTCTATGACTGTGGATAAGTGGCCATCTTGTTTTAAAATACCCCTTTATACCTTTCTCGTCCACGCGAATTAAGATGAGTAAATTATCTCTTTCAACCAAAACCGAAGCCGAATTTGAGGATCGGTTTCTATGGTAGTCGGGTTACCAATAAATCAATGTGTAGGTGGTTCATTTAATTATAATATCGTAGGTGGGGAGTGTTTGCCTTATTCCTGGGTATCGTAAGGCACCCTGTTTCCACACCCGAGTCACTAAAGTTATAACATGGTCGTGTGGTCAAATAGTTAACGCGACTAATACATATGCCGAATATTTCCAAAAAAACGTATTATAGCAACGAGCTCAGCACAGGTTTGAAATTGAGCCCGGTTAAAAAAAACATTGTGCAGAAGCATGATTCTTTTAGTATCTACACATCTAGTAGTAGATAGAAAACTAGGCTTGCCATGTGTATAAGGTGTTACGCTCTACACCCGTGACAAGTGTTGGGACAGTGCGTGGTAATAATACGTGATAATATGATACCACTTCGATCACTAGACACATGTTTTTTGTATTTTTTGTATGTGATTTGACATATGTATCGGTCACGTTAACAATTCGGCCACACGACCGTACAACTAGACACATGTTTTTTTTTTTTTTTTTTTTATCGGGCTTACTTTCGAACCTATAACGGGTTCGTTGCTAAAACCGTTTTTTTGTATGTAAGTCGGTATATGTAAACCATTCGGCCACATGACCGTACAACTAGACACATGTTTTCGTCGAAAGATGTTTAGTGTGTGAATGCTCTACTCTAGCGGGCCGAGAGGAAATCTTCTCCAATATTTCTGCAAAAGATTGCTGGACTTTGTTTCAAGGGTGTTCGATTCCTATTGTTATGCCGCGCTTCCACAAAATGAGGAACATAAACTGATTATTATGCAGTTTCCTGCCAATCATTCCCATTTTGTCTAAAACGCGAATGAATGCTACACATTAGACGCTATATGAGTCATGTTTATAAGTCAAATTTTGTAAGCAAATTTCCAGTGGTTGGTACAACATTTTATCTACGAATGTGCTTAAAAGTTTTGCAAGACATTCAACTTGTTAAAATGAAACACTTGTAAGTTAAAATGAAACACTTGTATCGGTAATGGTAGGGGGAACATAAAACACGTTTTAAAAAATCACCGACCTTTCTCGTAACTTTACTTTAGTGCAGCTCTAAGTTTAGGATATTTATCTTTATTCCGGAGATTGGATCTTTAAGTTAGCTCTCACTGTGGCTAACCGAAATTATTAAAGTATGTTATACGATGGAGACATTGGTTGGTTTTGATTCCTCACCTTTCAGCCCGACAGTTTACTTATAAGCTAATCGGGCTGGAATTATAACTAATATTAAAAGTCAATCCAAACTTTTAATCATTTTTACCGAACTAATTTTCACCAAGTCCGTTTTTATACACAATTCGGTACATGTGTCGGATGCGTGATCCATTTGGTCACACACTGTACTCCAAACCACCTATACCTAACTATACCGACCATAATAACACCCCATCCTTCACAGGTGATGTGCAATGTTTACAATAAGGTGGGCCAGACTTACTACGGCTTCCTGCAACCGCCGATTCGCATTGACCGACGTCCGGGTCGACCAAGGAACCAGCATAATGCCGAGCTCTGTCAGGCTTGTAGAGACGGCGAGTGCGATCAGGTATGGTACAGTTTGGTTAGTAGTTTAGTTAAGGCTATTTATGTCCCAGTATTGCTAAAAAATACCCTGCTTGCCAGTACTCAGCTTCAAACCCAGGATCCCTAATTACTAGAATGTACAGTTTACATATGGTACAGTTTGGTTGCGAAATTCACCCCCGGGTACTGGCACAACCAAACTGTAATGGTACAGTTTCGTTGGTTTAGTTAAGGCTATTTATGTCCAAGTATTTTTGAAAAAATATCGTAAACACATTTAAAAACATAGAGATGACTATCCTATCTAAGTGAGATAGATCGCCTAGTTTGGACTTCGTATATCCTTATAATACGATTGGCGTTTAGTAGTTTATTTGAGTCAGTTTTTCGATAGTACTGAAGACAATATCGTGAATAAAAAAATGTAGAAAAGGGACTATCCTATCCTAGTAGAAGAGGCTTTCTAGTTGGCACTTTAAATGTCGTTATACCAACTGGTAATTATTAAATGATCTTATTCCTATAGTCGGGTCACCAAAACTCTATCAGTTTGTTCAAAAGTCTTTTGAACAATGCAGTAAAATCTACATAATCAGTTTAACGTTCACCATGGTTACTGCTGCTTGATTGTTATTTTAGCAAATAAAACTTATCTAAACCTCGATTCATTTATGTTCTACAGGCCCGTCCTATCAAGACGATATTCAACGGGATACTTCCAAGCCCTCTGCCAAATCCGCCACTGAACGGCGCTGTCGCTCCATCCAGCACACCACCAGAGGCGCTACAGAACACACCGCCTCCGAATGTGATCCCGTACTCGACGCCATCTAGTGACAGCAACGCGTCATGCAGCAACAATACACCTACTATGACGTCGCTGGTTACTCTAAGTCCAGGCCTCCAGCAACCTATTCTCACATACTCGGTGGTAACATGCCCGCCGAAACAGCTATCGGCGAATTCGAACCACTTCATCCCGCAAAACGGTATCTCTCCGCCGGTCAACTTCGTCTACTCTCACCCGGGCCAGTTTACGTTGATAAACGGCGGGCCTCCGCCACCTATGCTGCCGCCAAAGCAGTACCATCAACCAATGATGAAACCACCAGCGGATGTGCAACCCGTTAGCCCTACAGAGGTCGAGCCAGCTGCAAACACCTTATCAACCGAGACTGCGATAATAGAGCTGGAGCAAAGCTTTAAAGAGAAGGTCGAAATCTGCGACGAGAACGAAGTCAAACCAGCACAGGTGACCGAGCAGGACACGCAAGCGAATTGAGCTATACCCGCACCCGCTTCAAAACTGCTTGCTGTACACAACACAGGCTGAAAACATTTACTTTTTTATCTTTTTTATTGAAGTGCTCCTTGGTCTACGCGCAATAACCACTGCACAGCAGAAAACGCTTTTTGTGCAACCCGATGCCATTGTTTATACAAGGTGCTATATTATTACTATCAGCCCATTGAAATCGAAGACTAGAAATTGGATGCATTCTACCAAATCGATGATATACTTCTACCCAGGGTGTTAAAATATTGCGTCAAAGCATACGCCGGAAATAACTTGTCTTTGCATTGCTTCCTTCCTTACCAAGGGTTATTGGCTTGGCCGTATGCTTATGCCTGTTTACGCCTTGCACGATGTATAGGCTTATAAACTACTCCCCGATTAGTGCCTAATCTTCTACAAATTTTGCGACAGAACTGTAAATCCCATCGCGCTTTGGCGCCAGCGAGCGGTACAAAAAACTGGCCGGTTAGCGTTGCTGGATTGAACACCGTTTCGAGTATTTCGCTTCTTAACGCAGCCATGTTAGTCCACGTAGCGCTGCGATTGCTGTGACCGTACCAATCTCAACTAGGTCAATATTTTTGTGCAATGCGTTTGCCCTAAACGCCTCCCATGTTGTACATACCTATTTTGTAAATAATAGTAATATATCGTGTTGCATTCACCATTATGCCTTGGTTTGACGTCACAATTCTATGTGTGATGTACCATTCCACAGCCTTACCATTTGTTCCCTATGTAAATATTGCGTGGTGTGGTTTTCCAATAATTTGTACATAATTTATTTTGTTCGCACATTCCCCCCCTCCTTATGTGCAATTTGCAAAGTTTAAAAAATCCGTCTCATTAAAAATTTTAACCTTTTAAGCACGTTTGTTTAGATATTTTGTACAATTTACCCACTGGCACATTTTTTTAAATACCTTATATTAAAACGTATTTTTACACATACTTATATCTAACCGTCCAGTTTCAGCGGTTATCCCACACAAAACAGTCTTGTTTTGGCAGCATTTTAACTAACCAATGACAATTAGAAAAATGCTTTGCCAAAATCACTATTTTTCTAACAGTCCCCTGTTTGTTTTGGTGTTTTAATGTTGTGTCTGTGTTCGATATGCCGGTTCTTGTCAAGTTCCCCAAAGTACCGGTTGTTTTACACAACCGAATACTTTTGTACATAATATTTGTAAATATGGTGTGCTCTTTGATTTCGTTATTAAAAAAACTAATTTAACTCTTTCAATTGCAAATGTAGGTGATTTCACCCTAAATTTATAAAATAGCACAACCTATAATGAACATGATAAATCTTGTTAATGTGCGTACTAGTACATGTAGTTTGGTGTTTTAATACAAAAAATATCTTGTGTATATTTTGATATTTTTTGTAGGCAAAATACAGACTTTATCAAACAGTGCCTATAACCACAGTCTAGTTACTAAGGCCAAAGTATGGGATATTAGAATCATTTATGCCCGGTTGAAGGTTTGCTATTTGGCTTAAAATAAATTTTACTGAAACAGAAACGAGAGATGCATGTCGGGCAGAAACTGTAAGGGAAGTTCAAGCGGGATTAAAATCCTACTTTGCATATACTATGAGGTCTGTACTTTAATCAGAAATCGTTATAACTTACCTTCCATTTTGTGTATATCTGATTTGCGTGTATTTCAGGCTTACTGGGTTAACATGTAGGCTACATGGGCACCAATAAATTTGGTGATAAATTGAATTTCTACATGGCTACATACCTCCGGTAATATGACCTTAAATGCGTTTTTTCTACCGGTCTAAGTTTCGAATTCATGATGCGCTCGTCTGGGACCGTATTTTTATGGGAGTCTTTATAATTATATGTATCGGCCGCGATAACCATTCGATTACATGACCGTACAACTGTTTCCCTGAATTTTTTTTTTCGAGCGAAGTTTCGAACCCATACCATGCTGGGCTCGTTATTTGGAGCGTTTTTGTATAGGAGTAGGTATATGTATCGGCCGCGTTAACCATTCGACCACACGACCGTACAACTGTTTCCCCGAAGCCTTGTGTTGTAAAAATTAGGTGTTTTGCGCCATCTTCCGGTGTTTTCACCTTCAACGGCAAATATTATCCTTTCGTACACTGTGTTTACAAGTCGCAAATGTGAAGTTAACGTATTTTAACCGCTGCTCTCAATAAAGTAGGCTGCTAAATGTTAAACATATTTTTGTCCAGATTAAAAGTGAGTAAAGTCACTCCATCATTTCCACTGTATTATGATTTTCCATTTTAAATACTACTCTTAGTTTCA
Organism: Ciona savignyi; assembly: GCA_000149265.1. Taxonomy (NCBI): domain Eukaryota; kingdom Metazoa; phylum Chordata; class Ascidiacea; order Phlebobranchia; family Cionidae; genus Ciona; species Ciona savignyi. Next base: position 102,613 of record CH001895.1, read on the forward strand.
AAGGTTTCTGAACTGAGTGTTATCCAGTAGCAGTGTTTAGGGTGACACTCCACAAACCCGGAATACGCAGGGTTCAATAACCACACGCCCGCATTTTACTGCAAGCTAGCCTAACAAGGCAAAACGCGTTATTTCTCTGTGTGCATGCTAAACATGCAACCGTTACGGCTATCAGAATCCGCCTTATTTGCTCGGTACACCAAAGTGTTTTGCAATAAACTGGGGCCATAGATACGCATCGAAGTGTATTGAAGATTTGGTGTATACGTTGTGTTGGTTGCTTGATTCTTACTCTGACGCGAAGTGTCAACTGAGTTTAACCAGTTTCGCGTTGTCATTGTGGACGCTCACGTTCAGCAGTTTTAAGAACTTGTCGTGGCATGTATGTACGATTGTCGCATAATCTAGGTTATTTTGATTTATAATTTTTGACCTATAAAACCGTTTTTATTTAAATTAAAAAGGTAAGAACTAGCACAAGATTGGATGTGATTTTTAATTTCTTTGACATTTTGGCGGTTTGGGATATAGATTTACTAAAGTTGTTTTGGGACGTTAAATGTAATTTACGGAAAGGCGAAAACCCGCGCTTCCACAGTGTATTACAGAGCGTATGTTTTTTTATAATATTTTGTAGTATATTACGACCATGATGCTTCGATAGTGTAGCTTTTTAAAATACCAAAACTTTTCGGTGGAGAATCGGTGCCTCGCCGAAGCTCTTACACCATCAAACACCCCCCATATACAATCCAGGATATTTTACGTTCTTTGTAATTAGTGGTTGTCAGATAAGTATCGTGTGGTTATAAATTGCTAAAGAGATTTAGTTAGTTATTGTCAGTTATTTAAACGAATTTTAAAACGAATTATCGACATAGGCACTGTTCCAAATTCCGTTTTTTTGCATTGTCAACTTTTCACCTCGCACAGGAATTTATACTTAAATTAGCGTGTCAAATACCACGGGGTTAATATTAACGATGTCTAATCAGGTACCACAATGTTTGTCCTGCAATTGTGAACGTGAGATTAGATTTCCACTGTGTAAAGTTGCAGCAATTTCGTGTTTGCTCATCGTCACCTACGACTGTAAATGAAACCGACGATAAATTAGTCCCAGACACCGAAGATTTATGCTCTTACCGCGAATCCTGTGCAAAGTGTTTTATTCTGTAATTGGGATTTTAAAAGTGAAGTTACATAACCAGCCAGTAGTATGACATGTCCGATAATGCCCACCAGTAGTAGTAGGTGTCCAAATATACCCTCTAGTAGTGGGAGGTGTAAGATAATGAGTACTAGTAATAGAAGGTGTCCAAAAATGACCATTAGGTGTAGAAGGTTAAAAATGACCAAATAGTACAAAGAGATATATGTAACGTCCAACCAGTTTTACGATAAGTTCAAAAATATTAATTAATAACTGGAGATGCTAACCAGTTAACATGCCTGGAATATGGGTCCAGGGTTGGTTTCACTTTCTGAAAATACAACAATCTTGTGCCCGTTGCCGAGTTGCAATACTTAAAGTACACCAATATTATTATTTACGTTTTTACTGCAGTCAAGGATCTAACATTATATAAGGATCTTGTACCATGGTTGTGAATGCGTTAGCACGAGCAGCATGCGCTGCCCTTGGGTCGTTAAGTTTCCTTGGCATTTTCTCGACTTGCGTTCTGCCGTACTGGAAGATGAGTAGTTGGCAGGTAAGCCGTTAATTTATAAGTGGGGTGTGGGGTCATGTGGATATTGGTCTGGACGTATTCTGTTCATCTGATCAGTTTGCAATATGCTAATAGGTAGACCACTCATTTTATTTCAGAGGGATAGTAAAAGCTGTGGGCATTGTAACATATACAATCTTCAGATATTCCTTTACTTCTTGACCTTCAGTTCTAGCGGTTTAGCTCATCTGTAGCGTGTAGGATTGCCAGTCCGAAAGGTTGTGGATTCAATACCAGCCGTTAGTTAGCCGGTTGTGTAATTTGTCGAGACATTTGACGTGTTTTAACGAAGTAATGTGGAAAAAATAAATCAACGCATCTATTGCATCTAACAAACTACATTAACTAGGGAGACCTGCCTGTTGGATAGGATAGGATATTCATGTTTATCCCCGTGAATGGGAAAACCAAGGAGATTAACACACGTGCAATCGTCAGATCACCTCGCGCCCATCGTCGGGTTACCGGAGCTATTGCAGTGTGTTGTGTATGAATCATTCACACGTTCCTGATAGGCGACGCACTAACCCATCAGACTAGTCTGTCGAAAGGACAAACCTATCCAGGTACGGTCGTGTGGCCGAATGATTAGCGCGACCGATACATATATCGTCTTCTATACACAAACGGTCCTTGTGCCTTATAGGCCATCATGGGTTCGAAACTTGACTCGGTAAACTAAAACCATCTATTTTTTTGGCTTTGACCGAAGAGTCACCAGACCACAACATGCTCAGTATCTTCTATTCTCTATACCCTCACGTATAAACCAGTTAGGTTAACCGACCAATTTCGTCCAGACATCCAGTGCGCTGTACGGGAGAATGCCAACGTACGACGGTGTTTGGTGGCAGTGCATGACCTTGAAAGCGGGCGGTTTCACGTGCAGCAACTACGGAAAACCAAGCATCTTCCTATCAGGTATGAAGCCCCGTTTGTTCTATTAAAGAAGGGTGGGTTTAGCGGGCACGTCTAATTATACCGAATTGTAATAATTTATTGCTTTTTTAGACGTGTTCTAACGACTGTCGTTTTCCAAATTTTTATTAATAGTCCTGCTTCATTTTCACCGTGGAAACAAAATATAAACTAAACTAAAACTAAGGAACTTAAAGATTCCTGAGCTGGCTAAAACAATACGGCCAGCATTCATTAATTCGTATATACTATATCTTATATAATTCTGTGTCGATTTTCCCGGTGCATACTTCTTGCCGAGACTAAACCAAACTACCTTCTGTTTCATATTATGAATAATATCGGCGATTACTCTGATAAAATTATGAATTTGTTTGCAAAACTATAACTAAAACAACTTAATCATTGGATATTTATGATTTATCTACATGAATGGGAAAACACTAAAGGTAATAATGAGATAAGATCATGTCCTGGTCAGTATATCGGAGTTTTTACCGTTTGTTTTGTATGATCAAGACGTCCCTTCAGTTTTATTAACCCAAAAATTAAATGGGTTTAAATGATGTCCGCTAATTTCAGTAACCACAAACACAACGCGTTAGCAAGCGGCTGGTATCGATTCGACAACCCTTTTGGTGCAAACATGGCCCCGGCACTCTTACCGAATGAGCTAACCGACCAGATGAACATATGTATTGTCTATATCAATAACATGTGTGGGGAAAACAAAAGGGGGAGGGAGCGGGAAGGTGGGTAACTGCACCATAAAATAAAAATTATGAGATTACCAAATTAAAATTTCATGTTGTATTACAGGATACACAAATATGATGTGCTTTTTTCATTTTTGTCGCATGTGGTTTTCTCGCCTTTGAGCAGTCGGTGTTCCGTTTTGCGCATAATTCTCATAGTCGAATATAGCATGTTTAGCACGGTCGTTTGGCCGAACGGTTAAAACGACCGATACATTGCCAATTACTGTTAGCATTTATATAAACAGATTGTTAGCGCAAAGTCATTAAAACAAACCTATCGTGGTTGAAATAAGCTCCGAAAAAAACAAACAAAGAAAAACAGAATCAATACGGAATTCTTGCATTTAACCACGTTTGTCGCGTTTATCAATTGGATTATACGATTAAGATTTAACCCTAAACTAGAGTCGGCCTTGCACCTCACGCGCTTGTGCCTTGATCTTTAAGAATACATTAAACGTTCACATTTACAACATCAGGTAACGTTTATTACTGTATATACTCAAAGACATTATCCAGATCACAAAACACCACAGTTACGCTGACACCAATCGTTTTGGAGGCAGCCAACAACAGTCGCTCTAAAAACTGTCGTGTAGTTCAGTGGTTAGCATGGCGACTTATATGTACAGCTGTAGTTCGAGTCCACACACGAACTTGCAAGTCGTCGCACTAATATAGTTTGTTTCTCATAAGCGTAGGATTAGTATAAAGAATCATACACCTCTCCGCCATATCCCGAGCTTTATTGTGAACCAGTCCTTACAATTTAAACGAACTTGGTAATAGGCTTATCACGGGTTAGAAACCTGGCGTGCTTGTAAAAATAGAAAAAACGGTAAGTCAAAAACAGAATGGTATAAAATAGAAAAATTATATTCGGTAAAAAAATTATAGTAAAAAAATATAAAAAATACAGTCGGTCAAAACATTACACGATGTTTACAAGGTCAATTGTATCATGTGACGCAGATGTACAAGTAAAGGACACAGCAAACGTAACAACCACCACAAAACCACGAACAGGGTTTAGGTACAAAACACTTGACACACAGTTACATAGGGTTGTGCGATCCACTTGTACATTTTTGCTGTGTCATTGCGTTTATTTTAACTCATTATAGGATAGTTTGGTCATATTACAAGAAAATCAAGCATAAAAAACACCCATATGTTTAGACGACGGTTAGTTATTAGGATCAACTTAAAGGGTTTGTTTAAAACGCTATAATATAAGTACACAGAAGCAAGAGCATATGATCCTACAGGTTAACAGAAATATTTCCGTATGTGGCCACGTAGATTTGAAAACAAAACGGTTCTACCCATTGCGCCATTTGTAACCATTGCGCCATCTGTAACTGAGATAATCTTGTGGGCATCTATTGTTTCCCGGCAACCTATAAGCTACCTTGTTGCTACATATGCTCTGCTGCTAATTCCATGGTTTGTGTTCAAATGTGCTGAAAGCTAATGGCTACCTAGCTTTGAAAAAGTTAAAGCTCTAAGGTTAATTTTGTAAAAAACTAGATATTGGATTTTTCATAGAATTTGGTTCAAAAGATATGAGCTATGTGAACTTCATTTGATCATAATTTATTAAAAAAATCTAGTGTAATAAGTCCCTACAATTTGGTTAATTAGTGAAAGGTACTATTGGTTAATTTAGTGTAAAAGACTTTAATAAGTTTACTAAACAAGTACAATATATTGGTTAATTAAGTGTGAACGACTTTAATTCGTTTACTTAGCAGTTCCTTCCACATTAATTATCAATAAACTATTCTAACATTGTTCTTCATCTTTTGTTTCGTCATTTCCTAATTTTAGCGTTATAAATATTTTTTGTAATATATAAATAATTAGTTATAGGTAGCAAGTAAAAACTTATGGTATGAAATTCATTTCTAAACATAACAAGCAGACAGTTTTTAAGCTTAAACTGAAGATTTGAATCGAATAGAAAATGTTTTGTAATTGTTTTGTGCTTCTACCACATCAAAATAGTGAAGGAAACGGGTTTTATTTACCTTTTAAAGATGTTTTCTTGTCAGTAAATGAACTGTTGGTTTAAATACAAATCTTTATATAAAAATTAAAATGTTGTGATTGTTCTTACAGTATTGTGGTTAGAATTTATTTCCAGCACAAAATTTGAACCTAAACTGTACTTGAAAATGGCATGTGCAAATATTGAGAAGAAAAACAGGCATGGATTAAAGAGTTCAGCAGTATGCTCCTTGTGTTTTATGTGGATGGTTTTCTATCTTAAACTGTACGTGCTTATCTTTCCCGACTGGTGCCATAGTGTTTGGCAATTGGAGGAAAACCTTATGGGTCGTGTCAAACGCTTTAATGGAGTTTTTCTACGATGTATCAGCCCAAAACAGGGGGCGTTTAAATGCGACAACTACGGGAAGCCGTTGCTAAGTCAAACCGGTAGGTAACCCCAAGTTAGTTAATTTGCCTTTTTCGTCACGGTTATGATAACAATAAGTATTAATTATTCAAGAAATAATTAATACACGGCTAAACTGCAGTCGATAAACACATCACTGAAAAATCACCGGGTGATAAAAACAAATTTTGGCTCAATCTTATGAATTAGTTTAAGCAATATAAATTGCAAGTTAAATATACCAAGATTAATATTAATACAGGACTAGATAAAAGTGTAAACTAAAGCGCGGTTTAAACATAAAAACTGTAGAAATATCTCATTCAGTGCGTTGTAATAGCTTTGATAACTATAGACAATGGGCACGTTTACCTGTTTAATAAAGCTCTTTGCATAATTTACAGTGTTTATTTAATGCAGGATTAAAAGCACTAAATACTGTTTAACAATGTTTGCCTGTCAATAATTAAAATAAAAACCAATTTCAAGCATTTAGATTTATCGCTGGTTTTTGTGGGCGGGAAATATAAATTGTAAGATTCACAAACAGACTGTGGTAGGACTGTGTGAGCGCAGTCAACTAGCAGGGGCTTTACAAACACGATCTTTTTGTAACTTAACGCCAATGCGGGAGAACACGAAGTGTAATTGGTTGACGTAGGCAATGCGGATTTTGGACTTGACATAAGGTACCATGTGTCAACAGTCGAGTTACTAGACGATCTATCGCCACTTGGTGATTCTTTTAATGCAATTTGTTTGTGCAAACCCGGAATTTCTCGCGTAGTATTACCTCGTACTCGCAGTCGGGTAGCCTGAAACGTGAGGTGTTATGGTGCTTGATACATTTAGGCTTCTTACACAAGGGACGGGCCAGTTTCATCCAACGATGTTATAAACAAACTATGTCCGTTGTACAGTTACCGGGATCGTTGCAATCTTTGTGGCTTTATTTCATTTCATTAATATTCTCCTGAGTAGAAAGCTAAAACTTTCATTAAGCATACGTAATACATCTCGTGCGCTCAGTCGAGTCGTGAGAATTATTTAAAGTAACTCGGCATCCTATTATTTGTATAATTATATCTCATTTATATTGTCTTAAGTAGAAAGCTTAGCAGAACGTTAGACACCCCGTGCACTTAGTCGAGGCGTGTTAACATTAGTAACCTGGCACCCTTTAATTTGTATAATTATATTTCATTTATATTGTCCTGCGTAGAAAGCTAAAACGTTTATTAACAGAACGTCAGACACCTCGTGCACATAGTCGAGGCGTGAGATTTAACATTAGTAACCCGACATCCTATAATTTGTATGTGAAAAGTCGAGTTAAGAGATTCACGCATGAATGTGTTGTTTGCAAATAAGTTGATGTCGTAAACCTCGATGTGGGCAACGCAATATTGGATTTCTTCTTCTCCGGGAAACGAAGGCGTCGTCCCGTTGTTAAGCTCGGGCTTCAAGTAACTTGCTATATGTGCTCTCAGTTGATTTGAACGTTTTACCAGTCAAGTTGTTCGCTCAAAATTTGTAATCTTTATTTTGAATTTGAATTTCAAGTTTTGGGATTTGTTTTTTTTTCTCAGAAGATCTGGTTTCGAACCCAGATTCCTTAGATTAGCCGCAGAATCTGCTCGAAAGTTGTAATCGCTAATTAGGATTTGTGTTTCAAATGTTGGAAATCGTTTTATTTTTTCGAAGGATTTGTTTTCGAACCCAAAATCGTTAGATCAGCTGCTGTATCTGAGTTCAATAAACAAAGTTACAAACTAACAACCAGTGGCTACTTAGATTAAAATATAAAATCACGCTCACAAAATAAGGCAAATTTGCTTTTATGGTCAATTGCTTGATTATAATATCATATTTTTGTTTTAGTCGAGCATGTCTAAATAGTTTTGCCAAGATGTATGCTGTCCGTTACTTAAACAGCTGTTGTTTCTGTCTGCAAGCTATGGTCCATCTTGTGCTTATCTTGATCACGGCGATCCCCGACTGGAAACACAGTGCTTGGCAAGCGTCAGACCCATTGATCGGTCGTTTGGCTAACTTTGCTGGTATATGGTGGCGATGCTTTAGCCCAAAGTGGGGAATCTTTTTATGCGACAACTATGGGAAAGTGGCAATTTACTCATCGTGTAAGTGTGTTGGGGTACGGTACCACAGCATGAGACGATTATTGTTTGGATTTTGGACATGCTCAGTTGTTTATGGTGTCGTTCGTCAACCGTTAGCCGTCCGCCCTCGACCGTAAGCAGGTAGCCGTCAGCCGACAGTCGTGAGCCATAAGCTTAAAGGTTTAAAATTAGTCGCCGTTTAATCGTTTCCTTTTGTTTGGGCTTGACTTGTAGCAGACATAGTTTTAACCCAATTTATCAATAAGTTAAACTATTACAGTGCCAGCGTCCAATGCATGTACAACACGGCATACTGGATCTTTCCGTGCTAGCTCCCACCCCTGTATTAGCGCTTTATTGGCAGTAAAAACCAACCCACAAGTTACCGGACCTTTTAGTTTCAGAACAGGGAACTTAATTCAGTTTAACCACCAGGATTAAATGTCACGACCTAAACACATGGTCATATATCTTACAACTCCACAATCAATTTATGCCGATAATCACGTTATAAAACGCTCTTAAATCGGTTATCTCATGCCGGTTGACTTAAACGACGTTGTCTTCGCTACGATTCGAACCCAATACCACTAGACCATTGCGCATTCGGGTTAATCATCCTTAAAAAGTAACCTACGTAATTTTCGAATTCAGATTATACGCTTTGCGATGGCGGTCTATTTCTTATAAAATTCGTCACGATTCTCGCCGATATTTAACCCGAGAGGCGAGAAATCAAATTCGTCACAATTTTCGCCGATCTTTAACCCGAGAGACGAGAAATCAAATTCGTCACAATTTTCGCCGATCTTTAACCCGAGAGTCGAGAAATTAAATGCGTCACGATTCGCGCAGATTAACCCGAGGGGCGAGAAAACCACATGCGCTCAAGGTCCCGACAACAATTCTAATCACCACAATATATAGCGGACATCCAGGCCATGCGAGCAATGATGTGTATCGCGTCCATCGCTTCGTTCTTTGCTGTGCTCTGCTCGTTCCTATCCCTCGACTGCTCCAGCCTACTGGAAACCAACAGCAAGCCTAAAAACGTAGTCGCTTTTGTAGCTGGCGTGTTATATGCGATAGCCGGTTAGTTATTATATTACCTAGGTTTTCTAGCAGGGCCAGAAAGTACTGATTCACTACGAATGTTGAGATTTTGCGTCACCTCGTTAACCTTGACCATTCATGAAAAAATGCACTTTCCGGCCCTACTCCAGACCTGGTTTATCTTTATAGTAATTATATCTACATAACAGATTATTTGTGCATTTCATGTCAAATCTAATATGTATATGTATTGTATGATTGGACATTCAATTATCCCCGTATTAACACATCTTACAGCGACTTTGCAAGCCCAGAGAGCTCTCATGATCGTAGCAGTGCTTACCTCTCTATTTGGCACTGTTATTGGCATGATTAGTTTACGGTGTACAACTGCGGTTAAGAATGACGTTAAAGCCAAGTGGTATATTGGAGTGGCCTCTGCTGTTTTGTTTATACTGTCCGGTCAGCAGTGTGACATCACAAATGCATGTCCAATCATCCACATTTGATAAGGCATGGCAGTGTTGGTTTAATTTGGCGTTGGGTTTGTTTATTATTGATGGCAAACCAGTTTGTATTGACGAATAGCAAGATGTCACGTACCCACAGTCAGGCCGGCGTATTTATTACAGAGTGTACATGGTTATTACTTGTGTAGGGCTGCCACACTGTATAGTTATCTACATCGTGCCCACAGTTGTATTGCCAAGTATATTACAGTATATGTACAAAATCTTAAATTGCATCATAAGTGCCCACAAGACACCATGTATGACCTAGTGACTGTAGTAAACCTTAAACCCATAACCTTCAGATAGCAATTTCAATAAGACCGCGGTGCTAATATTAAAACTAATACTGCCATGACCCTTACGCACAGCGAAATTTGGTTTTATGAGTTCGTTTTGAGTTATTGTAATTCCAAGTTTTGCATGCGTTCCTTATATGCATGCTGCAGGAGTGATGTGTGGGGCTGCAGTGTCGTGGTATGCATGGAGAGTCACTTACGAGTACTTCAGTCCGTTCTACCAGGAGAAAGAGTTTAAATACGAGTTCGGCTCATGCCTCTACATGGGCTGGGTGTCGACGGCCTTGGGTAAGTAACGGGGGATCAGGGGTTGAGATGGTAGATCCATTCGGCTGGGCTCGGATGTATTTTCGCAGCATAAGGACACAATATGCATACGGCGGCAGGAAATGCTGTGATAATTAATATAATCCAGGACCAAACGATGCTTAAACTTTCGGAAGTGTATTTTAATACAATTCACTACAAGTAATAAAATTTACCAGAAAAAATAGCAAAAACATTTCGAAAGCGTATTTAAAAACATTAAACTTAAAGTTATAAAACGTAAATAAAAACACTTCAAATAAACGGCAAATATTTCGATTTGAAAACCTATGGCTTCTATTTACCCTCACTTTCTTTCATAATCACTCGTTTTCCAATGGGTTGTGTGCTCTACAGCGACACCTTGCGCATGGGTGTGGTTTGCTAATCGAATGATGTCATAATTTCACACCTTCCCATGTCTGCACTCAATTGCGCACGAGTTCAATCATTTTCCGCATTCTAACACGCAGAACAACATTAACATCTGTTCCAGGCATCTGTACATTAGTAAGCACCATATGGTTTGCAGTCAACGTACAGCAGCAATTCTATGACCCTATGTATAAAAATTCCAACTTCAAATATGAGTTCGGTTCCTGCCTTTATATCGGCTGGGTGTGTGGAGCTATTAGTGAGTCGGCTGTACATAATATCGTGGCCGATAATGACTAAGTGCCGTTTTGTACACTTAGCACCAGACAACATAAAACAAACATTACCTATGTACTGGTAAATCAATCGTATTGTAAATATATGTAGAATGAAAAGAGATCTAATTATAAAATAAATTAAAAATCGCAACAAAGTTGGCAAAAGTTATGTAGCCGAAAGGTATCCTAAATATAAGTCTCTTTCTTCAAATATATTGTTTATATTGCGTTTTAATCAAAAATAGATCTAGGTGTAGTAATTGTAACGGTTCAGCCAAAATCTTGAAAAAGTACGCTCATCTTATGAACAACGTCATATGCTTTAACTGTTCTTTTCACAGCTTTGATATCCGGATTGATATTAATATGCGGGTCGTGTAAACGAGATAAGGACGACGAAGACAAAATCTCGTATCCATACTCTTACCAGCCAAGGTGGGAAAATGCTTTTAACATATATGAATACGAATGTCCATAATACATACTATGATTATACATAGGATATAGGATAGGATAGGATATTCATCTTTATCCCCGTGAATGGGAAAACCAAGGGGGTTAACACACGGGCAATCGTCAGATCACCTCGCGCCCATCGTCGGGTTACCGGAGCTATTGCAGTGTATATGATAGACATAGGATGTCTAAACTTTATTAAAATTAGTAAACACTGTATGGTACAAACAGGTTTATCCCCTTGAATATGGAAAACATGTATGGCATTACCCGGTAATTGGAAGATTATATTTCACACAATCAGGGTATCGAAGTTATGGCAGTCTAAAGATATTGCTATAATCTTCTTTTACAACCAATTATTGTACAGTTTTTCAGGCACGACCTTGTTTATAACGTGTTGGCTGTTCAGTGACTGATTGTGTACCATAACCCTTAGCCAAACTGTAATGTGAGCTAACCCGTCGAACTTTCACTTTAATATATTTACGCAGTGATCCATTTTACGTATACATTTACAACTTGTAAAATAATTAAACGGAGTGGTTAACCAGAAGTGCCCTGTCAAAATTAAATTTGGCTGGTACTCCATAAACAATATTTGAATGAAGTAGTGGAAAATGTCTTAAAAGTTTTAACCTATTTAGGATTAAACTTGTGTTAAAAGTGTTTTTAAAACTGTTTAAAAAGTTTTTAACACTAGTTTAATTGTGTTAAAAAGGCGTTAAAAGAGTGTTTAACACTAGTTTAATTGTATTAAAAGTGCGTTATAAAAGTGTTTAACGCTAGTTTAATGACAATTGTTCTTTACAGCAAAGTAATTAAAGAAACGAAAACAGAATATGTTTGACTTCAAGCAATTTGGTTTTGGATGGACTTTAGAAAAAGACTCCTTTTACTTCGCAGAACTAATTTTTGCAAAGTTATTGACAAAACGGTTGCAATTCGTGTAGAGCTCATATGGCCTTATTTAATTATTTTGTAAAAACAACTGAATCTATAGAATTTTAAAAATAAGTGTATTTTAGGTTCGCATCATGGAATAATACAACAAAGCGAAAAAGTAAATAACAGTATCTGCTATGCATAACAGAATAATGCATGGGCCCATAGACGTAAAATCATTTTTGGACATTTAACCTTTTCTGATTTGTAAATAATTTAAATTTACTTACGCAAAATTTATCCTTAACGACACACTTTGCTTTGAAATAAAAATATGATTTTGTACAGAAAGTAGACTAACACCATTTCATATACTTGTATATCGTTATCTTAACAAACTTTTTTGTCACATTCTTTAATAAAATCTGTCAGAAAAAATATTGTGGTTCGAATAGATAACACAGGTTTTTTTTATAATTATATCCCTGATTGAGAAAAGGAAGGTTGGCGTTATTAGACGAGTAATTGCCCGATTACCTCGCGCCCACTGTATATAGGGTTACAAGCGCTATTAGGATAAGTTAGGATATTCATGTTTATCCCCGTGAAAGGGAAGACCAAGGGGGTTAACACACGGGCAATCTTCAGATCACCTCGCACCCGCTGTCGGGTTAACGGAGCAATTGCAATGTGTTGTGTATGATTGAGACTTTCCTTCAATTCAGTAGAACCCATTAATCCGCTGCGTTATTGTGATGCGTTGCTTATGATTGCAAAGTTCCTTATTTTTGGGCGACGCAGTAACCCGCTAAGCTCACTAAGTTCAGTTCTCTATGTATTAACAAAGTCAGGTTTCAAGAGATAGACACACTGATGATTGGGGTATTTTGTTTCTGTACTTTAATTTCGCCGCGGCCCACAAGTTTGGCATTAAATTAGATATGCACTACGTCTAAAGTTTTAACTGATTCGGTATTTATGTTAAGCAATATGAATTTTAATAGAACATTTTAACTGGAACACTGAAATTTAACATATCCACCGTTGAAGGACTTCTGACGATTGCGTGTCTGATAAAGGGCTTATGTCCACAGTAGATTTACCAATGCACAATTTTATTGATAGATAGACAAATTCTGTTATAAAAATAAGCACCAATGTTAAAGTTATCCAATTGACTATAAAAAAAATAAATTAAATCATGCTTCTTAATTAGGCTATTTTTTTTGGCGCAAGCAGTAAGGTATCTATGAAAGCAATGAAGCGTTTAAGCGGTGGAAATTTGTACATTTTGCCGCGAAATGATTATTTGTGCGTTTAGATCCGCTGGTTGCATTCCTGATCAGTTTCTTTGACCTCTTCTGTCTACGTGGAACTTTTGATTGTTCACGTGTTTGGTTGTAAATTGTGTGACCCATTTCGTGCGTGAAACTTAACCGTTTTGTTCAAGTTTATGTTGTAGGATTTTCAGTTTAGTAATACTTCCCGTTTTAAACAAAGAACCAAAATGGTAGTCGACCCAGCAAAAGCTGAAAAAGAAAACACTGAAACAACCCCAAGGTTAGTTTTCTTTGGTCCAAAGTTTTGCTGGTGTGTTGTGAAATTATATTTTGCAAGTTTAGGCTGCATTATAACCTTAGTGTGACATTTATTTCAAAAAGCAGGACCATAACATCTTGTTAGTTTGTAAAAGTGAAAGTTTCTTCTTGTATGTGTGTTTAATTTTATTACGGGCAACACTAAAAGGAGGGAAGCAGGGAAACCGCTCACTAAAACTATGAAAACTAATTCTAACCCTGCGCTAAACACGAATCTCAACCCAGGAACTAACCTTAACTTTAACCTATGTTTAAAACTAACTCTAATGCCCTAATATTTATTTTGAAGTGCAGTTTCCCACCTTCCCACTTTTCCTCCTTTCAGTTTTCCCCCTTATTAACTGCATTTTACGCACCATAAGGCTCACAATAAATCATTTTTTTTAAATTATCATGCACTTAATGTATGGATCAGGTAGTACCTTATGCTTTATTGCCTTTTTAAACTAATACTATGGTTTTATAAACAAATCACTCAATAAACACTGATAAAAGCAACTATCAAATGCAAAATTAACTGGACTCTTTTGCTTAGTTACTATTGTGACTTGCATACATTTATTACATAACAAGTAAATTTTTATCTCTCTTGCTTCTCATAATTGTTTAATGCGAATATTGGTTGTATCACAGATAAAACTAAATGGAGGGAAAGAGAAAAGGAGGGAAGGAGTAAAACTGCTCACTAATATTAAGAAAACTAATTTAAACCCTGCATTAAACACTAATCTCAATCCCAGAACTAGCCTTCCAACCCCATGTTTAAAACTAACTCTAATGCCCCGATCTTCCATTTTAGTTTGCAATGTTCTTCTTCCCTCCTTGCGCTTTACCTTTTAGTTTTCCCTTGTACCACCAAATTTGTTTGGTACCTGCTGTCATCAATATGCCCCTTCAAGAGACATGCATACATATCGGAAACCAATGCAAAGCAATTTATTGACAGTAGCGCGCGCCTCATGGCCCTAAAATACTATACTACCTTGGATGTTGTATTTTCCTTTAAATAAACTGAATTTAAAGACAAATTGAAATAAAACTGAAATGAGTCTGCACACACCAATAACGGCAGTGCTGAAAGAGACTAACCGGGAGAAAACAAAAAAGGGGGAAACTGCACACTAAAATGAAGATTAGGGAATTAGAGTTAGTTTTAAACAAAAGTTGGAGTTACGGTTAGTTCTGGGGTTTAGATTAGTGTTCAGGGTAGGGTTTAAATTAGTTTCCGTAGTTTTAGTGAGCAGTTTCCCTTCTTTCCCTCTTTCCCTCTTAGTGTTGCCCGACTAAAGGTCAAATAAGGACAGAAACAGTTTTAAAAAATATTAAAAATTAACATGCTCCACAACACAAGCTTAACTATAAAAGCTCTTCAATTCTTTACAACATCCCCAGTGACCAGGAATTGGAGTCAGAATATTCAATCAATCTCGCCAATGGCAAGAAGAATCTCTTATGTGGGGATTTCCCTGAAGCAGTCGCCTGTTTCCAAGCCACATCTGCATTACAGTGAGTCTGCAATATTTTACCGCATAGTCTAGTTGTGTTGCAGTAGCCTACTGGTGTAAGATAAATGTGTAAAATGGAACTTTCATTATTAAATTACTTCAATATTTGTTAGTTTTTAATTTAATGTAACTCAAGTGAAATAATTAATGAGAATAATAGAGTGTAATGTGTATCATATTTTAAAATACGGAAGGCTTTTAAAGTAACCACAATGTTAGTCTGCTTCAGTAATCACTTATCAGCAAGTCCTGCTGCACTTATATTTTGTTTCATCTTTCCAATATATAAATCTGGTTTTGCCAATACATGAAAATATAAAATTATTTAAATCCATCCGTAAAACCCAAAGTTTTCTTCCAGGTCGGAGCGATTTGGGGAAATGTCACACGAATGTGCTGAGTCATACTATTACTATGGAAAAGCATTACTGGAGTTGGCACGGGTGGAGAATGGGGTTCTGGGTAACGCTTTGAAAGGAGGTAAGGAAAATAATAAATTGTTTGCCATAAAATAAAATGCAAGACAATGTTTTATTCTATTAATAGCCGATAAATATCCTAATATTAGCCGATAAACAAGTTTTGAGATATTTTATTATTTTATTGGATAGAAAACTTCAGGGCCTCGCATCAATACCATTCAATATTTAGCTCTTTAGTTCTTCGAACATAGTTAATGTGGACTACTTATATTTTGGCTGTGTGATTTCTTGTCTGTAGTATAGTATCTCCTTGTAAGACATGGCCAAAAAAAAGGCCAATTAAAACTCTCTCAAACTAATCACTGAGCTACCAAGGATCAAGCCAGTCGCTTTGACAAGCACCTTTAAAATTGCGTTAAGAATGCATTGTATGCCTATTGGCTTAGATAATATCACTGATGGTATATTGGTAATTGATATTTTAAGTCGTGCAACATAAATTCAGTTCCCCAAGTTGAAGAGGCGTCTTCAGAATCGGAAGGGGAAGGACAGCAATTTGAGAAAACCAAGAATTTGCCGGAAGAAGTTCGTAACGAGCTTCGAAACGAAGTAGAAGCCGCCATGGCAACAGAGGATGAAGATACGCAGGATGAGAGTGAGAAAAAAGAGGGAGAGGAGGAGAAAGAGAAAAATGAAAAGAGCGGCGAGGAGAAAGAGGAAAAAAGTGAGGAGAAAGAGAAGATTGGGGAGGAAGAGAAGAGTGACAAGGGTGGGGAGAAAGAGAAGAGTGAAAAAAGTGAGGAGCAGGAAGAGCAGATGGAATGCTCCGAATCGAAACCAGGTATCTTCATTGCTCAGATTTTATTTCCACAAAGCGTATTGTTGTTTGATGATCAGTTAAGGTGCTAGTTGATATTACATAATTATTATTTTACCACAAAATACTTCATTACTTGATTTATTTATAATTTGGCATCCATTACTCTTATTCAGCTGAAACTGAAAAAGAAACGAAAGAAAATTCTGAAGTAAAAAAGGATGAGACCAAAGTTGAACAAAAAGGTGAAACTTCAATTAAGGGTTTGATTGTGTGGGTGGACATCTTGTTAATGTTAGTAAGCCATGGTACACAACATTAAGGCTAGAACGACTTTATATCTCAGTGACTACAAATGTTAATTTAAAATGCTGAGTAACAAAAAAATGCCAGGAGGGTCATTCCATTATAAATGAGCAAAAAAAAGTTGAAAAGTACATCGTACCTCTCAGATTTTGTTAAGATTTTCAGACAATGTACCTACACCTAGAAAAATGATTAGGACAAAATTTGAGGTCGCAACTCCTAGCGGTTCAAAAGTTACGGCAGGATGAAAAATCGGCCACACGAGGGCTTATTGTTGGTGAGCACACCTACTTACAAGTTTTAATTGTCGATATCTCAAAAAGTAAACTATTTAGAAAGCTGAAAATTTGTATTAAGGTATTTAAAGGTATGAGGAAGCTAAATTTCACATCCAATTTATCTTTAGGGCATTATAAAATAGTTAAAATCAGGTTTTAAAATTATTTCGACCACCCCGACGCTAGAGGGGGTAGCTCCTGTATGCAAGAACGTTTTGAGATGCAACTTTTTTTAAAAGTTAGAAGAAGCTTAAATGTTTAATCAGTTCAAAAATTAGCTTTGCCAACTTTGAAATGCGTTTTTGAGACCAAATTTCCAAAGTGCACATTTTTCGCCCCCCCAAAAAAATGTTTTTTGATAAATAAATTATGGTTTTGTACAGTCTAAAGTATCAGAGCAGCCTAATACCATTTTATTTACTTCCTATATGTACAAAACTTGAAATTTTAATTTTAAAACAACTTGTTGGGACCACACTGTTTCCCAATTTATTCAATTTTATACAAAACTGAGGCAAACCTGATGAACATTTTACAGAAAGTATTTAATTTTGTAAACATCGCACACAACACCGGACTGTTTTTAACTATCACAAAAAGTAAATTATGTGTGACAATGTTGGTGCAATTTAACACTACATATACCAGTACTAAAAGCAATGGTACAGTCATCATGGTTTAAAGCTGTTTTATGTAGCTTCCGATTTTAAAACTTTTCTGCAATGATTTGTATTTCTTCTTAAGAACCTTTATAGTTTCTGCCAGTTGTAGTTGATGGTGGTGTTATAATGCTAAGAATTTGTTGTTTGGGTACCCAGCAAATGTCATCCTTTTGTGGCCAATAAAAAGTGTTAGAAGGTCCATGTGGATGCAAAACTTAATGTTAACATCTTCATTGCCTTTGTCCAACTCTTGTACAAGACCAATCCACCAGCAGTTGTCATAGCGGCATGCTATATAATCCATCACTTTGACTTCTGGAACAGCTTCATTGTCAAAAAATGAGTAGGTTCCAGTTAATTCTTTATCTTCACTAACTTGTTTGTAACCCACACGGTTAAGAGCCATTGAAACAAAATAGTGAAAATCAACTTTAAAATCGGAAGAGTGGAAACAAAGATTTAAAATGTGGTTGGAGTTTTTATATTGTCGTGCACATCCATCAGAGAAGTACTTAATTTTCTGGATATTTGTGTATTTGATTTGGATCAGGGAGACCAGTTGCTTTTGCAGCTCATACACAAAACCAGTATCATGATTAAGGTCGTCTGATATAAAACAAAATGAGTAAGAGTGGAGATGTTGACCCTCCTTGTAATATACAACAACTGGGTGTATTGTACATTGGCTGGTGTTCCAATGAAAACTTTGAATTTCATCCTGTACTGTGAATTTATAATTTTCTGCAAAATCAGTAAAGACAATTAAATGGTTTTCAGGTAAATTTTCTTTTCTTTGTTTTGTTTACTTTTCCTGGCACTTAGCAATGTAAAAGTGCACTGTCAACCCGTCAATAGAATTGGCGAGAAGATTTATAAAATCATGAACGTTAGCAGAATGGTCCACTAGTATTGACCATTCTTTTGAGTTCCACTGTTAGTAAGTAATCAAGTCCTCTTCTTCGTAATCCTCGTACAAATCATAAAGATATTGACATAAAACTTCAAAGCCCGGGCCGTTTGGACACCGATGGATCATGAACATTCTTGATTCCACAGTGCACACAATCATGGCCATGTACTCCTTGTAAGATTTGTCATCAATGCATGCAGTGCATGCACTTGAACCTACTCATTTTTTGACAATGAAGCTGTTCCAGAAGTCGAAGTGATGGGTTATATAGCATGCCGCTATGACAACTGCTGGTGGATTGGTCTTGTACAAGAGTTGGACAAAGGCAATAAAGATGTTAACATTAAGTTTTGTATCCACATGGACCTTCTAACACTTTTTATTGGCCACAAAAGGATGACATTTGCTGGGTACCCAAACAACAAATTCTTAGCATTATAACACCACCATCAACTACAACTGGCAGAAACTATAAAGTTTCTGAAGAAGAAATACAAATCATTGCAGAAAAGTTTTAAAATCGGAAGCTACATAAAACAGCTTTAAACCATGATGACTGTACCATTGCTTTTAGTACTGGTATATGTAGTGTTAAATTGCACCAACATTGTCACACATAATTTACTTTTTGTAATAGTTAAAGACAGTCCGGTGTTGTGTGTGTTGTTTACAAAATAAAATACTTTCTTTAAAATGTTCATCAGGTTTGCCTCAGTTTTGTATAGAAATTGAATAAATTGGGAAACAGTGTGGTCCCAACAAGTTGTTGTAAAATTAAAATTTCAAGTTTTGTACATATAGGAAGTAAATAAAGGGGTATTAGGCTGCTCTGATACTTTAGACTGTACAAAACCATAATTTATTTATCAAAACACATTTTTGGGGGGGCGAAAAATGTGCACTTTGAAAATTTGGTCTCAAAAACGCATTTCAAAGTTGGCAAAGCTAATTTTTGAACTGATTAAAGATTTAAGCTTCTTCTAACTTTTAAAAAAGGTTGCATCTCAAAACGGTCTTGCATACAGGAGCTACCCCCTCTAGCGTCGGGGTGGTCGAAATAATTTTAAAACCTGATTTTGACTATTTTATAATGCCCTAAAGATAAATTGGATGTGAAATTCAGCTTCCTCATACCTTTAAATACCTTAATACAAATTTTCAGCTTTCCACATAGTATACTTTTTGAGATATCGACAATTAAAAGTTGTAAGTAGGCGTGCTCACCAACAAAAAGCCCTCGTGTGGCCGATTTTTCATCTTGCCGTAACTTTTGAACCGCTAGGAGTTGCGACCTCAAATTTTGTCCTAATCATTTTTCTAGTTGTAGGTACATTGTCTGAAAATCTTAACAAAATCTGAGAGGTACGATGTACGGGCTGTTAAAAATATAATGGAATGACCCAGAAGTCTTCATTAAACACATATCAATTTTTTAAACAATTTGACACTAAAAAAAGGGAAATTAAAACCCTAACTGGGTTTGGTTGTTGTGAGTAAAAAACCAGACTGAGATGCAAAATATCAGTTTATACTTCCGAATGAAGACTGATATTTTATTACTCGATACCTTGGATAATTATGATATATGATACGCAATTTTATATTGAACCGTAAAAGTCCCTACACATTAATATTAATAGAGAAGTATTAATTAGCAACATTATGAAGGAAAAAAATTGAGGTTAATAATGGTCAAAAAATAGATTTTTATTTTTACTTGTGAAATATTAGGTTGCATATTTTTATAGAAGTATTAATACCATGAACTAAGTTACTTCCTGTGTATTTTGTTATTAATTCTTGCTGAATAAGTATAGCGACGAAAATTATGCTACATTATTGGCTGTTTTAACATAATGTTTGGCATTGTCGACTTGCAATCATGAAATAGAAATAGAGCCCCAACATCCAACAACTCAACACCAATTTTAAGTATGACATCATAATGTGTTCTGCCCTTCCACAGACACATCGACCTCCGACCCCAACGAAGCCAGCACGAGCAGCGGGGTGAAAGAGGGTGAAACCACCGAAGACATAGAAGATCCCGACGACGTACCCAACATGCAGCTTGCTTGGGAGATGTTGGAACTTGCCAAAGTTCTTTACAAGAAGTTTGTACCAGGATAGGGGGCTTGTTTTTATCGATTGGAAACTAAGGGATAGGATATTCATGTTTATCCCCATGAATGGGAAAACCAAGGGGGTTAACACACGGGCAATCGTCAGATCACCTCGCGCCCATCGTCGGGTTACCGGAGCTATTGCAGTGTGTTGTATATGATTCCAACATTGCTTCAATTTAGTAGAACCCATTAATCCGCTGGTTTCAGGCAATGTTCGTTAAGTGCCTTGTCAAAGGACAGAACCAACTAGCTGGAGACCAGTTTCGCACCTGCAACCTTTGATTATAAGGTGACACACTTACCTGCCAGACTGGCGATAGCTGAGCAGTGTGTTGATCATGGATTCCTTATTGTTTACCCCATTAGTTTACACTGCGACCTTTTTTGTGATTTAAATGAGTGAAATGACAGCCAGCAAAACTGGGCAGTGGGCCTGTACCTGACTTTATCATAATAGAAACTGATATAAAATGTTTGTTTTTGCATGTAAAAATCTAGAATGAAATGCTTTTATTTTACTGACGCAAAAGCAATGCCCCCAAAATGTATTGGATACTGGAAAGATCACCTCCTATGTACATAACACTCGTTGTTCGTAGGAAACCGAAATCTGAGGAGAATTCGATGTTAATTGCGCAATGTCATTCCAAACTTGGTGAACTTGGATTGGAAATCGAGAATTATTCCCAATCCATCGGGGATTTCCTCGAGTGCCTTGTGGTTCAGAAGGTAAGATTTGGAAGGGATTGACTTTGTGTGATTTTTCTGGAATCTAAAATAGAATTTTGGAAACAGTACATACATGATACAAAACCAGTTTATAAACCCGGTATTGTGTTTGTTGTCATGTATTCCACACAAAGGTTGTGTACTGCCTGAAAAATCTAGTTTAGTTAGTTAGAACAATTATTTCAAGTTAAGGAGACCGGATAAAACGCTAAAAATACAGTTAACTTGCCGCAAGTGTGATCAAACCACCACCACACCACATTTGTGGTATAAACTCACACAAAATAGATCTCAAAAAAGGTGGACAGAGTGGTTCAGTCAGTAGTTTAATAACTTTACAGTTATTAAGTGACAAAATTCAACACTGTCCAGTGTCCATTCCATACAAAAACACAAACTTTTTTTTGTCCCTGGTTGTTAACCAAACCCTGAATAACAGGAGCTACTTGAGAAATCCGATCGCAGACTTGCAGAGACCCACTATAACCTGGGGCTTGCATACACATTTGACAAGCGGTACGACAATGCACTCGAACATTACACTGCTTCCCTCAATGTATTGGATGCTAGAATGGGTGAGTCTTGAAAAGTGTTGTTGTTTTGTGAAATAATTAAAAAACAAGTGGCTTTAATGCTTGGGATGCTAGGGTGGGTGAGTCTACGGCCATGTTTATTATTTTCATATTCTGTTTTGTGGAATACTTAAAATATACAAAGTGCAGTTAAAACTCGGTTGGTTAAATTTTTTTATTTTTTTTTGTTAATTCGTTTTTGGGATGGGAGTTTCTTGTATGTTTAATATATTGGTTGTGAATACCCCTATTTCGCCTGATACGTGAACATTTTTTAGACACAATAAATTGCCTGATATTATTATACAAAGAGTCTATATTCTAAGTATACATTACCTGTTGGCATGATACCTGTTAGGTCCTGATAGCAGTGCAGACCTCGGCTCAGTACCTATCAGCCCGATATCTTGTCACCCATAGATAGCAGTGTGCTGACTGCTGAGCATGGTTACTGTATGTACGGCCTAAATTCCTGGTCCCGGTAGCTTCTATGGACCCGCCCATATTAATGTAATGTAATGGTTACTGTATTGTTTGTTAAACCCATTATGTTTATGCCTTGTATCACGACCTTTACCAGAATTCCTGAATGAGCAAATCGACGATAAAGATCGGAAATCGGAAAAGCAGAGCGAAACGATGACAGAATGCGCAGAGATCGGTGAAATTAAAGATTTATTGCCAGATATCAACTCCAAGGTCAGTTTCCTTGCTTTCACACCGATTCAAGCTAGTTAAATCCTAATTTTCACCGTTTCAAGCTAGAACACAATAGGACTTTTGTTACAATAAGCCTAACCATTTCACCATATCGAAGATGTCACTGATCGAAGCTAGTCAAACTACATTTTCATGGTTCCAAGCCATATAAACACAACGCCACTTGTCTGTAATCTGTAAATAACCCCACCTCACACCACCAGATCGAAGATGTCATAATGATGAAGAGGCAGGAGGGTAGATTGGGGGGTTCCCCATTTACTCAGGGTGGAAGCAAGCGTGTCGCAGTGAGTCTTACCCGAAGTTATTTGATTTGTGGTCTATCAATGCTTACAACTATCAGTTATCTGTTGTTTTACTTCCATTTTAAATTATTTTTCATTGCAGTAAGTCTTACCCGATTTTTTAATTTTTTTTTAATTATTCCGAAGTTATTTGATTTGTAATCTTTTGATGCTTTCAACTATCAGTTAGCTGTTCTTTCACTTTTAAAATGACATTTTAAATTATTTTTCATTGTTCTCTATGTGCTTCACTTGACTTCAATCAGCCCAGCTTCAGTGTTATGTTGGGTTTATTTTAACTTTCGCTTCATATCCTGCACTCGCATTTCGAAATTCTACACCAAACTTAGCCTTCCCGCCCGCACATTGTTACCTTGTACGACAATAGCCATTGTTTGCTCACAGGAAGCCACAACAATTGAAGTGAAGAAGCCAGTGGCAACTAACCTCGCCACAAACGACATTTCACATCTGGTTAGAAGGAAGGTAAGTGGATGGGATGGACATGGGAAAACGAATGGGAAAACGCAAGGCCATTATCACAGAGAGTAATTCTGTGATTACCTACCATATAAGTAAGGGAGTGTTCTAACACTTGCAACTGTCACTTCTGACATGCGTAACTGTCACATTACCCTGCAATTACACAATGGTTATACAGGCAATCGCCAAGATCACATGCTCAACGTCGGGTGACTGTAGATTTAGCAGTGCGTAGTGTAAAAGATTGTAGCTAACTGTTTTAGTTGACCCCATTCATCCACTGGGTTCCGGCGATGTCTGGTTAGTAATGACTTCCCCACACAGAGATCATCACCAGAGGATGAGAGCAACGGAGCACCGGCGGATAATGGGAAGAAGATGAAACAGGAGGTGGAGGCCACCATCCACTCGAACGGGAATCATGTGGCTCCTGTGACAGCCAATGGTGCAGAAGCGAAGGTAGAAATCTTATCTTCTATACACATGGCATAGTCTGGGTGGAATTTCTTGTGTGTATATATACATAGCATGGACTGGTAATCTTAGGATAATATATTCAGGTTTATATCCGTAATGGGAAAACCAAGGGGGTTAGCACCTGGGCAATCGTCAGATCACCCCGCGCCCACCTTCAGGTTACCGGAGCTATTGCAGTGTGTTGTATAAATAGACACGTTCCTTCAATTTGGAAGAACACATTAATCCGCTGGGTTCAGGCAATGTTTGTTGCCCAAGAACACAACCGACTAGCTAGCCACCAGTTTCGCACCTGCAACCTTTCGATTAAAAGGCGACGCACTTAATCGCCAGACTAACCGGACGGCCAAAATTGTAAGATTATATACATACACATGGCATAGTCTGGTGGGATTTTTTGAATGTATATAATATATAAATAGCATGGTCTGGTGGGCGACTTTAGAAATTGGGAAGTCAATTATCAGCCACTGCTAAAACTATATTCTATACTACTTAAAGAGTCATTCCATTTTAATTGAGCAAAAAAGTTGTAAAGTACATCGTACCTCTCAGATTTTTTCACTTGCGAGAATAAAGCATGAATATCCTATTCTGTCCTTTAACTAAATTCTTTATTCTTTCCGCAGTGAATTTTCAGCCGAAGCATTGAAGCGTTTTTCATTGAAAGTTCCGTTAGAATCACTGCCCTGTTCTTTATTTTGTTCGTAATAAATTTGTCTGTCTGCACAGTAGTCGTGGGTATTTATTGCAGGGTTGTATAGCTGCAAATTGTTAAAAAAAATCAATGTAAATTGGCATTAAGTAAATTGGCTTTTAGGTAAATTAGCATTAAAAAGAAAAGTGGGGTGACCTTCACCGATCACCAATGTTTTATATAGAAAACGAGATAGTTCTTTGAAATGGTGGATAGGTAATTGCTTCAAGGAAATGAGGGAAACTGCTTACTAAAACTATGGAAACTATTTTTAACCAAGCTGACAGTAATCTCAACCCCACAACTAATTCCAACCAATGTTTAAAATTAACTCCCCTAATCTTCATTTTAGTGTGTGATTTCCTGCTTTCCCTTTTAGTTTTCCTCTTGCTTTAATATTAATGTTAATTTGACATTGCAGCCATTAAAGTGTGCAGGGTGGTTAATGAAATACTTACAACACAACTAAGACTGTCCGCTGACACATTGCCTTTGGGTGGAATTAAACCCAACACTGGCCAGGAATTAATTTAAAAGTGTGTAAGACCAAAACAACACAAATTGACAGTGACATTGTATTATTATTATATGCGGTCACAAATCAGGTTTACAGAATAAGACACTTTATAAACAGAATTAGCGGTATCTTAAATAGAAGTAAAGACAATAATCAACCAAATTTAACAGTGATTTAGAACAATTATACATATAATGAAGATCTGTGCAATTTGGACACAGTTAATTCGTCCTTCATGTACACTTACACAATGTTAGAACGTATTCTCTGCCTTTATAGTTATTACGTAAAGATTCAAGTCTATTATTAAGTCAATATATTGTTTACAATTTAGAATGTTGGGCTATTTTAGTACAGAACACAACTATAGATGGTCCAGTATATGTTGTATACATAATGGTATTATTTGGAAAATGTATTATATTCTCGGAAGGTTTGGCATTGTCATACATTCTGATAAGGGTTCACTGATCACGAAAAATCAGTTAGGTGGTTAACAATTTCTATGCAATCCCTCTGTCATTTCGAAATTATGGTCAACTGAAATCTCATAGTATAAGGTCTTAGGTTTTTCAAAGCAACGAGTTCTTTTTAGTCTAAAAGGTTCTCAGTAGGTTTTAATAGTAATTGCTTGTTTTTTTGCTTGGTATAAACACTGTTGTTTGTGGAAATTGGCTATAAATGAGGTAACCAGTTAACCATTAACTAATGTACAGCCTTAATTCTATCTATAGAACGTGGAGCGCTTTTAAACATAACACAATTATTTAAAGGCCAAGAATACACCCCAGAATCGCAGTCAGTTCAAATAGAGATACAGATATATAAAAATCCACGAAATCAACAAGAAAATCGAATTTTCTCTAGATAGGCGGCGATTGCTAACGACTATTAGCTGATTTGCAGATATAAAAGCTACACGTTAAGTACACAATTCGATAGTTCCACCACAGTGAGAAATTTAAATGCACCAGTATTAATGCTTCGTTGATTTTTATGTGGATTATGGCACGTGGGCTATGCATGTATATGAATCAGGATGATAATAATGACAAATTGCACAATTGCCGATGGAAAGCGAGAATTCTAAAAACAAACGAAAATCGATTTAAAAAATTTAAAAATTCGACCGCATGTCAAGTACGACCCCCCAAACATCGAAAATAAATTCCTGCGGAAACCCAAACTCTCCGAGCTGGTTGTTCAACGCTGTGATGAACTCGTCTGGGTTGGGTTTGCTCTTCCCACATTCCCATATTGTGGTAGCTGCGAGTTGGTAGGGTCAAATTAGGGTGATGTCAATGTGACAGACGTTATGTTCTACTGAATAGTGTAGTAGAATAGTGCGACGCCTTTCAGCCGAATGTTTTCTATATAGTCGATTGTGTCCTTAGCACTGCCTGAACTGAGTGGATTACTGGGTTGAACTAAAATCGAAACAATCCCCAATCATATGGAACATAGTGCAATAGCACTGACAACCCGGCAGTCAGTGTGAAATAATCTGAAGTTTCCACAATAATAAGGGCCCTTACGTTTTTCCATTTACAAAAATAAAAGAAATATTCGAGATAATGGGTGGACACAGCCAAGAAAAGTATGAGGAGGTGGATGGGATCTGGATTAAGTCCGGCCGGTTATTCTGGCAGTTTAGTGCGAAGGTTGCAGATGCGAAACTGGTCGCTAGCTAGTTGGTTGTGTCCTTGGGCAAGCATTTAACAAACATTGCCTAAACCCAGCGGATTAATGTGTTCTACCAAATTAAAGGAACGTGTCTATCACATACAACACACTGCAATAGCTCCGGTAACCCGACGGTGGGCGCGAGGTGATCTGACGATTACCCGTGTGTTAACCTCATTGGTTTTCCTATTTAAGGGTATAAACATAAATATCCTATCCTATCCTAACTTTAATGCCAGATGAAAAATAAATGTCTTTCAAGGCTTGATCTGTCGCATTTTCTATTACGGTGTGTTTTATACAGTATAAACAATATTCTTATTTTAACTCATATTATTCCTCTAGTTTTTATTCCCACAAGTTAGCAGTAACATCAAACATTTTACAACAACATTCATGGGCGTTAAGCGCTATTGCTATTGGAATTACTACAGTATGTACTACATCAACTAATAGCATTTAATTAAAAATTATTAATTACAACTTATGGGTCATTCCATTATAATTGAGCAAAAAAAAGTTGAAAAGTACATCGCACCTCTCAGATTTCGTACCCTCTCAGAAGATTTTCAGACAATGTACCTACACCTAGAAAAATGATTAGGACAAAATTTGAGGTCGCAACTCCTAGCGGTTCAAAAGTTACGGCAGGATGAAAAATCGGCCACACGAGGGCTTATTGTTGGTGAGCACACCTACTTACAAATTTTAATTGTCGATATCTCAAAAAGTAAACTATTTAGAAAGCTGAAAATTTGTATTAAGGTATTTAAAGGTATGAGGAAGCTAAATTTCACATCCAATTTATCTTTAGGGCATTATAAAATAGTTAAAATCAGGTTTTAAAATTATTTCGACCACCCCGACGCTAGAGGGGGTAGCTCCTGTATGCAAGAACGTTTTGAGATGCAACCTTTTTTAAAAGTTAGAAGAAGCTTAAATGTTTAATCAGTTCAAAAATTAGCTTTGCCAACTTTGAAATGCGTTTTTGAGACCAAATTTCCCAAGTGCACATTTTTCGCCCCCCCAAAAAATGTGTTTTGATAAATAAATTATGGTTTTGTACAGTCTAAAGTATCAGAGCAGCCTAATACCCTTTTATTTACTTCCTATATGTACAAAACTTGAAATTTTAATTTTAAAACAACCTGTTGGGACCACACTGTTTCCCAATTTATTCAATTTCTATACAAAACTGAGGCAAACCTGATGAACATTTTACAGAAAGTATTTTATTTTGTAAACAACACACACAACACCGGACTGTTTTTAACTATCACAAAAAGTAAATTATGTGTGACAATGTTGGTGCAATTTAACACTACATATACCAGTACTAAAAGCAATGGTACAGTCATCATGGTTTAAAGCTGTTTTATGTAGCTTCCGATTTTAAAAGTTTTCTGCAATGATTTGTATTTGTTCTTGAGAACCTTTATAGTTTCTGCCAGTTGTAGTTGATGGTGGTGTTATAATGCTAAGAATTTGTTGTTTGGGTACCCAGAAAATTTCATCCTTTTGTGGCCAATAAAGAGTGTTAGAAGGTCCATGTGGATGCAAAAACTTGATGTTAACATCTTCATTGCCTTTGTCCAACTCTTGTACAAGACCAATCCACCAGCAGTTGTCATAGCGGCATGCTATATAATCCATCACTTTGACTTCTGGAACAGCTTCATTGTCAAAAAATGAGTAGGTTCCAGTTAATTCTTTATCTTCACTAACTTGTTTGTAACCCACACGGTTAAGAGCCATTGGAACAAAATAGTGAAAATCAACTTTAAAATCGGAAGAGTGGAAACAAAGATTTAAAATGTGGTTGGAGTTTTTATATTGTCTTGCACATCCATCAGAGAAGTACTCAATTTTCTGGATATTTGTGTATTTGATTTGGATCAGGGAGACCAGTTGCTTTTGCAGCTCATACACAAAACCAGTATCATGATTAAGGTCGTCTGATATAAAACAAAATGAGTGAGAGTGGATGATGTTCACCCTCCTTGTAATATACAACAACTGGGTGTATTGTACATTGGCCGGTGTTTCAATGAAAACTTTGAATTTCATCCTGTACTGTGAATTTATAATTTTCTGCAAAATCAGTAAGGACAATTAAATGGTTTTCAGGTAATTTTTTTTTCTTTGTTTTAAATACTTTTCCTGGCACTTAGCAATGTAAAAGTGCACTGTCAACCCGTCAATAGAATTGGCGAGAAGATTTATAAAATCATGAACGTTAGCAGAATGGTCCACTAGTATTGACCATTCTTTTGAGTTCCACTGTTAGTAAGTAATCAAGTCCTCTTCTTCGCAATCCTCGTACAAATCATAAAGATATTGACATAAAACTTCAAAGCCCGGGCAGTTTGGACACCGATGGATCATGCACATTCTTGATTCCACAGTGCACACAATCATGGCCATGTACTCCTTGTAAGATTTGTCATCAATGCATGCAGTGCATGCCATTGAACCTACTCATTTTTTGACAATGAAGCTGTTCCAGAAGTCAAAGTGATGGATTATATAGCATGCCGCTATGACAACTGCTGGTGGATTGGTCTTGTACAAGAGTTGGACAAAGGCAATGAAGATGTTAACATCAAGTTTTTGCATCCACATGGACCTTCTAACACTTTTTATTGGCCACAAAAGGATGAAATTTGCTGGGTACCCAAACAACAAATTCTTAGCATTATAACACCACCATCAACTACAACTGGCAGAAACTATAAAGTTTCTGAAGAAGAAATACAAATCATTGCAGAAAAGTTTTAAAATCGGAAGCTACATAAAACAGCTTTAAACCATGATGACTGTACCATTGCTTTTAGTACTGGTATATGTAGTGTTAAATTGCACCAACATTGTCACACATAATTTACTTTTTGTAATAGTTAAAAACAGTCCGGTGTTGTGTGTGTTGTTTACAAAATAAAATACTTTCTGTAAAATGTTCATCAGGTTTGCCTCAGTTTTGTATAGAAATTGAATAAATTGGGAAACAGTGTGGTCCCAACAAGTTGTTTTAAAATTAAAATTTCAAGTTTTGTACATATAGGAAGTAAATAAAAGGGTATTAAGCTGCTCTGATACTTTAGACTGTACAAAACCATAATTTATTTATCAAAACACATTTTTGGGGGGGGCGAAAAATGTGCACTTGGGAAATTTGGTCTCAAAAACGCATTTCAAAGTTGACAAAGCTAATTTTTGAACTGATTAAACATTTAAGCTTCTTCTAACTTTTAAAAAAGGTTGCATCTCAAAACGGTCTTGCATACAGGAGCTACCCCCTCTAGCGTCGGGGTGGTCGAAATAATTTTAAAACCTGATTTTGACTATTTTATAATGCCCTAAAGATAAATTGGATGTGAAATTCAGCTTCCTCATACCTTTAAATACCTTAATACAAATTTTCAGCTTTCCACATAGTTTACTTTTTGAGATATCGACAATTAAAAGTTGTAAGTAGGCGTGCTCACCAACAAAAAGCCCTCGTGTGGACGGTTTTTCATCTTGCCGTAACTTTTGAACCGCTAGGAGTTGCGACCTCAAATTTTGTCCTAATCATTTTTCTAGGTGTAGGTACATTGTCTGAAAATCTTAACAAAATCTGAGAGGTACGATGTACGGGCTTTTAAAAATATAATGGAATGACCCTTATACATATCTAATCTTGATATTATTTATATTTAATGCTAACTAATCGTATATAAGAATAAATAATGTGATCTTAATAATGATTAAATTAGTAAGTGCAAATAAAAATATGTAATTAGTAAGCCATCTGGTATTATAAATTGAAACTACAAATGTTTAAATTAATAGGATAAAGAACAGTATTGGGTTGTGCTTGCACACTTTCATTAAGGTTTAAATTTCATTAATTTAAATTAAATACAAATTTGCTGCCTCAATTTGTTTTGCCTAATTTTAGGTTAAGGATAGGACGATAGGATAGGATATTCATGTTTATCCCCGTAAATGGGAAAACCAAGGGGGTTAACACACAGGCAATCCTCAGGTCGGAGCTATTTCAGTGTGTTGTATATGATAGACACATTTGAGCGACCGGTTTCGTACCTCCAATCTTTCGGTTGAAAAGTATTGCACTAAACCACCAGATTAACTGGTTAAACAGACATTTTCTATTTTCTGTTATACCGTGTGTATTTATTAAGGTGCTTCAACTACTGTAGTTTTGCCATGTCATCTTAATTCCACTTTTAAATGACTGTGAATTTTTTTAATGTAATTAAGAAGCAACTAAAACACAAAAACTTACACAAATCTGCATCTCTTATCCCCATGAAGTTTTCCAGCAAATCTTCAATCTTTCCAACCGCTTTATCGTCAGCTGCTGTTGGCTGCGTTTTCAATATTATGTTGGTTGGGTTAAAATGTCTCTAAGTATCTTGTGGGCGACACTCAATATAGAAAAATAGGGTGTAGGGAAGGAGAAAACTACTCACTAAAATTATGAAACTAACCTTCCTTCTATTTCACTAATGCCCAACCCACCCCCACTACGTAAAGTTAAAAATACAAGAACGCGGCCTATATATTAATCAATGAATAGCCAAACAGTTTTGGGGTTTGAGAATATAAATTTAAGCTGTAAGTATTTAATTTAAATATCCACCTTGGACTATTAATGAAATTAATTATGGCAGTTAACCTTTTGTTATTTTTTTAGTTACATTCCAGCTTAATTACAACACCAAGCAACTCTTGTTCTTAAAACACTAAATAAACCCGACAAGGACCACTTCTTACATGACTTAACGTCAAGTAGTATTGAATAAAATAAGTAATAAACCACTTTGGGTTTCGCTTGAATAAAGCTTTATTAAAATAAATTTTTATTTAAACAATATCTTTACAAATGAACCGCAAGGAGCAGTTTTCTTGGTTTTTAATTCTTCTGCCAATGTGCTAATGATCATCGTAATCAATATTTAAAAACCAATATAAAAAAGCAAATCCTAATCTAATATATCTAATATAATATAAACAATTAAGCAAGTGAAACTCAGTACCAATATCTGGATAATCATTGCTTCAATATTTCATTAAACTGTGTTTTGTTTTATATCTGTCACAGTATTAGAATAAGGTGCAGACATTTACAAAAAATGAATAATTTCTTTTAATTTTGTATTTCCGTAAAATTACCGAAATTTGTCACTTAAAACAAAAACCTTGTGATAACACAGCTATGTCAAGGTCAATGGACAAAAAAATCATTTGTGGGACTTATTTTTTTTATTTTAATAAATTTAAAAACAAATTTTTTAAATAAATTTAGACAGAATGACATTGCTATGATGAATGATGACACTTTTTTGTTCATGCACGCATCTTCTTTTTTTGTCCCCATTCACGCTCAACAATTTTTATTCACTTTGGCGGGTGGAAATAAAAAAACAAATCCCCATCCACTATAGATATACACAACATACCGCTGCTTCTATTGTAGCTGGACCATTGGACCGAAGTCGAACTGTTGACTTTCCTGTTCCGATGTTGTTGGAGGCTGGTGCCGTCTTTCCTGCTCCACGCTGCGCTATTTGGTCTGTTGGGGGGTTATTTGGGGTTATATGGTCTGTTGGGGGTTATTTGGGGTTATATGCGTTATCTGGTCTGTTGGGGGGTTATTTGGGGTTATATGCGCTATCTGGTCTGTTGGGGTGTTATTTGGGGTTATATGCGCTATCTGGTCTGTTGGGTGGTTAGTTGGGGTTATATGCGCTATCTGGTCTGTTGGGAGGTTATTTGGGGTTATATGCGCTATCTGGTCTGTTGGGGGGTTATTTGGGGTTATATGCGCTATCTAGTCTGTTGGGGTGTTATTTGGGGTTATATGCGCTATCTAGTCTGTTGGGGTGTTATTTGGGGTTATATGCGCTATCTGGTCTGTTGGGGGGTTATTTGGGGTTATATGCGCTATCTGGTCTGTTGGGGGATTATTTGGGGTTATATGCGCTATCTGGTCTGTTGGGGTGTTCTTTGGGGTTACTATGCGCTTCTGATACGTTGGGGGGTTATTG
>CH001895.1:136702-157788 GCA_000149265.1 Ciona savignyi
ATTTGGGGTTATATGCACTATCTGGTTTGTTGGTGGGTTATTATGGGGTTATATGCGCTATCTTGTCTGTTGGTGGGTTATTTGGGGTTGTATGCGCTATCTTGTCTGTTGGTGGGTTATTTGGGGTTGTATGCGCTATCTTGTCTGTTGGTGGGTTATTTGGGGTTATCTGGTCTGTTGGTGGGTTATTTGGGGTTATTGGTCTGTTGGGAGGTTATTTGGGGTTGTTGGTCTGCTGGTGGGTGATTATATGGGGTCATATATGTCTATATGGGGTTATTTCGGTTATCGGGTCTGTTGGGTGTTTATATGGGGATATTCATATAAGCAAGAAATGGCTGTAAAATGGGAATTCCTTCCAAGATCATGTGTATTATGTCCTTTGTGGGGGTTATGGAGTGATTATTTGTGGGGGGTTTATGGAGGTGACATGTATTATGTCCTGTGTGGAGGTTATGTGGTTGGTTATTTGTGTGGCGGTTTATGGGGGTGTTAGTGTTAGAACAAAGTATTTACTGTGTTGATAATAACTCCTATGTATCACTGTATTATTGATTAATAACAGGTATGTGTCACAGTGCGGTTATCGTGGTTTTGTTTTTAATCCGCAACCTGGCCAATATTCTCTTTGTAACTGTCCTTGTTCTTCATGTTCGTTGTTAATTCAGTGCTTTCATGGATATCATACAATGAACACACTACAACAGCGACGGTAAACTGACAATGGCCAGAAGGTAATCTGACATCGACATAGACATGGCTATGACAATTGCCAGGAGTAACCAACCTTTTATTCTGGTCCAGGCGCTACTGTGAACCAATACTGCTGTTGTATGGCAACTGTCATTTTTATCTGATTAGAACTAACCACATTAGACATTATTTCTTTCCCATTATATTTACAGCAGTGGAATTTTGTGGTAAATTAGTCACAAGTGAACGCATTATATTAAGTTCAAAATTACCAAATCCTTTCTGGGAGTTGACCAAAGAGATCTTGAAGATTGTATTGAGCGGAATCTCCTTGAGAAGTTTTGCAACCTGGAAGTGTCGGTTCCCCACCATTGTTACATCATCAATGGACTCTATGTGGTCGCCG
The DNA here is from genome assembly GCA_000149265.1 of Ciona savignyi. Classification (NCBI taxonomy): domain Eukaryota; kingdom Metazoa; phylum Chordata; class Ascidiacea; order Phlebobranchia; family Cionidae; genus Ciona; species Ciona savignyi. The sequence continues at coordinate 137,802 of CH001895.1, forward strand.
ACGTTTATCCCACCGATCTTATCAACAACAGAATCTGTCTGTAGAAGACGGGGAATTTGCGGTTGACATTTTGCGGGGCTGGCGAAAAACAGTAGTCCGCGAGCAGTGTATCACAGACACTTACAGTCAAATGCAAACACTTATTTAAAAAATTAAAAAATGTGAGGCGTCAGACGAGTCTAATATTGTATTTGAAAAACAGCTACCCTTTGCAAACAAGTCAAAAGCAGTCCACAATTTGTTTTTTTTAATACTTAAAACATGATAATTATGACAGCTTTATTTATTGACCATATGGTCAAAAAATCCAAGTATTATCATCTAAACAATGTTAGTGACAATAGTTTAACTGTTTGTCAGAACATTACATTATCAAAGGTAACAATATACCTGTCACTCACAAATTCAGTTACTACAGCATAGCTTATCTTAAAAAACATATTTGCCTGATTTTTGTCAAAAAGGCTACTAAACGTCAGGTTTTTGATAAAAAAATATAATTAATTTCATCTTTTCACTGCTACCATGAGTATAAAAAGTTACATTTTTTTAATATTTAATTTTGATGTCATTTGTGTTTGCTTTTAAAATATTTTAAAACTATTTGCAATTGATGTTATGCACCCACCCCATTTTTGTTTATAAAGCGAAATCGACGCCTACATTCCGGGGTTGGGATAAGTTAAAATAACAATGGCTTCAAAACAGCCTATTATTAAAATGAAAGATGTTATTTCAGTAAACAAGAGAAATGCTTAAGACCACACAATAAAAGGTGATTTAGAATGGCATAAGATACTACAAATTTAAAAAAACACACATAACTAATACGCTACTGCAAAAAAAAACTTTTGGGAGTGATTATATGAGGTTATTTGGTCTGCCGGGCTGTTTTTATAGAGATATGTTGGCTATTATATTTGTTAAGCACTTTGGGTGTTTACATGGGTTTACTATTAATATACAAAGCAAGATACTGCAAAAATAAAAACAGACAAATATATAATATATATATTTTATCGAAAATATGAGGATATAACTTTACAAACCACATACCCTGATTCGCTTTACAAAAGCATAACCAGCGCCGTTGTCAGTGATAGTGAGTCCAAGAGCAGCTTCAGACTTTTCCACCGTCACCACTTTCTTTTCACCTGAGTGTGGATGTATTTAGGTGGTTTGGTAATGTGGTTGTTAAAATGTATGTGTGAAGAATAATATGTTTCTTCTTTTGGTATTTTATGGGACAAACAACAAAAAAGTCGTTTTATTTGACAAAAAAACAACATAGAAAACAATAATAGTGAAATCAAGAAGTAAAAATTTCTCTGCTGGTGACAAGCTTATAATTGCTTGAAATTTTAAGCATTCTTAGTTCCTTATTTAAAAGGTTCTACAAGCATTCTTAGTTTTTAAAAAATAGGTTTTTATAGGCATTCTTAGTTATTACTGATTAGCTTCTTTCCTTCTTATACCAACACAGAATTAGTAAGGTTATATGTAATAATAATCCTAACAGTAATGCTTACTATTTACATATATAATGAGCATCAAATATGACATGGTGTCATGCCATCTAGTTTCACTTTTATTGCACAGATATATTGCACGAAATAGACTCACATTATGATTATGATTATTTTCCACTTGTGTACGGTTATTTTTTTTATTCTCTGAAATAGCTCTACAATTAATCAGGCTGTGCTATCGGTATCATTTACTACAGATTAATAAAGCAGTTTTACATTTAATGGTTTTGTCTTTGGACTTTACTTATGTTTAAGAATTTAATTTTTGGAATAAATATGCATTAACAAGGGTCAATTTGTGTCAAAAACATTTTTTTGCTTGTTTCTTAACTAAAATTACAAAATTTTATATTCATACTAATTTATAGAAACAAATACTAGACGAAAACTTAACAATACAATCATGTACACAAAAAGTTTTCCAGTGTTGGCAAAAACCATACATTGCTTGTATACAGCTTGACCTCATACATAACAATTTAATATGAAGTTACAATTACTGTATTTGATTTACAATATTTAGACATTAGATTGAGAGAACAAGTTTAAACTTCTGAACTAAACCACTTTACATTTTGAGATGTTTTAGAATCTAAAAAGAAGTAATAAGAAAATCAATTTTTAAGGTTACATTATTTATATTTTTAATTTACATACTACATATAACCAATTAATATGTAATATATTGTAAATATTGCCAAATTCATGTTAATTTTAAAGAGTTAAGGTTATCAGGGTAATTTTTTTAAAAACAAAATTAGGATAAAACTATAACAAAATTATTGCTAATTTTTTCTGCACTCCTTTTTTGTAAAAGGCATTGTTTTTGGGTTGAAGCTTGATAGGGATAGCAGAAGTGGGGTGGTAATGTAGCCAATAGAGCCAAGCTTGAAAATCCTTGAATTACTTATTTCAAATTATAGTTTAAACACAGATAACCCTGTCATTACACTTTCATTTTGCCATGCTGTGATTTCAAAGGTACACCATATGGTTAGGACTAACACTAAATTATTAGTAAGTAAATGCAAAATATTTACCCCCTTATTACAGGAACCCAGTATTTTAAAGGAACACAGCTAATGGCTAGGACCTACAACACACTCAAGTAAACTCAAATTATTAATCTTTTTAACAACAACCAGGGATTTTAAAGGAACACAGGCCACAGCTAATGGCCAGGACCTGCACTACACCCATAATAAGTAAACACAGTTATTAATCCTTTTTAACAAGAACCAGGGATTTTAAAGCAAAACACAGCTTATGGCTTGGATCTAAACTACCGGTACACCCATAGCCAGTAAACACAGATTATTAATCCTTTATAACAAGACCATGATACACTATCAGTGTTGCAATGACAAAAGTAAACAAACCTTTAATGTGAACGAATATGAAGTCATCAAGGCCAATCTGTCCACCAAGTAATCGGTCCATGTCGCATTTGTGGGTATTTAGTGTGCAGAAAATGATCTGAATGTAAGGAATGTTAATTTTGTTTATTTTGTCTATTTCATTATGACTGTTAACAAACTGTTAATTGTATTCAAAGGGTGTTGGGTATTACTAATCCTGAGTATGCAATGTATTATGGGATAAAGTAATTTAGATTAAAATTTTAAGAAGCTATCTTAGTTCCTTATTTAAACGGTTCTACAAGTTCATTCCATTAACAGTTAACACTGTTAACATACTGTTAATTTTTTTATAAAGGGATATTGGGTGTTACTTAATCACGCGTATACACTGTCTTATAGGATAATAATAAGGTTCTTATAATAAATAATTAACAGGGATTACCAAATCATATGGCAGAAAATGTAAACTAAGTTATTCAAACTTAAATAATGTATTTGGCGGGGGATAAAAATGGTTAATGTAACATAAATTTTTTTTAGTTTTATGTAAGGAATTTTTAAAGAGTTTATATAGCCAACTTTTAAGAACCTATGGTCACTCTACTTATGGGTAGGGATATAAGGAATTAATATCAAAGCTTTTGGTTCAATATGTGAAATTATAATCACAACTAAGCTGATTGCACTAAGCAAGCAACAATTAAGTTGTAACTAAGTGTTTCCACAGCATTATTAATAATTGTGATTTTAGTGCTATACACACAATATACACTTATTACATAGGCACACTGCATACACGGCGCATAAGATAATGTGTGCCTACTTCATGACTTTCTGATGTACAGGTTTCATTCTGTACATGCCAGAACAGTTGTACTCATAATTTTTAAGCATAATTATAATATATCAACTATAAACACATATGTCAAAATGGAACTTAATTTTTATACAACATGAATAAAAAGATTTGAAAATACAAATAAACAAACATGACTTTTAGGCCATACATTTTCCTTACTTTTTATGTAATACTTTGGACCCAATCCTACTAATGTAATATATCATAGCAGATAGCATACATTCCTGGTCCTGGTGTAATACCCTGGACCCACCCTTACTAATGTAATAAATTATAACCTAGACATTAATGGTTTCAGTGTGACACTGTTGATGCGCTAAGACTTGTATCATATACGGCCATGTAATGTAAACATGATTATCGAAAAACAAATACAAAAATCATTATCATTATTTAAATAAAAAATAATGCGTACAAGCCACTTCATGGGTGCACCTTTACACAAGTAGAGTATTTTAAAGCCTTAGTTTTTATTACAGAGGCACTAACATTGTAGACTAGGAATGACCATTTGAGCATTAATGTTTGAATTCGATCCAATGAACACACCCACACATGTAAAATTAAAAAGAATATAGCAAATTAATTTTCTTCTTTATTCTAAAAAATAATTCTAGAATTCAAATTGACTCTGCCGAATTCTTGAATTTCTACTTCAAACCAACACAATCTAAGCTGTGCTCTAAAATCCCATTCCATTGCAAAACATGGGAAGGTAATATTTACCTGTGTCACAGAGATTTGGAATGCATCCGCAAGTTTCGAATAGAGTTCCCTCACATTAGAGAAACCCTCGATTTTAACTGTAGGGCTGCCATGGGCCAGCTGGATAAACAAGTAGAGATTAAATTCATGTTAAAAGTTGATTCAAAATTATTGATGAATTTATTTTTAAGTGGCATACAAAGACACTGTAAATTTAAAAGCTTTTATACCAGTACCAGTATCTATCAGCCCAAGGAAAACACTTTTACAAACAAATCTAATGTGACACACAACAAAACTATTAAGTGAATGCATCAAACAATACGGTGATTTGGAATTATTAGTTGATTGTTGTTTCTATTAGAATTTTATAATATAAAATGATGAAATTTAACCTCACAGGTATTAAAGAACATGACCCTGTCAACCCTTCTGGCCTGATTAACTCATTGAAGTTTCGAACCTTTATTTTACCTGGACAATTTTCAACCTACACATGTTTTAACCCATTACAGTTTAGTTTTTTTTTTAGTTTATTCAATTTTTCCCCCAGAATTACATAATGGCAAATCGAGCGAATCACAAAACAGGAAAGACGGTAAAATGAACAATGATTAAAACATGTCATTTAAAAGAAAATTAATATAGCAGACTTAGCTGTCAAACCTAGACGAAAACAATACTGCTAAACCAAAAATTAATAAACACGATATAAAGCCCTTAAAAAAAGTGTGCTGTAAAGCAAAACCAGTACTGAGTGGGAGACGCCTTTAGGAAAAGGTGTGGCTTGACAGAATTGACTAAAGAAAATACCCCTAAAATGAAATTTAGCTAATGTCAAAACACACTCTTAGTTTCAAATCAGTTACCAGGGAATCAGTTTTTAATCTACACTTAACTCAGACAGGTTTTTACTTTTAATCCCAGTTAGGTGTAAACCTACCAACTTTTACCCCACACGAGTTTCAACCCACATGATTTTTAACCTACACGAGTTTCAACCCACACATGATCCAACCAGCATAAGGTTCAACCAGTGATGTTTTTTTACAGATAATGGAACACAGTAAAAACAAATTTATACTTTAGAAACAGATCTAACTGTACTTCTATCATGGTAAATATTAAGGAAACCAGTACTGTTGATAAGCTACTGGTATCAATTGAATAATTTTACTAAAAGCCTAACATTTTATTAATAAATAAAGTAATTACCTGCGCGTGAAACACAAGTTTTGGTTTCGACGTTTCAGGCGAACTTGATATTAGAGATTTTTGATCATTTTGTGGTAAATTTTCATATAAATTTGGCTGGGCTGTTTTTGACTTCTTTTTACGGAAAATGTTGCTAAACGGCATTTTACATTGGCGACCTGGTGTAATTACATAAAAACTTTTAATATAGCCACTACTGGCTGCGTGCTCTGTGGAATAAAAACAAATAAAATTTAAAAATCAAGACACTAAAGAGATTAAGTAACATTCAAGCTCTCCAAGCAATATTTAGAGGTACAGCCTGACAATTGATTACTAGTACTTTGTGCCAATAGTCGGGTTAGTTAAGTTATTGTAGTGCCACTTAGATGCAACTAACTATGTAACAAATACACAAATTAAAATTGCATAATTGATTAACAAATCATTCTATATTAGTTTGGCTGGTTGGTTATTAAGCGGAAAGGAGGGAAACTGCTTAACAAAACTATGAAAATTAATTTTTATCCCTTTTCTAAACACTAATCTCAACCCCACAACTAACTCTGACTCTGACCCCATGTTTAAAACTAACCCTAATGTCTTTATATTCATTTTAGAGTACAGTTTCCCTCCTTTTAGTTTTTCTTTAGGATAGGATAGGAAAGGATATTCATGTTTATCCCCGTGAATGGGAAAACCTAGGGGGTTATCACACGGGCAATCGTCAGATCACCTCGCGCCCATCGTCGGGTTACCGGAGCTATTGTATTGCAGTGTGTTGTATATGATAGACACGTTCCTTCAATTTGGTAGAACCCATTATTCCGCTGGGTTCAGGCAATGTCCGTAAAGTGCCTTGCCCAAGGACACAACCGACTAGCTAGCGACCAGTTTCGCACCTGCAACCTTTCGATTGAAAGGCGACGCACTTAACCGCTAGAGGCTAGACAATCGGGCCTTTACGACGTTGGCCAAATGTTATCTAGCCATAGTCTGTGCAATAACTTTACGTCGTATTCCCATTAATGGCTATCAAACATGAGTACTAAATTGTGTAGCCTTGCCATTACCAAAAACCATAAACCAACATATTACACGAAATACCACATCTTTAATAACACTTTAACCCGAGTTTCAGAAGAAGGTTTGGTAAAAACTTATTGCGTAACCCAAGTTGTTTAATTTATTTAGTTAATAATGATAAAGTGTTTTAGGGATAGGATATGTGTTGATGTATTATCCCCGTAAAAAGTTATCACACGGGCAATCTTCGGTGTCACCTTCCATTGCGTAAGTGAGCTCATAACCGCTAATTTACAGGTTACCGTGCAATCATTTACGCCGGTTAGTCTGGTGGTTTAGTGCGGCGATTTTCAGTCGGAAGGTTGCAGAAACGAAACTAATCGCTAGCTAGTCGGTTATGTCCTTGGGCAAAGCACTTAATGGACATTGCCGAAACACAGCAAATTAATGGGTTCTACCAAATTGAAGGAATGTCTCAATAATAGCACTACAATAGCTCCGGCAACCCGGCGGTGGGCGTGAGGTGATCTGACGAATGCCCGTGTGTTAACCCCCTCAGTTTTCCCATTCACAAGGATAAACATGAATATCCTATCCTATGCTATCATTACAACCGTCGAGTTACCGAAGATATTGCAGTGTGTTTATAAGTTGTAACGTGCCATATACTGTTTTATGTCAACCCATTCATCCACCTAAACCCGTCATCAGGTTTAGGCGATGCCTTTAAAGTGCCTTGCCTATTTACACAACCTTGTCAATTAACTGTCAATTTCGATCCTACCACCCTACGTTTAAAAGGGGTTAAAAGGCGACACTCGGGAAATACGAACTCTTAAAGACGACGATTTAATCACTAAACCAACTATTTGGCAAAAATTTTCATTTTATAAATATGCTTTAGTTAAAATATACATATAAATCACCTAAGACAAAAAAGGTATCTAGGGGAATAAACATACCATAATATTGTTCAAAATTCAGGCTTTCATTCAATTATGGTATTTTTTGCTTTAACAACGGTCTCAGCCAATCGACCGAACCGGTATCAATATTGAGCTTTTTGTCCTGTGGTCGTAGGCTCAAGGCGATAAAATCTACTAGCAAAACATTCACCTGTGGTTACACCGCAACCGTAAAATTCAAACGCAAAACAAAACAAAGTAGGAACTATTCACAAGACAAACAAACCATTTTGCAAATCATGGTGACTTTAATTGCGCATACAGCCTAACTGCGGATACGAATAGTACAACCAGTTGTAGTTGAAGTGTCGCAATGGGGTTTCGGTGGAACAGTTTTATCGTAGGTTTAGCTGTTGTGATGCTTCCATTTTACCTGCCCAGTCCACACGTGATCGAGGATATAAACGAGCTCCCAGTCGAGCTGCAGACTTGGTACAAACTTGGCAAAGTGACGCCCATTTATGGAAACAAGGTTTTCTATATCTACAAAAAGTGTACCGATCAGAAAATCAAAAACCCGCCTACCTTCGTGATCATCCATGGTTTTCCATCGTCCAGTTTCGATTACAACAAGGTAGGTTTGGATATAATTTACAGTAAAACGTGATTGCTTGTAAAAATGGCGTTTACCGCAAGTGTTAAAAACGATTTTTTTTATATTAATGTCGATCGTTTTTAAAATGCCATTTCTGCAAAGTCTGAATTGTTTGAGTTTATTTTTTATATGTTTTTTTGTTGTTGTTTCAATTTAAATCCACTGACTCACAGAATAACTTTCTAAGTGTGTGGCACTGGGCAATAAACTATCTTGTGTGACGGTTGTGTAGGCTACCTGTTTGGTTAACGCGACCGTTTCATATACTCATTTCAATAAAACAATTGGCCTTGTTGACAAGGAGTCTTGGTTGCTCCAAAACTTAGCCAGCAAAAATAAATAAATAAAAGATCGCAAGACCGAATACCAAGAGAACCCACATATATAAAACGCTATTACAGACTTAGAAAGTGCACATCTCAGCTTTAAATCTTGCCCCGAAAAAAATACAAAAACACGTCGTACTGACATTGCATAAAGAACACATTTATATATGTTATATTCCGTACATTAGATTACTAAGTAAAGGCAGTGTCGGCAAACGCTTTAAGTCTTTTCTTTAGGTGCTGGACGGGTTGTTAGCGAAAGGTGACGTGTTTATCCACGACCACGTGGGCTTCGGGTTCTCCGATAAGCCAAGAACCAATTTCACTTATTCGCTGACGGAGGCAGCTGACAATTGCTTGGCCGTATGGAGAAAGGTGGGGATAAAGAGGGCTCATGTTGTGGCCCATGACATGGGAGATTCGGTACTCACTGAAATCCTGGCTCGCAGGCACAAAGGTAAGTTACGAATAGAATGTAATTAAGAATAACAAGATACTTATGTTTGCTTGTTTTAGTACGTGAAAAATGCATAACATGAATGTTCGCCTTAATACCACACGCTTACAGTGGGCAATGCTAAAGGGAGGGAAAGCGGGAAGAAGGGAATCTACTTACCAAAACTATGGCATTTAATTTTAACCCTTTCCTAAACACTAATCTTAACCCCAGAACTAACCTTAACTCTAACCTGATGTTTAAAACGGACTTTAATGGCATAATATTGATTTTAGTGTGTAGTTTCCATTTCTCCCGCTTTCCCTTCTTTTAGTTTTACCCCTTATAGTCGGGTTGTTTATTGTTCTTTATCAGTGTAGAATCATTGCGTGTTTGGCCGATGTGATCTGCCTATTAATTTACTGGTTTGAAATAACGCGAGTTAGAGACTTTCCTGATAGTTCTAATATCAAGATGCTGCCTTGTTGCAGAGAAGTCTAAAATGGCTTGACTTTTTTAATGACTTGGGCTAATTTAAATTAATCTATTTTGTCAAAAATGCCACGAATGTTATGTCAACTGATTTTACTACTAGGCCCCTAGTTATTGTAGTCCCACAGTTCAGAGAGTGTTTGCCTAATGTTGCTTTATTTAAATTTTCAATGTAATAAACTGCAAAAATGGATCAATTGTTTAAATTTAAGACCTCCGACTAGCAATTGCCATTTTAACGACTTGGATTGAAATTGACTCTGCTTTAATTTTACGTCAATTTAAGTTATACCTTTATGTACTTTGACTTAACTTGTTGACTTGTTTACAACATTTTCTTTAACAATGAAACAAGCGATCAGTTCGCGAATGGTTTCGATATTTCACCCTTCGACTGGTTATTCATTCGCTATCTTCAGCTATTAATTCATTATTTGTCTCAACAGATCTTTTGCCTGATTATTTCAAGAATTTCTTTCAAAGCGTTACATTCACAAACGGCGGCATGAAATACTCGTTGATTGACTTTCGAATCTCGCAAACAATAATGAGCAGTCGATTTGGTGCCTTCGCGTCCATGTTGAACACGAAACTTCGTCTTTCAAAACTATTTTCCTCTCAATTGGGTTCGCTGTGGGCTCCAAATAGCGATGAAAACGAAAGGGAAAAGGACATCGCGCTGATGTTGGCCGCAAACGGGTATAAAGGCGGCTGCCAAATCATGCACAAACTCATATACTATTTGTGGGATCGACAACACTTTGAATTCCGATGGTTTGCGGCGCTCGCAGAAATAGACATACCGGTTCGATTCGTATGGGCCGAGTCGGATGCTGTTAGCCCACTTAAGATCCCGGAGTTCTTTCAATCTTTCGTACCAAGAGCTCGGTTTGAAATTGTGAAAACTGCCGGTCATTTTTTTATGCTGGAGACTCCGGATCAGTGGTTAGATAAAATTGTCGACTTGCGATTCAGTGAATAAGCTATGCGGATCTGGATTATCAACTATTCTCAGCATATATTTAAACCATAACAGTATAGAATATTAAAGTCTTAAAACTATAGACTCCTTAAACAAAAAGATTGTCAGAGTGTTAACCCTCCTTCTTTAAGGAGTCTATGGTTGAAACACTTTCGGCCAGCAGTGTTTTAATTAAGACACATTCGACGAATAGGATAGGATTTTCATGTTTATCTCCGTGAATGGGAAAACCAAGGGGGTTAACACACATGCAATCTTCAGGTCACCTCGCGCCCACCTTCGGGTTACCGTATAGTTAATGCAGTGTGTTTTATATGATAGACACGTTCCTTTAAGTTGGTAGAACCTATGATCCGCTGGGTACAGGCAATGTCCGTAAAGTACCTTGTCTAAGGACACAACCGATTAGCTAGCGACCAGTTTCACATCTGCAACCTTTTGATTGAAAGGCGACGCAGTTAACCGTCAGACTAACCGGCCATTTACCCAAGACTTGACCAGACTTTAGCAAGAACATCGTAATGACGTCACCTGGATCGTGCTTTAGAAAATGTCTAGGTTCAATTAGACTTAATCTATATTTGGACAAGATAATATAAACATGGGAACTGATTTGATTAGAAATTATTGTAGACTTATACTTTGTGTTGTTATTTGAGCGACGTTACTGTAATTGTAATTATTAAACTCCACAAACTTCAAATAACTAATAAAGATCTTGATTCTAATTAAAGTTCAGGAAATATGACTTGTCTCGGACTAAAATAAAAAAAAATTGAATAGGATAATTATGTTTTAACCCCGTGAATTGGAATCGCAAGGGGTTTAACAAACGGTCAATTGTCAGATCACCTCGCGCCCATCGTCGGGTTACCAGAGCTATTGCAGTGTGCTGTGTATGATTGACACGTTCCCTTAATTTGATAGAACCTATCAATCCAATGGGATTAAACAATGTCCGTTAAGTGCTCTACTTAAGGACAAATCCGACTATAGCTAATGACCAGTTTCGAACCTGCAACACTTCGGTTGGAAGACAACGTACTTATCCACTAGACAAATCAGTCCAACTTAGCTTACTTGACACAAGAAAAAAATTGAAATGACTTGACTTAGACTTTCGTATAGATTGACATGACTTAGCCCAATTAATTCCATTACAACACCGCTGTCCAATAGCAACATTGCTTTGCAGCATAAATCGCTTTTAAATTTCGGTCATTTTAATTAGGACCTAAGTAATATATTAGAAATAAAAAAAACTATGCAGATCATAGTACTGTGTAGTATATTTTAACTTTTTTCGCTAGAAACAAAACTAAAGAATGTCTAAGATAATATAATGTATTGGCATTTTATACATTGTACAAGGTAAAATTGAACACCTTGTATGAAAGAAAAAAATTCACAGAATAAAATAACATGAAATTTTGTCCTCGACGTATATTCACTCGGCTTAAATCCCAAGCTTTGTCAGCTTATGATCTTAGTGCAATGATCGTAAAGTTTTGCAAATGTCTGCTTAGTGATTGTACCAGGACCACAAACGCAAACACATACACACGCAAATGATGAGGTGTTGGAGGCGATGATTACACCCAGGATGACCAATCCGTTTTACTGTCCCTACGTTGACGCACATTACTTTTAAAACCAATATAAAATATGCGCTTTAACCATTTTAATTGCAAGCAGCGGTATTATGAGCGGGGACAAAATAAATATTTTAAAGTTTTCCGTAAATATCCCTTCGCATCCGCTCGGAACTCTTTGTACCTCATGCTGTAAATAAACACGTTCCAGAAGCTGTTACTGACACACAGAATATTGGACCAGGCTACCGCTGTGTCATGCCAGCTTGATCCCAATTCATACCTTAAAGATACAATTGTCGTGATCAGCATCGGGAGAAAAGCGACCGTAAAACCTCCGACTATGAGAAATATAGTGACCGCAAGATGGCGATGTCGAGACGCAGCACTTGAACTCTCGGATTCTCTGTTTTCTGGTTCATCTTTATTACTTACGTCACCGACTGCGTCAGCACTTACGTCAACACCATCCACAGCCACTGTTAGTTGTTCATCTTCGGTGTGGTTAACCATTCTTAACTCCAAGCCGCCATTAACGCTTGTTGCAGGTTTCCTTCGAATTATTATAAAAGTGGCAATATTAACTAGCCACAAGAGGAGCAAAGGAGTCACAATCATAGCCACCCCCAGGTATAACGCGTCATATGACGCGGATGAAAACACGACCACCATCCACCCCCCGTATTCCAATCCTGATGCAAGAGAAATACCAAATCCAATTCCCAAACCTGCCACCCACGTCACGGCTACCACGATTTTCGACGTAAATCGCGATCCGCAGCCTTTTTCGCTGACGTAGGACATCGGCTTCGTTACAGCGACCAATCTATCCACGCTCGCGGCGACCAAGGTAGCTATGGAAACCGTCCATGACGTCATGGCCGTGATTCCGGCGAATTCGTAGAGCAAACGTAAACTTTGCGGCCGATAATAAGAACCCCATACCTCAGATTGCGAGATCAATCCTTCATTTGCCATTCGTGTCCATGTATACTCACCAAGGAAGTTGAAACAAAAAAGTGAGACGTAGCAAGGGCATACCACGCAGCCCATCAGCATATCCGCAGAAGCCAGCGACAACTTGTAGTAAAGCTGAGCTCTGCTTAAAACGTCTCGCTTCTTCAGCCTTTTCACGTAAACCAGGATCACTACAATGTTTCCGATAGAAATCAAAAATATCAGCAAGACACATAGAGACACCATAAAACCGTATCCGACTTTGCATGGTGTGGGAAGGCAGTTCCAAATTATTTCGTCAAATTTGCAGCGAAATTTGTCGCAAAGCGGGACGTAGCGAAAGGTAAATTCCGTGTTCTCTGGATCAAACATATTTTGCGTCTTAACAAAGCTATGAACTTAAGTCGCCTAAATACAAGATGTAACGTTTTAACAATGTATTCATTGCAACTGATAAAATCGATTTACAACACTGGTTTGACGTCACAGATCGATGACGTAGTTCGTGACGTTGTGTAATTAGTGCCTTGCAGGGACAACAGCCTTCTATTGATTGCATTGTGATATTAAAACTGGAGAGTCTGACAACTTACATTCTGACGAACAGCAGCTGCAAAACTGTAGAAGAGCCATACAATATGTTATCAAAATTACAGAGTCTGACTTCTCACATTCTGTATCTACTCTTATCCTGCATTTACATTATAATTGGTGATAAATACGAACTGCAAAAATGCAAGTAGCAGAGCCATGCAATGTGTTATAAAATTTCACAGTTTGATATCGCACATTCTATATCTGCACAGCTGTTGCATTTTCATTTGCACTGGATGATAAATACCATACCATACTCCCGTTGTATGCTACACAAGCTACAACTGCCAAAACTGCAGGTAGCAGGGCCGTTGGCAGTGGTGTATTATTACCTACTTCATCGCATTTTAATATTTAATAACGCTGCATCTGTTATACTGCATCTAAGGTTTTAGTTTCTGCTGGCGTTACTGCACCAAAGACGTATTCAATGCCCTCAATTGTTGTTCTTTCACTGCTTGAAATCCGTCTCACCGCTTGATTGCATTTTGACAATGCTTTGCTGTGGTGCAACAGCTATGGACATAAAAAAAGGCGACTGCATTGTAATGTGACGAACGAAAGTAATCCACCACTGATGCGTGAATTGCACAAGAGAGCAATCGCGCCGTTCGTTTAACCTCGAGGTGGCGGTGCGGAGAAGTAATTTTAAATTTGCCATATTAGCACCAAATAGTTAACGCGACCGATACATATACCGACTTTTATACCAAAAACCTTCCTTGTTACGTGCCTATTATGGTTTAGATACTTGGCTCGGCCAAAAAATTATATATTTATAACGAAACTAATAATGTCGAAATCTTGAGGTGGCCGAAAGGTTAGCGCAACCGATTTACATACCTGATTCTATTCAAAAGTAGTGTTAGTGCCGAGCCCATTGTCGAACCAATACCTAGCTCGTTAAAAAGTAAACTAATAATTCTTTAGAAGAATTATTTTTTTATTTCCTGAGTAATACTTAAATAAAATAGGTAGTTAGGAATACTGCTTATTAAAATTGCCTAAGTAATACTGAGGCACATAGGTTATTATGGAAACTGAACATTAAAATACAGACAACAAATTCTGACGACCCAAATGATGATCTTTCAATCCCAAAGAAGCCAAACACTGACAGTAATAACTTAACTCCGGCGGCTTAACCATACCACCTTAAATTGTCTGTAAGTTTCCTTACTTTATTCCCGTGGATTATATCTCCTTAAACAGTTTATAACACCCGTAATTTTAACATTTTTGTATTATTAGGTAGAAAAAGAACATGGACCAGCCACGATTTATACAAAATAACAGTGATTGTGACGCAACAATAAAACTGACAACGCTATCTAGAACTTGACGTCGAAATAGTCCGTTTAGGAACAATGGCCGATTGTTTGAATTCTAGAATTCCGCGATTGTCCGGTTTCGCAGCTTCGCGTTGTTGATACGAAACTGTGTCACAATCGAACGAGCCGCTCTCTGTGACGCAATAAACGACCACTATCGAAGTAATTATCACGTAGAGGCACGTAATAATCAGTTCTTTGTTGCGAGGTGTAGAACACGCCCCATTGTTCATCCCATTGTCCCAATTCCACATATCCATGACGTCATATCCTGATGGTTTGCGACCTCCTGTGGAAGAATCATCAGGGGACCAACTAAAGCGGAATATCGAATCGAGATTGTTTCTCTCTGTGACGTCATAAGATGGGGTGGGGAGTCGATTTACGATTCGAATTTGCGATCTCGAGTCCGCTGTATCTTGGTAATACCGGAAGTACGCATCGTCCAAACCGCCCGATCTGCTGTGAGTCGTGTTTAGTTTTTTATAAAAAAGATGCGACACACAATGTATGTAATATACACCGGGTACCTCTAAATACTACAGGAGCGCTTGAACCGCTTGGATCGCTTGGATCACTTAAATTGTAATTACGAAGTATAGTAAGCGATCCAAGCGCTACAAGCGCTCCATTCGATCCAAGCGGTCCAAGCGGTACTATAGTATTTAGAGATACCGTATACTATACACCGAGTCATTATTTACCTTTTGCCCAAACGGCTCCAGAAATCTTGTTTTTTTCTTCCCTCGTTTGCGTTTTTCTTTTTTTTCTTCGATCGACGTCGGGAAGCACGTGACTTATGACGCCTGCCGGATTTGCGCCGCCTGTCAATCAAATAACAATTTATTTTGACATTTCAATATTATTTTCACTGCTTTAATTCCATTATTTAAAATAATAAGGCAACTTTTTTGTAGCGAAGAAAATCGGAATGTGGGCATTAAGTACTTTCCATGTGTTTACCCTATACCAGTGTACCAGTTTGTACGCCTATTTTAATATAATTCCACAAATCTTTCGTCAATTTTGGTTAAATTTATTTTAAACCTACCGTCCGCCTTGCCTTTTATGTTTTCTTTTGTTTTTTCCCCTTCCCCAAGAACCCTTTAAAGACGTTAAACCACTTTGGGTGTCAGACCTGTTAAAACGTAAAAAATAATTTAAAAGGAACGATTCACGCGAGGTTATATTTTTTCATCGCTAGGTGGAGTGTTGAGCATTGTGAGATTCTGGCATCTCTAGCGCAGAGAATGGAAATAACATGTTTCTCTTACACAAATAAATACAAGTTGTTTAAGTGAAAAATAATGAATAGAAATATAAATACATTACGCATTTAACAATATATTCATTTAGGTTACAATAATTGATTAAAAACAATTAAAAAAATTATTCGAACCTTGGATCGAATTCGCCGTCGACGCGTTCAATCTCGAACCCTGCCTTTGTGACGTAATCAATAACCGAACCATTGCCCAAGAAGTGACCTGTAGATTACGTCATTAGTTTTGAGTATAAAAAAATAGGATTCGAATTTGACAAGTAAAATCACCCTGGGCGTTTATAACCTAAAGCCGCAATCAGTTGCACTGCAATTTTAAGGCTCGAGTTGTACAATTACCGATTTTCCAATTAACTTATTGAAATATGATAATCCGGTGGCTTCGTCATTGGGCCACGGGCCAGTTTGCAATTGCAAGTTGTAAAAGGAGTGTGTAGCTCTAATTATTGTTTTCTTGACACGAAATCTCAAGTGCCATGTTCAAAGCGTAAAGGTACAACCCTGCAATTATAAGCTTAGAATCCATGCGAGGTAGGCTCAGCGCGTGGGACCACATGCTAAAATACTGTTGAATGACAAGCGAGAATTAACAGCTCCTATCCGGTCTTATAAGGCTTGCAACAGTTGCAATAGATAAGCCGCACAGGCATCGAAAACAATAATATTAAGGAAATTTGAGAACTCATTATAATACTTTACGAGATTACCTTCATAAAGCATTTGATTTTCTTTTAAGCATTAGAACGTTAAACCGTGAAATTCAATACGAAAGATAAACAAAAAAACGACGTTAATCCAATTTCTCATCACTTATTTTACCCAGCTGGTAGATTGGTCATTTAAAGCAGAACAAAATGAAGTTTAGTTTTTAGTTTAGTGTATTCATTTTTTGCCACAGTACGAAAAATGGCAAGCTAATCAAATCACAACAAAGGAACAGAAAAAGACTGCAAAACGGACAGTCGTAAAACACGTCATTTAAAAAAAGGACGCGGCCACCAAACCTAAGCGAAAAAAATAAAAGGTCGGATTTTCAACATATTTTTAAATGCTATTTTTTAAAGGAAATAACCTGGATAATTTATAGACACACACATAACGTGAGACACGAAAAAGTAGCCAAATACAACCGATTTATTGTTGAATTAAATGTAAGTTAATTTTTAAAACACTATTTAATAAAAAAAGACAAAATCTAAATTTAAATGCCCTAAAAAGGATTCCTAAACGGTCCAGAAAGATGCTTTCAAGCGCAAAAGGTGTCAATTACAACGCAAGGTGCCATTGCTGGTACGGTTACAGCATTCGAGCGATGTCCTAAGTGATTTCGAATGGTCAGTTTCTCCGCATTCCTAAAATACTCAGAAGCAGCCGGACGCGGAAAACGGGTTTTGCTTAAACGACAAAAACAATTAAGCACCACGAGCGAGCGTCGCGAAAATTACATGTTTGAGAACGGGCTTTCCAAACCCACAGTCATTTATGCTGTGCCTGGTGGAAAATCTAATTTTGGAAATATATATTTATTTTGGGCCTGAGTGTCTTCTACGATCATATACGAAATATGAGTTTGCACTTTCTAAAAATAACCCAAGGTCTAAATTTAGTTTAAGTTGAATAAGAGTTGTTAATAAATAAAATGTGGGACCGGTTTCAAGAACTCTCAAATAGTTAGAAGTGTGTTAGAGTGTGTGCTGAGTGTACCCTTACAACAAAAAGCGGCGGATCAAAGCGGCAGCTCTCTTGTTTGTTCCTGTCGGGGTTTGTTTAAATAAATTATAAACACGACAGTGGGGCTAATTGAAGGATGTGCCACCTGTGAGGGTGTAACATTATACGCTGCTAGGTTGACACTACGTTGCCACAGACATGTTAGCAGACTAAGCAAATAGAGATGCAGACAAATGATTACTGGGTTGTGTTTCGCTTCAAACTATTGTAACTTAAATAAACTAAGTCATAGCAACCACATGTTCCAGCTTTAAATATAACAAGAAAATGTGAAAACATCAAAGTGACACAAGAAAATTAACAATTCTCCCAAGTTTTTCGATTACTTAATTCAAAATATATTCTACTTAAATAAGCTAACAATATGGCTACATGAAAAATATGACTAAAATGTACAAATCTGTATTAAAAATGTCTTGTTGAAAATCGGAGCGAAGTGATTAAGTTCAGACAGTTTACCAGAGTACTCATGGTAGCTTACATTAGTCGAGAGGTTTACACACAATAGCAACCTTTGATCCTGCCGATTGGGGGCCACTTCAACACTTCTTATGCTCTCACAATTATCTCATTGTGACGTTGAGTGGATTTGATTATCACGGAACAAACCAGTTTCTTCAGATCAAAACAAATCGGTTTTCACTCGGACCCATGGGAAATCACTCAAAAACAATATTCAGGGGACGAATGGGTGTACGGATAAAAACTTTTCGAACTGTTAATACGCGTCATCGAGGTACGGGTGGGAAATTCTGACATTCTTTTTAACTTTTAAAAATCCAAATATTTGTAAATTTTGATTAACAAAGATTTTAAACACCAAAACCGCTTTTGTGATGGTGCATTAATAACCACTTAAAAAATCAGAAACACGTTTTTAAGTATTCTGTTTTTACGCATTATGCAAAAACAACAACAACAAATCACTACTAAAGTAGAAATGCATTTAAAAATTCCGTCAACCTAAAAAATCGTGACCAATTACCTCGATGTGAATTCCACCCATATAAGTAACTGCTTTAAGTGTCGGTTTTACCTTATTAATTTTTAAGTTTCGATCAATATTGTTTGTCCGGAATTTGGTCACAAAAATCGCTAAGTCCAATTGAAATGTTTCGCATTGTCGCTGAATAATTCGTTCGAGAATTCATAACAATTATTCCACAACGAGCAGATTGTAGAACTAACAACGACGGTTGCGGTTGATTGTTCAATTCTTTGTGACGTGTCGTACCACCCACAATCGCGACAGGTGGGAGTATTCAAGAACCGGTTTCACTATTACGTCATAATCGGACATTTATGAAGAAATCGGGAAAGAATCAAAGCGCATATAGATTATGACGACATATAATTCCGAAAATTCCGCTTTACTCGTTTAGCGCCACTTAACAATACCTGAGAAGTAATTGTACAATTAAGCGATAAAGATTATTTAAGCCCACGACCCAATTGGACGGATTTTACGGAAATGCTGGAATCGCTTTTTGACAACATGTGTGGTTAGATTCAAAAGATTTTTACTTCAGACTTATTCCATGGTATGTAGCGAGTTTTCTATATGCACAATTAAATGTTGTCCGAATACAACTGTTTTTCAGAATCATTTTGTCCCACGCGTACGAGCTCATGGCGAGTTTAAGTTAAAAGGCTAGCTCATGGCGCAAGGACTAGCTCATGGCGATTTTAAGCTGAAGACACGTTGTCCGTATAGGACAGAATCGTTGTGTCCCACGCAGCGCGGAATGACGATTTTAAGTTAAAGGGACTTGACACGCGAGGCAAGCGTCAGAGCTTATTCCATTCCCCACTTATGCACGTGAACCTCTGCAACGCGGTGTCTGGAACCTGATCCTCTGACGAACAACAGGCCTGACGTGGGTGAACGGTACTGTTTGCCGTCGCTGGGGGTTCCGTGACTCGTATATCAGTGTGCTAAGGTATCGTGTACGGGAACAACCACTTGTGGTTAAGTTGAATGGGGGTAGCAATGTTATGGGGGTCGGTTAACTTATATTGTTAATATGGGT
>CH001895.1:157888-211427 GCA_000149265.1 Ciona savignyi
TGTAGCATAAATATATGGCATACTACATGTGTTTTACAAATAGTGGTGGTTAAACAGGTGGTTGACACTCTCTAGTTATCAATATGTTCGCTTTGGGTTGAAATGAAACAGCTTGGATATACTTAAATCGACGGTTTTTATAGTAAATACATGAAATTTGGTAGATGGATGGATAACATACCTAAAAATTTGTTCCCAAAAAATAAACCTTATATCTGGTTTAGTTTTCAAACGCGCGTCACGAACGCGCACACACTATGTCAAATTATCAATATGTTTGCTTTGGGTTTAAATGAAACAGCTTGGATATATTTAAATGACGATTTGATGTATTAAGTACAGGAAAATCGGTAGATTGGTGGATAACATACTTGTAAATTTGTTTCCAAAAAATTAACCATACATCTTGTTTGGTTTTCAAACGCGCGCCACGAACGCACCCACACTACGTCAAATTATCAAAATGTTCGCTTTGGGTTGATCACGTCACAATTAAACGCGCCGTTTAAACAAAGGCATCCGTTGATTGATCCAAGAAAAAATGCAAAGCAGCCCACATGTCATCCATTTTAATGTACAAATCGCTACACTGCCAGTTGATTTATTCGGAAAAGATTAAGTAAAGCAAACTTCGCTATCATCAATTTTAGGAATGTCCCGATAAGTGGTTAGTAAACTCTTCCACGAAGGAAAAAAACAAACATTCGAAAAATCCAGAGACGCAAATCCGACCCCCTCTGACCATTAATATGTACCGTTCAAATCAAACACATTTTTCTTCACATAATCCTTTAAAAAATGTCCTTAAAAAGCGATCGAAAACCTCAGAGTCATGCTTCGAAAGCAAAGAAACGGCTGTGTAAACTTCCAATGCCGCTGCATGTCACTTTACTGTAAACTCTCACAGCACACTTCACATTGCATCCCACATAAAGATGTGTACACAAGAATCGCTTACTGCCGGGCCGTGTAAACCGCCGATATTTAAATCCGACTCCATTCTACCCCCTGGTAGGATCGACGAGAGAGGGAAGGCGCCAAAACTTCAAAACTAATCCCAAGCAAGCTGACCTCCTAAGTAAACTAATATACTCCGTGCCAAGTAATACAAACGATGGCGGTTACTAGAGATGACGGTACATCCAAAAAATCAATGTCAATAAACACGTTATATTAGGAGAAAATCGTAAAATTCGTAAACTGAAGACTAATACCAATACTAGAATGTAGGCTGGGCTTACACTTTCCATCCTTTGAAACCCATATCAGTAATTAAGTTGTATACATCATAGCATGGCACTTTAAATGTAAACGATTTTAGTTTCTATATTAAATTTCCTCGAATTACATCAACAATGACGCAACAAATAACATTGTTTACGTCATTAGCACGCCTGTGTTGACTGATTAACGAAACGCTATGGATCCTCCGGTAATTCGAGATGATTATAAACAAATAATTAAACTTCCTACGTCATAATACCACGACAGAGGGCCATTCTAACTTGTTACGTGGACAATCAAACGTCAACACTCTCGCGTCGTTTACAAATGAAGTTTACTTTCGATTTTTCGAAAGCGTTCCGCTTATATTAAAGCAATTATACTTCCGAAAACAGGATAATTGTTCAGCTGATTCTAGGAAATGCTTCATTCGGAAGCTAATCGACCTAGTGGAGTAAAGAGAGAGTTTTTGTTGGATTTTAAACCTTGATACCCTCCAAATACTACAAAATCTATATGGTCGTGTTGCCGAAGGGTTAACCCCAATAATCGTAGACGCAGTTAAACTTGAACAATACAGGCTGCCGAATCACTTATACTCGTCCAAAGTTGCATCCATGATAACATTCGTACCGTTTTTAGGAAATGAAGATGGTGTTTTGAGTGTAAGGAGGGAAATGCGGGTGGGAAGAGGGCAAAACCGCCACACGATCTTGGCGAACGGTGATCGTGTAGTGTTATTCCTAACACTATAAAGTTTTAAAATGTTTATCTTGTCTCCTGGAGCCCATGTTAAATAACATACTTCCATAGTGTCTTACAAATATTATTGCGTAGAACCGTCCACACGCATTTGACAAGCTGACGCGACAAGACATTTCCGTCACAGAGGATTTACTGATACGCTGCTCTATAGAAAAGAACGACTGCGTCCATACATACATTCCTATGTATTGATTTTACTACGTATATTCTATACGTACGTGTTGAAAACAACAAAACGTGACCAAACAAACGATTTTCCCGCCTTTTCTATAAATAGAAATATGACTAAGTAATATTTGAATTACTTTAATCCAATTTATGGCGTCATAAAGCAAACAATAAGTATTCAACGTCATAAATCCAATTGTTCGCAAACACTGATGTGTTTATGGTTTGTTTCATTACAGAAAATGTGTTTTTATATAATTTTTTATTTTGCGGCCGGGTTTTTGGTGTATTTTGAAAAGCTTTCTGGAAAAAACGGGTTTGCGTGGGATCCCTGTAACTACAAGTGGTGTTAATTTCAAGGACTCTTCAACTTTTAACCTATAATATTTACATCCCAAGCGGATTCCAAAATCAGCCGGGGTCAAGCACATCCTAACCCCGCCAATGCCCCAGATTTATCCCGATGTCTGCAAAATTTTGGCACGTCGTATGCCACGCTCTCTTAAACAAGGTATAAGGTTACAGACTAAGTTATTGACGGAAACACTGTGAAGGAAAAAACATCTGGTACCACTGCTTAGCAAATAAACAGTCTTCGAGAGAGAGAGTAGCCTATTCTCAACGCTGTTTCCTCACATACAAACCAATTACTTGTTGTTGCCAAAATAGACAACGCAATTAGGCAGCGAAACGAAATGCTAAAACGAATTATGGTTTACGCAACGCAAGGTACTAGGCAAGAACATGGATCCAAAAACTATTTGGCCAAGAGAGATGCACCTTACTGGAACACTCATAAACATGATTTTGAGGGAATTATTATTAACATTTTTACTCATTTTACAGCAAAATAGCTGTATATGTGCAAGCTTATTTAAAATAAACTGTTCACATTGAGTATAATATTCTAACGCACATACGTGTAAAAGAAGGGTCAATATAACAACATTAATGGTAAATTTACATCCCTGGCACCTCTGCTCAATGCTATGAAGTATAACGTGCTTAAAATTACTCGTGTAAATGCATCCTCATATTATACATATACTCCTGCGGTAGATATATTAACCTAAGCTACTAACGCTTTAAGATAAAAAGGGAAACCAGCGCTATATCTTTTCAAACAGAGCTGTTGAATCTTTATGCCCCAATAAAATATATTCCTCTAGCTGAGTCTAGCACTACTACCCGATAAATTAACCCACGTTTCATCAGCTCACCTGCTCCAAAAGCGAAGAAGAAGCTCTCGTCTTCATTCCTTCTGATCAAATCAATCACCCGAGTCGCCATCCGTTCGTTTCTTCGAAAGATCAACTCTTCCTTCAAATACTCGTCGATTTCAGAAGCCATTGCTGTATCAGCTGTTGTGATTTCGGTGCCACTGAATTTGTCACCAGTTTCGTTGTTTTCCACATCAGAGTTTTTCAGATGAGGTATCTGACGAAATATGGAGTCATTTTGGTCATTGTGCATTTTGTAAGTTGCCGACATACTTAAAATTTACCGAATTAGTTAGATAACAAAACGGAAATAATGAGGTATTAGACGAAAAATAAGTTCTTTTGGTCATTGTGCTTTCTGTAAGTTGCCGAAATACTTAAAATTTACCGAATTAGCCAGATAACAATACGGAAATAATGAGGTATTAGACGAAAACTAAGTTCTTTTGGTCAAATTTTGATAATTGCTGAAGTATTTAGACTGTAATAAATTAGATAACAATACGAAAAGTTGGCATAGTATTAGCTTAAGCTAGGTATAGTTTATACAACTATACGTTTATTGTATATAATGGAGATAACTGCTTTTTATGGGGTCAGTTAGACAAATAACCGTTTGAAAATAAAGTGTCTGACTGCTGTGTTAAATTTACCTGTGACGTGCCCTTTCCGAAAATGAGTGAATTTAAATCCCCGCAATTATATGTATTAATGAGGTCATCAGTTGAATATGGCAACCGCATTTTTCCACGTCGTATCTTCTCTTGCAGAGTTAATGTGTGGTTGAGTGCGAAAAGCACCTGAATATGTATTTAAAATGTTAAAATAGATGGGCGGAAGTTTATTTGGTCCTTATACCACTGTTGTTGAAAAATAACGTTCATTTGACCAAGCACATGTTTTTTTTTTATATTTAAAACACTATTATACAATAAAATCTACTGCTTTAATTCTAATTTAAGGATTTTAAGTATTTACAAAGTATTTCTAAGGAGTAGTTATACGAACCTGAGACATGTTGAGCCCATTAAATGGTCTACATTGCTCTTCGACCTTTTCGATCGCCCCTGTGCGTTTTCCCGTCAGTTCCGCTTGCCTGGCGAGGGTAGACGTCGAGAACCGGAAGTCCCCGTGACCTAATATCCGGTTTGGTCAGTGCATTGATCATTAACATGATCCAGATAGGTCGTTTTCGTTCCCATCCTCCAACCAGCTCGTTGTACATGAGCCGCGCTGTGAGCCCTAAAACACGGTTCAAACAGCTCTTAATATTTCTCTATCACCAACTTTATTTTACGCCTACATATATCGACTATATACATCTATAGTTCAACTTCGAAATGAATGTTTGGGGCCACACTAGACCTCCTGGCTGGCACAACGGGTGCCTTGTTGTACGCCATGTTATAACTTACCCAACCATGTTCGTTGCCCAACACTTTATACATGTTATACAACAAACTTCATAAGAGTACTATATACCGCGGACTCTTTGGTACGAAAGGCTGCTACCACACAACATTCGAGATTACTAAACATGCAAAGTGAAAGGCGGTTCAACAAAAGAAAATTTAGCGAAATTCTTGAGAAATATTTTCTACCGGGCTTAAAAGATTTTTTGGCGAAACTGAAATAGTTTCTTTAATTTTACCTTGTTCTACTTGTTTTGACGTCACCCATGATGTCATAGCTCGCCTGACGTAATTGAGATGACGTCTCAACCGAAGATAGATGTCGGGGGGAAGTACCTCCTGAATCTCCTTCCCAAGAGGAAGTTCTTTACAACGCGAAAGCGCGATACCGGTTCTGACGTCAGAGAGATCCAATTCGAAATAAACATTCTCGCTTTTTTCAAAAGCTTTCTGCAATTTGTAAAAAAATGATTATGATGCAAGTGCAACTAAACTATTAAAACTTTCTCGAAGTATTGTTACTTTTCAAACAATAAAACTTACCCGTGTATTAGTTGGAATATAATCCCACACCCGTGTGTATGGGACGTGTATGGTACCGAAGAAATAAACCGGGGGTTCACGTTTCAACTTCCATAAGAACGAATTGCGATGTTTCTGAGGAAAATGACTGGATTTTAAAAGAATTAAGATTTTAAGGTAAAACGCCCTGCTGGGGAGTGATTTGTTTAACGGAATAAAATATATAAAAATAGTTACAAAAAAATTAAAAAGTATAGGAAAATGTTATAAAGGCCCAAAACAGAAAATAACAAAGTTAAAAATTCATAGTACATAAAGAAAAGTTTTATTAAAAGCAACACCAAAGGACAATTGGGTCATATGTTAACGCCGACGAAATTACAAAACTAACATTCCGTAATGCCCGTGTCATGTAAAAGAAAGAAACACGGAGGCATAGGAAGTGGTGCGGTACAATCACCTGTGCACTTACATTTGTCAAACCAGCCAACCTTATGATAAATTAACCCACATTCCCTTAAACTAAGCCCAGAGTTCAGTTTGGTAATCCTACACCCTTTTCGAAACCCTAAAACTATTTTTGAATGGAAGATAGATTGGATCTTCAAAGCAACAATAACAAACTTTTAATTTAAAATAAGTAACGTAAGCTACGCCGAAGAGTGATTATTCACTAAGCTCTAATTAGTGTCGGGCAAAGTAATTATTTTGAACGAATATAACCAAGTCAACAGGTAATTATTGCATAAATAGTATTTTTCAAAAAAAATTTACATCTGTTTCTAAATAAGTTCATTTTGATGGCGTACACATTTGACAGGTAATTTATTAATGGGATCTTACATGTGATCTATGCATACGAACGTCAAGGTGGTCCAATATAGCTAATGGAATAACAGTGGTAATGTTTGACTGGACCTTGACTGGGTGAGTACAGGGCTATCACACGTACCGTTAATGAGGCATTTTCCTCAGAGAGAATGACTAACAAGATGTCAGACCAACGAAAATTTAGCGCTAAATGTTAGCCACGCTATAAGATAGATTTACATCGTAGGCGGAAACAACAGAACACTATATCGTAAGAATATCAGGCCAAGGAGATCCATGTATGTGGTTTAGCCTTACGTTTGCCATATTTTAGATAAGAGTCATAAATTCTGCGTAATAAAAATGAATATGCACCGTTATGAGGATTTGTTTGGGTCTCTTGGGGTACAAGTGAACTTTCACCAGCACTGTAATATAAACACGCCACTTTTCCACCGTACTATGGCTATGATGAATTTTCATGCTCCATTAGCTTAAATAAAATTATGGTTCACGGTAATGATTATGTTCAAAGCTCACCTCTCGTGCACATGGAGATTCCGGCTTGACTCCAACGCACACCCCGCAATAAATTATAATTAAGTTTAGTAATACAGCATTCATTTTTTGCTATCTCTATACACAAAGCCATGTTTAAAATATAATCTACAACAAAGCTTTATCTGCGGTCGTATACAAGGGTTTCCCGTCATCGCTTCTATGGGGTGCAATATTTCTAATATCCACAAGCTAATCCGTTCAGTCGAAACACGCCTTATCGTCTCCTTTGGCAAGCCTTCAATCCACGGCGCTTCTGTGCCCAAGTTCCGCTCGTTCAACACCTCTTATTTTTACGTCTGAAACTTAGTTATGCCCGTCTACCGTAACATAGTTGGTGCAGTAAAATAGACTTGATTATTAAAATAATACATACGAATTTGGCTACTATTTAGCTAGCGTTTAAGTACTTCATAAAGAATACCTTTATCAAAATTGATGTACTATACGCACTTTCCTGATGTACTATACGCACTCTCTAAGAAATTCGCCTTCCAAAAAAAGCATGTTACTTGTTTTTAAAATAGTGTTGCAAACAACTGACCATTACTTTATTAAGCAACTGAAATTTCGGACGATTTATACAATCATCAGTTACCCGTTTACCAATATTCGCTAAATCGAAACATGGTTATGTTATCCTTCCGTGTACCTATTACCCTTCACACTAACACGAGTTTACTGATCACCGGTCGACGGCCGTCTCAAGTTATATTGTCAACTCTCCCTGCGCACAGCGATACCGGTTGAGGAAAAAAGGCAAACTTACAGGAATCGCATCAAAGAAAACTGCGGCATGATAACGTGCCATCTTTCAAGTGCCGATCAAGAGCTACAACCTCAAACAGTCAAACAAAACTAGAAATCCGTGAGCTGTTGACAAGTTAGCAAATATCAAAAGACTGTTTTTTAGAAAATGCTGTTGATTTTTTAACCGTTTTAAAAGAAAAAGTGATGGTAAAATCGAAGAAATTTTGGACCATTTTTTACACATTTTCTGTATTCCACAAAATATGTTTATGCACTTGTTTACTACTTCGATAACACGTTTTAACAAGCGCGTAAAGATCTTAGTCGACGAGTCATTTCTAAAACACGACAACAGATATTTTCCCAGACTACACAGTTGTCCACGACTGTAAACTGTATTAACCTTCGTAATCCAACCTCGAAATTCGAAACGCAGGCCCCCGAAGTCTCATAAGGCCAAAACAAGACCCGCAGTAAAACTATGTCGGCGTCGCCAACTAGTCGCAATTCCACCCGAAACCAGAGATCAACAGAAAATACCTACGTCAAATAGCTGTTTTTTCGGCAATCTCTTAAAAATACACTACTATCGGCATTGGTACCGTGCTATTATGTTAATTATCTGTATGATTAATTAATCATAATGAGCTTTGTTGCTATCTAATCGCATTGTCCACTATTGTGTCGCCACTATACTTTTTCAATGGACTTTTCATTGGTGAACTAATTGTTAATTTCTCGGTTAAATTCAAAAGTGGGCCGAAACTTTTCGAATTTAGAACACTTCGCGTTTTCAACCGCGTCACAATGTAAATTGGCTCAGGACAAAGGCGTTAATTCGCGAATATCCGGTGGAAATTAAGAAGTAGAATCCACAGAACAGGTTCTAATATTGACAGCTTGGCTATCCGGTCAGAATCTGGGCTAATACGGAGTTGGGATTCGAGATCGACTACCAGACGGCGAGTAAAACAAACAAAGAAGCCACACAACGATTTGTTTTTCTTCCAAGCTAGTTTGGTTGTTAAAATATGCTAGAATTTTTAGATTTTTTTCGCAGGTATAAACCCGTTTAGTCTTATTATCTCATAAATATCAACGTTACAATTTCGTCATTTTTTTCCTGTAAGCTGACTTTTTTATATTTACCACAAATTTCATTTCACAAAAAATGCAATTTTATTGGTAAAAAAATGTTAACCATTAAACAATTGAGTCACCTGCTATTAGAATTCGATTACATGCAACTGGTAAATGGCTCCCAGCTTGTTGCCATAGAAATCCCACTTTCATTTTTAGGTTTTCTATCTTAACACGGTCATGTTGCAGCGAACAAAAGATTTTCTTGAAAGCCTGATGAACACAGATAAAGATCATGCCTAAAACAACGAGAAGAGGGCTGTTCAAATACAGCCCATGATAAGGAAGCCATTGACCCGTACCGAGGCGGCTTTACTAAGCTCACTTTATACATTGGCACCCCATTATGAGGTCACTGGCACCCCATTATGAGGTTTTCATACTACACGATAGTTCAATAGCTGGAAATATTTGGATTAGACTGTGGCTTGCCACTGCTCAAATGAGCAAATAAATAAGTACGCCAATTCTACGTCAAACCACCTTGGGTATCTCTTTATGTATTTATTTTTTCTTACACAAAATACGCCTCATAGATAACTTTTTTGCGTTTTACTCATTCTGCCATTGTGATTTATTATTTTGTTATTTGTTTTAACACCTGTGTTTTTGGTTAACCACACAGGGAGGCATTATCTAATATAGATAGATTTAAACATACAGATGTCAAAATATAGTTTGTATGTATGATTTTGCAAATACATTTGCTGCGATATTTACTTTGAATCAGTGAAAGATGGAAACAAAAAAACAAAGATTCAACGGAATTTTCGTACTAATCCATCGACCCAAATACATTCTTCTATTTATTTTTAGGCGGTACACGTGAATTGCTGTCACAAATCATTATGCTATGTTTAATAGTTATTGGGATAGCATATTCATGTTTATCCCCGTGAATGGGAAAACCAGGGAGGTTAGGACACGGGCAATCGTCAGATCACCTCGCGCCCACCGTCGGGTTACCGGAGCTATTACAACGTGTTGTATATGATAGACACCTCCTTCAATTTGGTAGAACCCATTAATTCGCTGGGGTTAGGCAATGTCCGTTAAGTGCCTTGCATACTTGGGTTTTTAAGCACATAGAATACTTGAGCCTTTTAACGCCTTGTGTTAATAGAAAATTGCTAATCAGTAAAATAAAATATTAAATTTAAGCAAATCAAACAACTAAACCCAGTGGAAATCTCGATCGTGAGAACTTTTAAGTTTAAATTTTCACAGTGAAATCTCAATTCTAATTATCGATCCTTTTAAATGGAACCAATTTCCATTTCGCGGATTTAGTCATTTTCTTTTACCACATGGTTGCTTCAGCGAAGGTAATTAGAATATGATGACAAAATAATTAATCACCACTAATAATCTGTTACGCATGCGTAGAAATGCAAGAAACAATTAAATCTAAATAAAACCGTACACAAATTATTTATTGTTCCTAAAAACGATGTCGTTAACCTGCCAATGCTGGACGTCAAATGTGAAGCAACTGAACAGGTAGAGTGTGAAGTAGTGAACTCGTTAGCACAGATATACAATACAGTGGCAGCTCATATAGTAGCACGGATTGAGTTGTGTCAGTATTTGAGGAATGTTTGCGGTAACCATCAATGTAATGTGCTTGCCACACGCGACGCACGCGCGGAAGGTTCCACTCCCTAGACCCCCCGTACTGTTGACAAACGCACAAGTGAACATGCCCCCGAAAACACCATAAATTACAAGCAGGTTCTTAGCAGGATCGAAACTACCTGCGTTGTAGAATCATATCAGTTGTTGAACTTGTTCCAGTTCGTAATCCCCTTTTTTGATAGTGGTACAAGTGTCCCTCAGTTATACAAGGGCTATAGTGGGTCTAATCCACCAATGCAAGTTTAGTTATTTGTACTACTAACTTGGTATATAGGATAACATCTTGGAACCAAATATTACGGGTCTATGGCTGTGGGATAACACAACGCGCGAGACCTGTACCTCATTTTCGGCCAGAATACACACAAACCACAAAGCGGGCTGTCTATAACGTAATCCCTATGTCGCTGAAAGGAAACATCAAACAGTACTTCCCATATAATGCTATCTCTTAAATCAAACCGTCGTTCGGAAGTCGCCCGTTCTATGTACACATCACATAATAGTAGACCAATATGATTTATTGGAAGCATTATCACTAAGATAACATTTTTATGGCTTCCGTCGAGGGGTTGTCAGTTTTCTTTGACAAATAAGCGACGACAGTTTGATTTACACCAGACGTATATACTTCGGCACCAAAAGATTATGTTCAGATGTACTGTGCGTAAAACACCTATAAATTAACAGGTACAACTTCTGGCATCACTTATTACTTTGTGGTATGGACCGGAATAAATGATGGGCTGCAATTATTGTACAAAAGTTATGTTTAAGATTATAATATTGCAGGTATTTTGGAACATAACACAACTTGATTTACATAACTTCCGGTAAGTGCCTTTACCCAGGATAGAATCGTCTAGGTGTAGCAAGTGGTTTCTATCCTACAAACTTTTGCTAGACGGTCCGACGACAAGCTACCGACTGATTTTGAACCTAAAACCTCGTGGTAGACGGACCGAACGTTTGGAATGAGAATTTACCTAATTATGAGAATTTATGAGAATTTACCAAGACAAGCCAATTCATTTTTTACGCTGGTAGTATAGTGCAATCCGATAAACTACATGTTTACAGCAATAATAGCATCAAAACAAAACTATCCGTCACTCAATGCGAGCGATAACCATATTCACACGATTCCCCCAAGCCCTTAGCAAACAATTAAACCGCATCGATCACCTCCATTGTGTCGTCATAATGGATTCAGTGGTCGCGCGTCGCATTATGACGTCACTATAAAAACTATTTTAAAACCGTGAATGTGAGATTAGTGGGAATCCGAAATTCTTAATGTAAATATTAAAAAGGTAACGATTTCGTAGCGGGGGCGTCTATGACGTAGTACCAGGCATTTTGGAATTCACAGTGACGTCACGTTTATGACGTACCAGGCATTTTGGAATACACAGTGACGTCACGGCAAAAGGTTGCTTTGAACAGTTCATTATTAATTCCGGTACAATGTATTTTAAAACTTGACCCTTGTAAAATCTACGTAAGCTACAGAAGCCATTTCTCCGAGAGTTATTTCATTCGGTTTGATTTAAAAACGCTTCGTCAGCCGTGACAACACAAACATGACGTCACGAAATGCGTCATAATTGAAGAAGTATTGCGTAAAACCGGGGAAAACACTAAAAATGTCGTGCGTGGCGCGAACGTGCAAAGGTGGGGAATTTAAATGGGGACAAGCCTATAATATGTAATTTCGTTCTTTAGACACTCCCGCGTTTTGGCCACAGCACACCATTACTAGAATGCCTATTGTTCAAATATAGTTTCTTCTCTCACACGATATAATAAATCGAGCTATAATCTGTTTTCACAGATCCACTACGTTAAAGCAACTAGAAAGTAATTTATTGCACTTCGTATTGCATAGGATTAACGGAACTTTCACGGAATCTACAAAAAAAGAAAATCAGTTACTCATTAAATCGAGAACTTTTGCAATATAAAACAATGGCACCACCCTATCTTAGTTCTATGCACGTCCCAATTCCCAAACGGACTTGACAAGGGGTTTTTAAAGCAAACATGAACAAAAGGTGTTTCAACACGTCATTAAACATGAAAGAATCGTCATCATTGATACGACGAAGACGAGAAATGACGTCACGACTGCATCGTTCGATTGTCTCATCCAACCCACGTGACTTTGATGACGTAACCACCTTTTGTTCCACCAAGCTAACACGACATCCGGGGAATCCCCTTCGTTGACACTAATTCGGTTGACTACCCAAATATCTGTTGATGAAGACGATATATCTGATGACGTTTTGGGAGGTAAAGCAACATTGTACTGAGAGGAGTGACGTTTAGAAGGCCGGAAGAAAGGATCTTGATTGACATTTGCCTTGTATCTAAAACGGTAAAAATGTTATTTACATGCATCCTTTAAGTGATATATATTTTTTTTTTCCTTTTTTTACCGATCCAAGTTCGAACCCATGATGGAATCGTTACTCGGACCGTTTTCGTATAGGCGAAGGTATATGTCTCGGTGACGTTAACCATTTGGCCACACAACCGTACTAAGCGACGAAATATACTGGGCTGATAGGATTACCAATAGCGCGTCAGACCGTCAAACTAAAGGCGGCCAGATCGAAAACAACCGCTTGTTGTTCGTTGTTTCCTTGGGAAACGTTAAGTGCACCATGCTTGGCCTTAACGGATTACAGCTTTGAGTACAAATTGTACAGTATTCCCACCGTTTTCAACTCACTGAAATAGTTTCGGTAACCTAACTTTGGCACGACATAATCTGAAGCGTGTTATACTTACGCGCGTGCATTTTCCACTACCCCGGAGATACACCTTAGTATCCTATCCTATCCTATGTAGAACCCAATGCTTGTATAACATCATTTTGTATTAAGGCAAGTTGTTTTCACCAGGGATCTTACATTTTCCCCATTTCTTTCCACCTCTCATTAATTTGTTGGAGAATTTCGTTCTTCTTTTTCCGTTGACCGCGCGAACCTCGCACTTTTGCCGACCTTCTGTTATAAAAAAATTATGTTGTAAAACTACCACGTAAATGGAACTTTCTGGATTGTATAAAAAATGTAAAGGAATTTACCTTTTTATTATTTTGTTCCGGACGTTTTCGATTTTAAAACCCTTTTTTCTGAGCAAGTCAATGACAGATCTTTCGCCAAGAAAATGAACTGTAATAAAAAGTGGTTATAGCGCGCATATTAAATAAATATGGAATCAAGTCTGACCGGCTGGCTAAATGGTTGTGCCATTAAAATCAGTCGTGATTTTGACGGTTGAGTTCTTGGGCAAAGCATTTAGCTGACCTATTTTAAACCCAGTGGATTACTGCTTAATGTCTAAAACGTATGCCAAAAAATGCACTAACTTTCGTAACCCAGGCATGAGATTATCTGGTCGTGTTATAACGTGAAACATCTACGGGGTACATATGGTTTTCCGATCATATATGCTAATAACAGCAACTACATAGTTCGATGTGTACTAAATAACGCATAGATTAACTATGGGTTTTGATCCATATAGATAGGTATGAACCCATACATACACTGTAATAGCTCCAACTTCTTGAGAATTGACCTGGAGTGTTCTATCACGGTACATGTGAATAAAGACCGAGATTTGTTCATTTAGTGATTATAAATAACATGTTAACCATTTCAAAGCAAGAGTCTGAATGCCATAGGACTTAAGATTATTTTCTTGAAAATCTAAAATCAAAGAAACATTAGTCGCAACTTCAAAACGGTCTAACATACATCAAGATACATCATCAATTTCGTGCCAAAGGAGCAATCAGTTAGTCAGTAATCAGCTTCCAAAATCAGTGACCCGTCATTAGACAGCTTATCTTAAGTGTGCTTAACGCTAATACCAACTAAGCACACTTATTTGCAACAGTTGAAACGGGTCCATTCCTGACTTAATCCTAGCTCGACCAATATTCAAAATATTATCGAAACCAAGTGTTTTTAGAAAAGTGAACATGTTAACCGATCTTTCGTGTTAAGAGGGGGAACAATACATTCGTTGTAAGTTTTTATTTTGGTGTATAACCTATGAAGTACGTAGGTTATATTGATTGCTACTTGTTGTTTGAAAAATGGCTCACAGTATATTTAGCGGATCACTAGGTAGCTAGGACTACACTATATAAAGAAACAAGCAGCGTATGTGATATACCTACATTCTGTTTTTTAAGCTAAAACTAGATGGATTTTAAGTCATTCACGTAGCCTGACTGCCTAATCGAGCGTTAAATAGAGCGGGATAATTGAGAAATTGGTAATTAAGAAAGAAAGACTTAAAGCCTTTAAAACTCTAATATGATTAAGTGCGAGTTTGGGGCTTAACTAGAAAATAGAATAAATACCGCACAGCAAAGCAAAGGTTAAATTTACAAAATTTTTTGAGACTTTTGTGTTAATATGCCATAAAGAGTTGTAAGAAAAGTTTTTGTTTCATGAAAGTAAGCTATTGCATCACCAGTCGCTTTAAAACCGCTATTTCGAAACTGTCTAGCACCTACGACCATACCACGTTGAGAACACCCCATCTCGTCCGATCTGGGAAGTTAAGCAACGTCGGGCCCGGTTAGTACTTGGATGGGTGACCGCCTGGGAATACCGGGTGTTGTAGGCATTTTGCTTTTTAAGTAACGTGTAAACATTTTGCACATGGGGTTACGACTCATTGCAAAAGTTTGATCTTTCTACAACTAATTACGCGCACACTTAGATATTAAATAATAACGACCGACTTAACAAAAAATATGTAGAGTCGTATATTTGACTGACATGTCTTGTTTTTAAGCTAAAACAACAGGTTATACCCTCAAACCATTATAGAACTGTTTTCTCTTGTCTTTTGTGTAGACTGTAGACAATAGAAGAACTGACATTCTCCCGTTGTAGTTCATTATTACAGGTATAGTAGATGTAAGTATTTAGTGAATCATATTGATTGAAGGGTTGCCTATATCCTTATAGCTATCGGGATAAAAGGTCGGGCTTAGGCAGGTGAGATTTACAGTATTTGGTTTAATCTCAAGTAACAATAGACAAGTATATACCACATTGGGATCTGAACATTTCGAGAACTGACAATTCCAGCTTTTAAACGTCTTACGTAATCGACTAATAGAGGATATTATTGCGTGATACGTATTCTAACCTTGGGGTTGAAACATGATTCTTATAGGTATTATGGCGTTAAAGTGTAAACCAACTTTCCTATGGCATTGATAGACAAGCTGACAGGTGGTAAATTAATTAGGAGCAAAGGTTAGCGAAAGTAGCTTAAGCGATATTACATTTCACCGCGAGATGGCAGTGTGGAGAGAAGAGAAACCGCCCTCTGCCTTATTGCACTGCCGAATAATCTTAAAATTAGGAAATTTGACACTGAACAGATATTTTTATCAGTCAATACACCAGCTTATAATACGTGATCGAGGCGCGCTGACGCCCACGATTTCATCACGTTAAGAAATATCCATTTCGTCATATCTGAATAAGCAACAACGGACCCAATGACTTTACTTGAAGAATTTCATGCGAAATCTTGGTTTTTAACTACGCCATTTCAAAATTATGTAACTCAAAATGACGCATGCTGCCTTTTATTAAACAAAGCAGTTAACTCTTTATGCCCCAATAAATTATATCACTCTATTACGAATACTCAAAATGTTAACCCAGGTTTCATCAACCCACCTGCTCCAAAAGCGAAGAAGAAGCTCTCGTCTTCATTCCCCCTAATCAAATCAACCACACGAGTCGCCATCCGCTCGTTTCTTCGAAAGATCAACTCTTCCTTCAAATACTCGTCTATCTCAGAAGCCATGACGTCATCGGAAGTGACATCATGGGTGCGATCATCCAGAATTTTTTCACTGCCTTGCATATTTTGTGCTGTTTTTGTGTCAACGTATTTGGTGACATCACCATTCGCGCGATCGATGACGTCATTGGAACTATTTCCACCAAGCCCGTGCGTCTGAACCCGAGGAACCTACGATAGAATAGTATTATCTAAGATAATACCTGGCGGTCTAAATACAGCTGTACAACATGGCCGATTTTACAAAATGTGTGTACGGTCAAGTTAATGATGAGTATATAGCTACAGTTACTGTTCAACCTATTTACTGGTTTTAAGCAATGGCCCTTAGGGGTCATGCTCAAAGATATGTCCAGGTTTTGTTTCCACCAAATCTTGGTAAAATACCAAAAACGTTCCCAGAGAGCTACCGTATTACATTAAGGAGAGAACAAAACCACAAGATTTTTTACAATGACCGCATTGGCCTGTTATTGAATTGAATACGCGAAATACTTTATTGGTAAGGCACAACCACCCACGAGTACTCTTATTAAGCCTGCGGAAATTAAAACGCTAGTTTAACATCCATATACAATTTCCGGTATGTAATACCACCAGATTGCACGTACATGGTATTAAAATGTAAGTTCCAAATTGGAATATACACATTCGTGATAACAAATATGACAAAGTTCAATTTAACGTTGTCAATTAATTGTATTTTAATGCCCCTAATGGTGTATGCATATTTACAAGGCATACACACATAGCTGTACATACACAGATTAGCTTTAAGCGATTTCCAGAATGTGTTTTTCTAGTTTCAGGTTGGACTTTGGATATTAAACAAAATCTTTCTAAATATATAATTATTGGTGTGATTTAAAGGGGATCAAGGATTTGTGCAGCCCCTGTTTTTTACACTTATGTTTAACCAGGAAATTCTAATAAAGAGTACTGAAATGCCAACACAGACACTTACATAAGGCATAGCTGGTAAAGCTTGTGTCGCATTACGATTATACAAGGTTTTATATAACCTTGGTTAAAACGGTTATGTAGCTAAATGTCTAGCGGCCTATTTATATAACAGATAAATATTAAAAATTATTATATAAAGCGGTGTTAGTTCGCTAAATGGTTAGCGCAGCCGATTTAAAATTGATTATTATATAAAACGGAATTCCCTACTAACAATCTCATCGCAAGTTAAAAAAAAACAGTTATAAAGGACAAAGAATCAATCAACTCCATTTTTACTGGGCTGTATTCCGAACCAATGATGGGCTCTTTACTTTTCTATACTTTTCGTAAATATAGTTATCGGTCGCGTTAAGAATTCGGCCACACGACCGTACTTAAGAAATTTCAGTTTATCGATTCACCGACTTTTGGGTTCAAATCGGGTACAAACGGATAAAGTCTATGATTCAGGACCCAGTAGCTCTTACCCATGAAGGGCCGGCATCAAACGAGCCAGACGAAACGGCACCACAGTTGTACTCCTGCACCATGTCGTCCATGTCGAACGGGACTTGCAACAAACCTTCGCGAACTTTCTCCTGGATCAGCAGGCTTTGGTTCAAAGCAAAATTCACCTGGAAGTGATTAACAAAGTAAGAATTTACAACTTATACTTGGACGTTTCACAGTCTCTGTGGAATAGGATTCTGGTGATGGTGAATAATCATACTCGTGAGTATAGCAACGCGTTAAAACATCCGACGATTTGTATCGTGCCTAAAAGGGCTCTCAGAGCTATTGCACTTTGTTGTATTATCGATATAACGGTTTTGAAACGATTTATAAGTTTTTAAACAATTTTACTATTTTAGGTTCAAATCGGTTACAAACGAGGCAACGAGTGTTTGGTGCCTTGCAAAGGTAAACAGCCGAAAGTAAAAGTGTCAAAAGTGGATTGCGTTCAGCTATTAACAATGTTTGACCGCGTAACGAGTGTGGCATATTACGAGTGACTCAATCTGGTTATACTAAATACATCACCAACCCCACACATCGAATTTTCTCAGTAAACCAAGTTGACAGACTATACAGTGAAACCAGATTATGTGGTTATGTTGACCTGTGATTCGGTGAGTTTGTTAAACGGCTCGCATTGCTCCTCCGGCGTCTCTATCGCCCCCGTGTGTTTGCCCATCAGTTCTGCCTGTCTAGCAAGGTGGACATCGAGAACCGGAAGTCCCCGTGACCTAATATCCGGTTCGGTAAGTGCATTGATCATTAACATGATCCAGATTGGCCGAGTTCGTTCCCAACCTCCAACCAGCTCGTTGTACATGAGCTCTGCCGTCAAACCTGTAAAATGTTAAGTTTAATCCACTAAAGCTATTTGTCCGGCCCGTTGGTCTAACGGTTAAGTGCGTCGCCTTTCAATCGAAAGGTTGAAGATGCGGTCGCTAGCTAGTCGGTTGTGTCCTTGGGCAAGGCAATTTACGGACATTGCCTGAACCCAGCGGATTAATGGGTTCTACCAAATTGAAGGAACGTGTCTATCATATACAACACACTGCAATAGCTCCGGTAACCCGGCGATGGGCGCGAGGTGATCTGACGATTGCCCGTGTGTTAACCCCCTTGGTTTTCCCATTCACGGGGATAAAAATGAATATCCTATCCTATCCTATATTACCTCTCACAAGATATGTGTCTGCAATAACAAGACCTTGCGTCAAACTACCAGTTAAAACGTCATGCCCACTAATTCGTTATTGGTTGTCAATGGAAAGGTGGTAGACAGTGCGCCAAGCTATTTGATGCGTGTGATCATACCAACAAAATAAGCTGCATGTCAGTCAATACACATGGTGTAGGTTACACTGAAGGTCACAATAGGATTATGGTTAATAAGCTATCGTAGCCTCCGGTGAAATTTATTACTTTCGTGAAAGCGACTTTAATTTATCCTGATATACTGCTAGTAATATATTGAAAAACAGTAAAAACGCATTGGTCATTTATAAGTAGACACAATAAGATATACATTTGTGTCCTCAAGAGTGGTAAAACAATATCACCACTATCAAACTTCGTTCCTACAGTCGGTTTCCGGAAAGAATTTTAAAACTTGTATAAAAGAGGTGAATGTTATTTT
Source organism: Ciona savignyi (assembly GCA_000149265.1). NCBI lineage: Eukaryota > Metazoa > Chordata > Ascidiacea > Phlebobranchia > Cionidae > Ciona > Ciona savignyi. The sequence goes on from CH001895.1 coordinate 177,040, forward strand.
TTGTATCGAAGTAATAAGCTCTAAGTCGGGACCACAGAGAAGGCCGATCACCTCTCAAAACTGAGTAAACCGGTAATGTTATTTTAAACGTCTGTGCCGCTTGTCTCAGCATCTACAGTTGTTTGAATACGGTACTATAAGAACACCGTGATTATTATTTTAGTAAAGACACAATGCGGGCTTAAGTAATTGCGGGCTTTACGATAGTAGACCGAGGAAACCAGGACTGTAGGTAGAAGAAATCATAAGAAAATACACATGTTGGACTATATACCGTAACGTCGCTAAAATGCGGCACAAGGGGCAACACTAAAAGGAGGGAAAGAGGGAAGGAGGGGAACTGCTAAAAAAATACGGAAACTAATATTAAACCCTCCCCTGAACACTAATCTCGACCACAGAACTAACCCTAACGCTAACCCCATATTTAAAACTAACTCTAATGCGCTAATCGTTATTTTATTGTGCGGTTTCCCTCCTTCCCACTTTCCGTTCTTTTATTTTTCTCCGGCACAAGTATTTAAAAACTGTTGAGATAACTTTGGAGTAAGTTTTGTGTATTAAGACGAGTATACGGCAACCACGTCTGGCTAAACCCACATTAAATGCTTATTTAAATTCTAGAAATGTTTTGTTCGTCGTTTTGCCGTCTTTTTCCAGTTAGAAGTTTTTATCGTTGAAACAAAAACTAAAAAATGATCTATAGACAGCTTATAGAAACATAATATATACCATGGGACGAACGTCAAATCCGCTGTTAGGTCGAAATTATTTACTGATGCCTAAACGAACAAAATACAGAACACGCGGTTAATGACGTCACATCATGATCGAAAACACACGGCTTGTGGATATTGTGCAGACTTCGCTAAGTAAGTACCTTATTATGCCACTAAGCAAAACCTCGCGTTAGCTCATCACCCAATTAACTTTAAATACTAAGCCACGAAGAATTTAATTAAGAATTTGAAGCATGAACATAGCGATGACGCAAGTATTAAAGCGGAATCAACTAAATACAATAATTTAATATCAATTTTGCATTATATTAATCCATTTCACCATGCACAAAATACTACTGGCACTTCGATTGCAGGGGTAAAAACTATGTAGGTCTACTAACTACATAAATAGGAAAACAAACAGTGTCGCTGGTTAAACGGTCAAACGACAGTGAGTATCAACAGAATGTGAGATATATCTGCCTCAAAATTTCATTAAAATCCGGTAATACAGTATTAAGAGATACTAAAAAAATATGTATGTCTATCCACACATTTTTTTATTTTGTGTAACTTAATTTTAACCGTCAATTTATACATGCTCACAACTAAGTTTTCGCCCAAATTCTTTCATGGCTTACTTGTTAACACATACCTTCCTTAATCTGCTCTGACGTCACCCATGATGTCATAGCTCGCCTGACGTAATTGAGATGACGTCTCAACCGAAGATAGATATCGGGGGGAAGTACCTCCTGAATCTCTTTCCCAAGAGGAAGTTCTTTACATCGCGAAAGCGCGATACCGGTTCTGACGTCAGAGAGATCCAATTCGAAGTAAACATTTTCGCTTTCAAGAAAAGATTGCTGTAAGAAATGTAAGAAAATGTAAAGATGTTCAGTTTCCACATTCTAATGTCGATGTTTTAATTTGGCACGACTTTTTGAGTAAACGTCTATTTTTATCTGGTTTGATAAAAAGTACTTTTTATGTCGGTGTTTTAGCTGATCTTTCATAAATATTTATAGGGTTGGCACGAATTATATCGGATTTTTGTTAACGCGAGTCAAAAAATTGTTCAACAATTGTTGTGTAACACATAACAAAACAAACTGTAACTTTAAATGTATCAATGTAGATTTAACGTTCATTCTTTATTAGTGTGTTTTACTGCAATATATTAAAATTTGAGTTTTGTTTAAAAGCAAAGATGATATAAAGACCAAAATATCTTAAAGTAGAAAATAAATAAAACATAAACGTAACTCAAAAGTTAAGCAAGTATTTGGCAGCTACAAGTAGAAATATTGATATGTTTGGGTCATTTCACCAAACGCCATCTGTACATGGGTGTAACTTAGTGCAACAACAAGCTTAACGAACACCTATTTTTTTTTTAAATTGATCATAAAGTGCGGAAACGTGCAACTAAAAACATTTAACCTTTTTTAAAACATTAAAAAACATTTAAAAGTATTGTTACTTTTCAAACAATAAAACCAACCCGTGTATTAGACAATTGAAATAAGCAAGTACGGGAACGTGCAACTAAAACATTTAACTTTTTTTAAAGCATTAAAAAAACATTTAAAAGTATTGTTACTTTTCAAACAATAAAACTTACCCGTGTATTAGTTGGAATATAATCCCACACCCGTGTGTATGGGACGTGTATGGTACCGAAAAAATAAACCGGGGGTTCACGTTTCAACTTCCATAAGAACGAATTGCGATGCTTCTAAATGGGTTCATAAATTAAAATGAATGAGAAAATGGTTTTAAAGGATTTTTTTTTAATTTTTTTAAGTTAGAATTCTAATCCGTAACAGGTTAGGTTCATTAAAAATATGGATCGCTGTATAGTCGCTTGCTATAACCACTGGAATTTTTTGCCGTGTTGGGTTTCGAACCGAAATTCCTTTTACTCGGTCTAGTAAGCTGTTTTGGTTTCTGTCGCGCTAACCGCTCGGCCGATGGAATTTTAATTTGGCACGAAAACAGTGATGGCACGTCGGCCTTTAACCGGAAGATTATGAAACATAACCTGCTAGTTAGTATGTAGAAAGGCACTTTAGTAAGTAGAAAGGGACTTTTAGGATATTGCTTAATTGCAAATTTAATAGATTAAAAAAGGTAAACAGATTGTAAAAAGCACTGTACTATAAACGAAAATTGATGCTATTTGTGTATCCGTAAAAAAACAGAATAAAAACCTAATTTGGGCAGGGCCGCAGTATTTTAACACAAGTTACTTTATTAGCAATGTCTCAGTAATTCTTACTACAGCCTGGTAATTTTACAGTGATGTAAAGCAACAAACTATACGGTTTACCTTTTTGCAGTGTACACTGTCCAACGCTTTGTTGCCATTTGATAGATGGTATATCATCAGACACAAAAGAAAATATGATTTCATATTCACAAAGAGTTTAACGATAATGTGAAAAAGACCGCTAAACTGATGAATAAAATTCTCTGTTCAGTAAAATTTGATCTATAACGGAGCTCGTACATAGAGGTAATATAAACGCTTATCGTATTAAATGGGGCAGATTGTGCGGATAGATGTTCGTCTGGTCTGCTCACAAGTTATAATATAAACAGCCGTGGCAAACAATAACGGCCGTAAGGCTTAGACCGTGAAAGACCACACAAACACACATGGTAATTGGAAGATAAGTCGATAATCGCTAATTGGTGTCGACAAAGCTGTGGTCGTTAAAAACCCATTCTACTGTAAGTTACCGCACTAGAAGTATTGGCTTATTTTATTGCACGTTTTACCCACAGTGATGTTGCGTGGTTGATGCAAATAAAAGTACTTAAAGCAAAAGCTTTGGCCGTCAAAACACTCATTCTAACACGCGGCCCTAGCCTTAACCATGTGGTCTCACGACTAAACTAAACGATCTCAATTCCCTGTTCTTCAGTTTTAATTAAAATATTTTTCATTCTCGTACTCCATAATTACAGGACGTATAACCAATAAAACGGTACTTAAAGTACGTTGTACATTCCAGAAATAAACCGAATACGTATATTTATTACGCTTAGTAGGCTCCTGGTTAATTTATATATTGTTCATTAAAAGGCATGACCTTTTTTCCACTTTTTTAGTATTCTATTTTATCATTCTCATTACTTCTGTTTCGTATACACGTATTAAACAGTCTTAACGTTGCCGTATAAAAAATGTGAAGACGATCAAACTAAAAAAATTCGTTAAACGTTTTTTCTAATTTTGATGTTGGCGTATTTTTCTATATTAACCTCTATATGCATTGTACTTATCTGTTCATACATACTTGTCTGTTTCAATACCCATATTGGCATTTTCTTTGATAGTCCTTCTAAGTATTTAATATACCTATACATCCCACACTTAATATACCTATACATCCCTTGTCCTTTCTAGAACACACCTGATCTCCCCCAAGTAACAACAACATCGCTTGCGAAGTAATCGCCGATCTACTTTCACCGCCCGAAGAAAAAACGTTGCGCTGATGATGGATTGTTTGTTTTGTGCTCGCTCATTTGAAACCACGGCGGATCGCTAGTTTGATTTAATTAAAATGCCAATCGCCATGCGTTCGTTATTCAGATACTTTGCCGAGTATTTTTCAGATTTCAGCACTTTGCCGAGTATCTTTCAGATTTTAGCACTTTGCCGAGTATTTTTCAGATTTCAGAACTTTACTAAGTATAGTCAGCTTTTGGGAAAGCAAACACTTTGATTTATGTTGGTCTTAATTCGGTTAAGTTGATTTATCGTTGTACAAATTTTATAATATAATGCAGAAAGGAAAAAAATAAGAAAAACAAGGTAAACTGTAAATATCGTTTGAAGTCTATTCAAATCAATCACGAAACACCACAGCGAAAACAACGATAACAGTTTCAATAGATCCAGGGACGTTAGTGGCATGCCTCCGGTAACCTTTGGATTAGTGGTTCTCAAATTTTTAAAGCTCAAGCCACCCTACCGAAAAGATAAATTGTTTGCGGCACCTTCGCAAGCAGAAGCAATTTTGTAAAAATGTTGTTAAACGAACGGAGCAACGCACCCAGGCGTTAAAATTCAAAATAAATAAGGAAATTCGCATTAAGGCAGGTTTACGGTTTCTTGTTATTCCTACCAGCACTCTATGGGCCACTGGGGCATTGTAAATAACATGTTACCCGACGTTCCGTTAGGATCCAATGATTTAGATACAGGTGATAACGTTTCAGTCTTAAAAAGAGGAAAACGATTTTTCCATTTCCGGACATCTTTTTTATTTTATCACTATAAACTTATTTTCTATTTATTAGAAATACCGCCCTTTGAAAAAGTGACATATAATGCGGCCGTTTATACCAACAATGCAACAGATGATGATGATTTTTCAGCAACGAAAACAAAAAATTAAAAATTACACTCTCAATGTGACATATATTATTGTACGGTACGCGATAAGCATGAACTATTGAACTACTAACCTTGCAACGGCAATCAGCTACAACTTCTTCGTTTATTTAGGATAGGATATTCATGTTTATCCTCGTGAATGGGAAAACCAAGGGGGTTAACACACAGGAAATCGTCAGATCACCTCGCGCCCACCTTCGGGTTGCCAGAGCTATTGCACTGTGTTGTGTATAATATAAACGTTCCTTTAGTTTGTAGAACTCACTAATCCGCTGGGTTCAGGCAATGTCCGTAAAGTGCCTTGCGCAAGGACACAACCGACTAGATAGCGACCAGTTTCGCACATGCAACCTATCGATTGAAAGGCGGCGCACTTAACCACTAGACTAACCGGCAGAATTTCTTATAAATACCGACCTTTGATTGGTAACATATACTGCATTTGTATTTACAATGCAAATTTTCGATCAGAATTTAAATTATTTCCACTGTACAACATAGTACTATACATAAAGTAATATATTAATTGATCCAATACGTTATTAAAAATTCAAAAAATACTGTCTTTTCTAAGAATTGATGTGCAATGCCAAAGGTTTGGACTTGACTCAAATTAAATTTTGATTTCAATATCTGGTTAGTTTATTCATCTGGTACACTTTAATAAACACTTTATTTACGATGAATTGATTTCGCTCAAATTTAGAGGAAGGTTTTTAAGTTTATCAACATTGTCGCCCCCTAATTTCCCACACTTTTTAATATATTTGGAAAACATTACTGGATAGTTTATAAATTTTGTTCTTTTGACGATTTAGAATGAGACAACATTATTTGGGAAACAGATTAGTACGGGATAACAGCTGTTGTGGAAATGCTAATTTATATTCTTGTAGTAATACGTGCAGGTTTTCAGACAACTGTAGTTATGCCCGGATGTAATCATTTGCCCTGGTATGTAACATTCTTTGCGTGCATTTCGTGCTATATAACCCGACGTATTTCGCCTTAAATTCATTCACTACCAAGTACCTTCAATACAAGAATACAACAACAGCCCACCCAAAAATGCGGATAACAGCCCATTTTGGAAAACATATAAAAACCGAATAACAACCAACTCAATGCTTCGAAATGATATATTAAAATCTAAAGGCAGCGTATAAAAATAGGATCAACTGCAGACAAATTCATAAAGGAACTCTATCGTTCATGAATCAATGTTAATCAAGTCAGGAAGAAAGTCGACACGAATCATTGTTGAATTGTGGATATATGGCGTCGTCTACCGGCGGAAAGAATATTAGAGATGACGTTTTACATTCTGTTTGACGAATTCGACTCACCAACAAAGAAAATGCCGTTTACTGGTCGAATTAGCAAAACCGGTTGTAGTGATAATTCCACAATCGGTGTAAACTTTAAAAACAGGTATACATACCGCCACTGGGTTGTTTGTTAATGTAACTTAATTTGCCTGGCCTGTTCACATCTGATTACCAAGACCTGAAGAGTCAACTTTTTCTCTTTGTCATCACTACTGGCAATAGAGGAATTTATTCAATAGTAGATTAAGGGCGGGAAATTTGAAAGAACACATGGGACGAAATTATTACTTAAACATTAAGGAAAGTACGGTTAAATACATGTCCTCTTTATTTAAGTTGTCTGCGGTCTAGGTCCTCTTTTTTATTCAGTACCACACACCTTTTGGACCTAGAAAGGAGACTCCTACTGAATAAAGAGGGCATGCAAACCATTACTCCATGCCCCCTTCCCAGTGTTCATGAAGATATAACATGTATGAATAATTTAATTATATGTAGTTTCTGCTTTCCTGTCTTTTGCAGCTTGGTACTTAGTACAGTACTGGTATGGGTTACTGGCATTTAAATTTTCCAGATCGTCTGGCACATCTGTCGTAACAGTTTTCTTCAAACCTTCTGTAATTTCACAGAAAGAAAAACTTAGATCTTAAATCTCTCTCTGTCAACATCTCGTGTACCCATACCTGTCCCGAAGAAGGACCATAGAAATAAACTATCAAAATACTGTATGGTATTGGTATATATTTGATATACAATATAACGGTACATATCCTACTGGACCATATAAGAAGCCTACTTTAACAAGATATCGGGAGTGCATAACTTAATAATTTGTGGTTTTTGCAGTGTTGGCCTAATCCAAAACTTTGCAAAAAAAACTAAACAGGGTACATTGTGCACTGAGCGTCAATCTATATTCAATATAATTGAAAGTTTAACAAGAAAGTTTTTAAGTACCGGTAATACCGAGAGTGAATGGCATACTTCTCAGTCTCGCCGATCATTAGTCTAACAGAACACACTATTTAGGCGTAACAATATATATATATATATATATATATATCCCGTCGGACAAGCGCCGCGCATTATTTACTTGTCCCACACAATAACTCACTTGTCCCGGACAGTCGGACAAGTGTGAATGTCGAACTCTGCACTGCTACAAAACCTTCGCTTAAACACAATCGACCAGTTACTGAATTTACGGACATGGCTGATAGTAGCACGACATGTTATGAACTCGTTTTTTGTGACATTTATTTCATAAAAACAAGACGGTTAAAAAATCACTCTATATACAGATTAAAAGTGAAATGTAGTGTAAGACAGTTTGTCTCTAATATAGGTGTAATTGCTAGGATTAAAGAGGCTTATTTCAAGTTTTTCTTAAACAAGTTCGTGCATTTTAATTAAATTGAATAAATAAAACGATTGTTCAAATAAATTTCATTTATATGGTTTCTCTTCGGTGTGAATCATATGATGTTTTTTTAATACACTTGTCCATCTGAATGATTTTCCACAAACATCGCAGTTGTAAGGTTTCTCTCCGGTGTGAATCATATTATGTTTTTTTAATGCACTTGTCTCCCTGAATGATTTTTCACAAACATCGCATTGGTATGGTTTCTCTCCATTGTGAATCATATTATGTTTTTTTAATGCATTTGCACAGCTGAAGGATTTTTTACAAACATCACAGTTGTAAGGTTTGTTTCCAGTGTGAATCATATGATGTTGTTTGCATCTACTTGCATCCCTGAATGATTTTCCACAAACATTGCATTGGTATGGTTTCTCTCCAGTATGAATCATATAATGTTGTTTCAATGCACTTGCATACCTAAAGGTGTTTTTACAAACATCGCAGTTATAAGGTTTTTCTCCATTGTGAATCTTATGATGTTGTTTCAATGCATTTGCGGCCCTGAATGATTTTCCACAAACATCGCAGTTGTATGGTTTTTCTTCAGTGTGTATTTTTTCATGTTTTTTCAACTTATCTGCAGTTGTAAACGATTTTTTACATACTTCGCATTCGTACGTCTTAAGGCCAGTATGATCCAGTAAATGTCTTGTCAAATTACCTGATTCTGTAAACGATTTTTCACATAGGCCGCATTGGTATGGCTTCTCTCCGGTGTGCATTCTTTTGTGCTTTTTTAAACTACTTGCACGTGTTAACGATTTTTCACACACGTCACACTTGTAATGTTTTGTTCCAGTGTGCATCATTTTATGTCTTTTCAAATGAATTGCTTGCCGAAACGATTTTTCACAAACGTTGCATTTGTATTGTTTCTCACCAGTGTGAATTAATTGATGTGCTTTAAAATTACCTCTGTGTCCAAACGATTTTTTACATACATCGCATTGAAATGTTATTTCCATCGTGTCAATTTCTTGGTGTTTCCAAATTAACAGGACGTATATGATTTTTTACAGATTTTATATCAAACTATTCACATAAACTCTATCCACCTTCTGTTAAATAATACCCAAAATGTTTCCTGTTTTATTTTTAGTTAAAAATCAGTATATTATGTGTTAAATCTATTAACATACATCGGATAGTGTACGTATGTAGAGAAAGTACAATGATAAACGGCACATTCATATACACCACACAGGGTAGTTACGGTAATAGACGATGGTCACATGAGGCAATATGTTCCTGTCGGTGCGATTGATCCACAAACCCCTGCGTCACACGAAGATATAAATGACCTTTATATTCAGTACTGTACTTCTGCCATTTATTGGTTTATTTCACCCTTTCTGTGGTTTCGCCGTTTGATGATTGTTTTACTATGTCTAATCCTACACGTTTATTGGTATCAATATATGAAGCGTTAAGACCTGTCTTTCGTTTTCGCCGTACTTCTATGCTTGGTGGCTGCTGTTTTCTGCGGTCTATGTAATCAATATTAGCTTCAATCATTTTCGCTTTCTGTCTGTGGCATGTTCTTGCTTCGGGTGTTGTAATATATTTTCCCTATTGACTTTTTTTATCAAAGCTGGTTCTGAATGTGCAATCAACACCTTTATTTCATAAATTTCTGACCACTTTAACAAAACTAAAACTATATAAATGCGCAACCACACAACATAGTACAATGGCTTTTATAAAACGAGGTTGAACCCTAACTAATCTGACAATAGGTTATTTGCCGTGTACCTTTAATGAACTTTTATACCGCTTTTACATCATTTGTGCACTTTTTATGTTACCTTTTTTTATCAAATTTAGATTATTCTATTGCACCTTCACCTTGTTTATCTTCGTATCGCTCTTTTAACACTCACGTTTTTATTATCTCTTCGCGTAATCAAGTCTTTAACGCTCTGTGCTGTCCACGTAATTTGTGTAGTTAAAATCAATTTTGTTTTAGATTTTTAACGATTTAAAATTGTTTTTTTTTATGACGAATCTTTTATACTAGTTTTATGTGTTTAATACCCGTATTTTTAGTAAAGCAAAAACGTGTCAAACCCTAGTGATTGTTCCAACTGTACGCGGTTAAGACAGCGTCCATGACCAATAGAGAATCTGTAATTAACTGCAGTCTATAACTCTCTCTGTCAACATCTCGTGTACCCAAACCTCTCTAGAAGAAAGACCATATAAATAAACAATCAAACTACTGTATGGTATTGGTATATATTTGATATACAATATACCGGTACGTACCCTACTGGTACCATATAATAGAGTGAGAGTGACCAACCAGTTTGAGAAGCGTATTTTAACAAGATCTCGGGAGTGCATGACTTTTGATAATTTGTTGTTTTTGCAGTGTAGGCCTAAATCACAACTTTGCAAAAACACTTAACTGGGTACCAATATTATTGTGCACTGAGCTTATAATATAATTCAATATAATTGGAAGTTTATCAAGAAAGTTTTTAAGTACCGGTAATAACGAGACTTTTTGGCGCACAAGCCGCTTAAAATACCCGTTGCGGCAATGTGTGCATTAACACGCCGGGGAGCCGCGCCGTAACCACTTCGCGTCAACCGGAGAAGTTATGTGTGCATCCGCCTTAATTGTAACGAAAGCAACGTGCAACGAACAACGAAAAAGTACAGATCTCATTCGCGCACGGTGCTAGTTTAACACTGTTTGACCTCGAACGTATACACGGCGGTGAAGGATAATGAAAATAGCGTTTCGCTTGCATTTTTACCTTGTCCCGTCAGAAAAGCGCCGCGCAATATTTACTTGTCCCATGCAATAACTCATCTGTCCCGGACAGGCGGACAAGCATGAATGTTGAACTCTGCACTGCTACAAAACCTTCGCTTAAACACAATCGACCAGTTACTGAATTTACGGACATGGCTGATAGTAGCACGACATGTTATGAACTCGTTTTTTGTGACATTTATTTCATAAAAACAAGACGGTTAAAAATTACTATATATACAGATTATAAGTGAAATAGGGGTAAGATATTTTGTCTCTAATAACGGTGTAATTGCTAGGATTAAAGTGGCTTATTTTAAGTTTTTTCTTAAACAATTTCGTGCACTTTAATTTAATTGAATAAATAAAACGATTGTTCAAATAAATTTCACTTGTATGGTTTCTCTTCGGTGTGAATCATATTATGTTTTTTTAATGCATTTGTCCATCTGAATGATTTTCCACAAACATCGCAGTTGTATGGTTTTTCTCCGGTGTGAATAATATTATGTTTTTTTAATGCATTTGTCTCCCTGAATGATTTTTCACAAACATCGCATTGGTATGGTTTCTCTCCATTGTGAATCATATTATGTTTTTTTAATGCATTTGCACAGCTGAAGGATTTTTTACAAACATCACAGTTGTAAGGTTTGTTTCCAGTGTGAATCATATGATGTTGTTTGCATCTACTTGCATCCCTAAATGATTTTCCACAAAGATTGCATTGGTATGGTTTCTCTCCAGTGTGAATCATATAATGTTGTTTTAATGCACTTGCATACCTAAAGGTGTTTTTACAAACATCGCAGTTATAAGGTTTTTCTCCAGTGTGAATCTTATGATGTTGTTTCAATGCATTTGCGGCCCTGAATGATTTTCCACAAACATCGCATTGGTATGGTTTCTCTCCAGTGTGAACCATATAATGTTGTTTTAATGCACTTGCATACCTAAAGGTGTTTTTACAAACATCGCAGTTATAAGGTTTTTCTCCAGTGTGAATCTTATGATGTTGTTTCAATGCATTTGCGGCCCTGAATGATTTTCCACAAACATCGCAGTTGTATAGTTTTTCTTCAGTGTGTATTTTTACATGTTTTTTCAACTTATCTGCAGTTGTAAACGATTTTTTACATACTTCGCATTCGTACGTCTTAAGGCCAGTATGATCCAGTAAATGTCTTGTCAAATTACCTGATTCTGTAAACGATTTTTCACATAGGCCGCATTGGTATGGCTTCTCTCCGGTGTGCATTCTTTTGTGCTTTTTTAAACTACTTGCTCGTGTTAACGATTTTTCACACACGTCACACTTGTAATGTTTTTTTCCAGTGTGCATCATTTTATGTCTTTTCAAATGAATTGCTTGCCGAAACGATTTTTCACAAACGTTGCATTTGTATGGTTTATCGCCAGTGTGAATTAATTGATGTGCTTTAAAATCACCTCTGTGTCCAAACGATTTTTTACATACATCGCATTGAAATGTTATTTCCATAGTGTCAATTGCTTGGTGTTTCCAAATTAACAGGACGTATATGATTTTTCACAGATTTTATAATAAACTATTTACATAAACTCTATCCACCTTCTGTTAAATAATATCCAAAATGTTTCCTGTTTTATTTTTAGTTAAAAATCAGTATACTATGTGTTAAATCCATTTACATAAAAGAATAGTCTACATATATTATAAAAATACAATGATAAACGGCACATTCGTATACATCACACAGGGCAGTTACGGTAATAAATAATGGTCACAAGGTAATCTGTGTCTGTCCGTGCGATCAATCAACAAACACCCTACGTTATCCAACCCACAGAGACATACATGACCTTTACATCCAATATTCTGCCATTTATTGTTTTATTTTACCCTTTCTGTGGTTTCGTCGTTTGATAATTGTTTTACTATGTCTAATCTTACATGTTTACCTGGTATCAATATACGATGCGTTTATACCTGTCTTTCGTTTTCGCTGTACTATGCTCGGTGACTTCTGTTTTCTGCGGTCTATCTAATCAATATTAGCGGCGATCTTTTACGCTTTCTGCCTGTGGTATGTTCTTGCTTCGGGTGTTCTAATGTATTCTCCCTATTGATTCTGCATTGATGTCAATACAAATAACATTATTAAAAATTTGTCAATATTTTTTGTTCACCTTCTTATAGTGATTTATATCGGTTTACCTGGCCAAGTTCCGAATCCTCGAAGACTTGTCACAAGGTTAGTTTCTAAATAGAATTCTATATGAAATCCGTCTACCACCCTTTCTCAAAACCGGGGCTTACTTAAAGTTCTATTATAATTAGTCTTTGATTTTTGTTACCACCCAAATTCTAAGTTGGGATCTTCAATCTAAGCCTAAAAACACCCAAAATCTGCTTATAATTTTCAGGCAGCTAACTTAAAATTTTGGAAACACTTTTTTATCAAAGCTGGTAGTGAATGTGCAATCAACACTTTTATTTCATAAATTTCTGACAACTTTATAATAAAACTAAAAATATATAAATGCGCAACCACACAACATAGTGCAAGAGCATTTATGAAACGAGGTTGGATCCCAAGTAATCTGACAATAGGTTATTTGCCGTGTACCTTTAATGAACTTTTATACCGCTTTTACATCATTTGTGCACTTTTTATGTCACCTTTTTTATCTCATTTAGATTATTCTATTGCACCTTCACCTTGTTTATCTTCGTATCGCTCTTTTAACACTCACGTTAGTATTATCTCTTCGCGTAATCAAGTCTTTAACGCTCTGTGCTGTCCACGTAATTTGTGTAGTTAAAATCAATTTTGTTTTAGATTATTAATGATTTATAAGTGTTTTTTTTTATGACGAATCTTTTATACTAGTTTTATGTGTTTAATACCCGTATTTTTAGTAAAGCAAAAACGTGTCAAACCCTAGTGATTGTTCCAACTGTACGCGGTTAAGACAGCGTCCATGACCAATAGAGAATCTGTAATTAACTGCAGTCTATAGTGTCACAAAGTGCTAATAATAAATTTGCTGCACGACAATTTCAGCATAGGATATTTATGTCTTTTCCCCGTAAACGGGATAACTCGGGTGAATTATAACACAGAAACTCGTCAGATTGTTTTTAATATGGGACATTTCCCCAGAACAGTAAACAAAATTAGAAGTTTATGTACATCTATCAAGCTTAACATTTCTAAATATTTTAATCCAAATCAAGAATTCTTTTGGGTTAAAGTGGGAATGACACATGAATTTGTCAGGTGTCTGACTAAAAAAACGGTTAATATTAAAACGAATAATAACAATATGTTTCCACTTGTTTATTTTTTTAAATTTACTCATAATTTTTTTTAAATGAACTCATAAAGTATAACCTTTTTTATCGGGGTGTCTTTCACTTAATCACCATGCGTCAAACTGGAAAATGTTAACCACGTGTCAACCACAAACATTTCTTTCTATACAACCCATATTCGGTGTATGTTTAGTCAATAATCAGTTCGCGCATGAGATGCAACGCCAAAATTGTCTCTTAAGGCGCAATTTCACAGATTTAAAGGATGTGTGCCCGAATAGTTATTATAACCGACCCATATACCAAACTTCCCTGTAAAATGGCCTGAGAAGCGAGCCAATCATGTTTTAAAACTTAATCCAGGAAATTTAATTTACTGATTTACTTTTTTAGATATAAACACCGAAACTAATTAAAATTGATCAGTGGCGTTCGTTCAAAAAGGTTTTAGGTTCGAAATTAGAGAGTCGATTGTGTCCTTGGGTACGGTATTGTTTAACAAAAAACGTCTGAATCATACACAACACACTGCAATAGCTTCGGTAACGCGACGATGGGCGCGAGGTAATCTGACGATTGCCCGTGTGTTACATCTTTTTCGTTTTCACATTTGCGGGGATAAACATGAATATTCTCTTCCTCCTTACATGATAAACTAATAAATTTTCTTATAGGTGGAGATAGACCAGTTATAGCTTGGTATTTTTTCATTTAATGTTTAAGGGAATCACCGAAACAAACACGATTATAGTTTTCGCATAGCTTATTCTATGTTTTATGTAAAAGAAAATTAACCCTGCTGCAAAGGATTTTAATTCTGAATCAAATAATGCCTTAGAAGTTATTTTCCGGGCCAGATAGCTTACTTCGTTCAAGTGGCGGTCGTCTGCCGGCAGCCGAGTACTTCAGGGTTTGAAACCAACCTCGTCTGATCAGTAGAGAAGGTCGACTGAATCCAGTATATTAATGGTCTAAACTAAAAAGATCGAAACGTTTAAATTGGCAATTCTTGAATAAAAAAATCTATTGCACATTAAAGATCACAATGACATATTATGGACACCATGTCAATTTGCGGTCGATATTAGCTTGCATTCTATTAAATATAATAAACTGTTACATTAGATGCTATCACTTTAAGACACATTAAATTTCAAATTCAATAAAGATAAAAATTTGGCAATCTTTTTCGCCTAACGAGTTAACTAGTTAAGCTAAGACGCCGAACAAGTCAATATTTCATATTGACTAGAAGAGTTTTCATAGCATCGGTATCTTGCAGTAAGTATTTCGCATTTTCCGGTTTCTCTGCTAAAGCTCTGTAAGCGTTGCCGATTGATTGCACAGTTCGTAGTGCGATAATGATGTTTAAGATTTTCTTTTCAGCTTTGTTTAATGGTAAAATAGCCTCGTAACCCCTCAACCCGTGTTCAAAAGCCAACGACATGTCGCTATTGCATTTAATAGACTTTCCCATCAGATATGTAAGCAAGATAGCAACCTCAAACACATAGTAACTGCAGTGCATATCTCCGAAGTCTATTATCCCTGTAGACATTAATAAAGTTATGCGACGTGTCCTTTAGTTTGGAATATTAAGCTTTAATTATTGCCGGGATGATAAAATCTTTGGTTGGTTAACTCGGATACTCATTAAGTTCTGCTTGTAGAATCAAGCGATATGCACTAGCATGTAGGCCTACGTATTGATATTTAACACCTGTGGTTTTTAATTGGTAATAAGGACTCGGACATTTCTGCTTGAAGAAACACATAGCACGGTTTATTTTTTTTACAAATAGTGATATTTAACACTTGGTTGGTACTCTATATTGTTACATTACGAAAAAATCCACGTACATGAACTAAAACGCTTTGGCAGACACCTGAAAACCCGATATAGCAATAATTAAACTTACCGTTGACAACCCAACGAACTGGTTGTTTGTCATGAAAGTCTCCTTGCTTTGTCAATATCACGTTTCCTGTGTTTGCATCTCCGTGGATTAGACCTTAAAAAACAAACCTAATAGACCAGCCGACGGTTTTGGTTTTATTTTTTCTTTCCTTTATTACTTTAAAAAGGAATAAATTAGTTGTTTATCTGACAGGGAATAAAAAAGGAGACAGGGAATAGGCAAAAGGTGTTATGTCAGTTAAAACTTACGATAAACTATGAAAAGGCAAGACGTATTTTGAAATATCGTGTTTGGTGTTGTATTTTTTTTAAAAAACTCACATACGATTTTGCGTTTTACGTTACCTTTTCGAAATTCTCCCAGTTTGGGTAAAACTTGTTTCTCAAAATCTGAAACAACTTTTCTGCAACGCTGGCTTAAGTTAACCTCTTCTATGAACGCGATCGCGTCTTTAATCGCTTCCGTATTCAACAGGTTCCATCTAAAGTTAGTTTCAATCCAGGGACCAGTAACGTTTTTCTAAACAGATAAGTTATGTGTAAATTGTTAATTAATTTATAAGTTTATTCAATTAATTATAAATTGTTAATTAAATTTCTCACTTATTTCTCAGTTAATTACCGCATCAGTAGTAAGAAGGCAGTTTATATTATGTTTCTTATTAAGTCGGTGGCTATATTCTTGGAATAGTAATTTGCTATGGTCGCCTTAACTCTACGAAACTAAAACATCGGAAACATTTTTCTGCTAAATAGCTAGCATGCCCATAGTTTGCTTCGACTTTAAATTTTACAAATACCCCAAGGGGAATTTCCGCTACAGGAAAAATGTTTTTTTTATCCTTTACGTAGAAAAGATTATTTGTTTCAAATTTTTATGAAAATTAAAGGTGTAAAACACAAATCAGAAAAGCAAATTAGAATTAAAATTACCAAAATAGAATAACGCGTATGAATGGGGTGGGAACACAAATTTAGGATAAATAAATACAAAATATAAATAAGAACGGAAAAGATGCGTTCGACCTATACCTATCTGTAATCTTTTTCCCGGAAATGACCATTTACTTAATTCTACTAAAACTAGTTATTAGACACATTTATGCTTTGTATTAAAAAGAAAAAATGATCAATTAGGTTTAATCTTTTAGTGGTGTTAGCTAATATGGTTTGGATCTACAGTGGCAAATTTTTGGTAAATTACGCAAAGAGAATTTTCGACACACCCAAGAATATAATCACGACGGCCGTTATTTTGCAAATGTTTGGCACCGAATATTATCTAACAGCCGATATTTTTGAACTAGGGAATTTATCACCTTATATTTTAATAAAAGTTTTAGGCTCATAAAATAAACTGGGAAAAAATAAACGGACTCTGTATACGGCAAGTTACCACAGGAAAACTGTTAAAATATATATTAGTTCCTAACTTACTATAATACACTTTGATCACCTATATAAATCAACTTAACACTTAAAAACTAATACATAATAATTTTCTATTTGAACAAAAAGGATTTGAATCCCCACAATAAACCATTCTTAGGGAAACTTCCCAACACTTTTCTATGGAATGCCACACCCGTACAACAACAGCGGTTGTAAACATAGTTGTGGATCACACGTGGTTGATACTCTTTAGTGATTATTGCGTTTTTTTATCCCTGGTGATAAACATGAATTTTCTATTATAATTTGACTCTTCACCAAGTAGTCAAAATATAATTTCCAATAACGAACAGAGATGTAATTTTCACCAACGAGTAAACATAAAATTTATCTTCAATAAGTAAAGGTAGCACTTCTACCAACGAGTAAAAATATACATCGCAACTTTTCAAGTATAAGGTACTGACCATAAGTAAAACATCGATTTCCCCCATTATTTTACCACATTGAAATGCCACGTCGTTTAATATTGGTTGTTTTAGCGGAATGACCTCAAGAACCTCGCCTGGGATGAAGCTCTGTAGCGTGGAAATGGTGTTGTGTTGGTCGCCTGGTGTAAATAAGCCACACATGATAGAAGTATTTGTAATTTCGTTGTTGAGAAGGAAATCTTACATATGTACGACTTCGCCATTATTTGTAAACTTTTGTCGAAAACTTCAACTTACTTTTTACATAGATGTCGCCACCTTTTGTTAGAATTGGTTTTGGTACTTTAATCCCGTTTTCATTTAAAACACCCAACACTTTGGTGATTTCTTTTATTTCTTCTGCAAAATGCAGTCGAAATTGAAAGGGAATATAGGTAAACACGAATATAGGAAAACACCTTAATCAGTCCCCAGTTAATTGGTTACATTACATGCCCAACAATATGGCGATATGTCACAGCCAGCATACACAGGTTAATCGCCAGTGGCATGAAAACGCAGGAGACATTAAGTCGAACCACCGGCTGCTCACAATCATGTTGCCGGAAACAGGTATGTTCACATGTTCAATGTGGTACAGTTAATTTTTTAACCATCATATTCAAATCCATTGAATCGAGCAAGCAACCGTTACCAGAGTCATGTTGCCAGAATATTGTGTTCTGTTTAATGTAACATAATTTCATTTTTAAGGGTACATATTCGAATCCATTGGATTTAGGAAACGACCGTTAAGTTCTAAAACGTGATCAAGGAACGGACAAACACATGTCACGTATTGACAGATACAAATGATCTAGTCGAACGCATCGAGTTACTGCATCCTCCTTATGGTGCCTCTTAGTTAATTCACGAATATGTACAATTAGCCAAAATACAAAAATGATGTTTCGGATTCAACCAAACGACCGGGGCATTAATTTTAAGTCACACATTGGCCAAATTGGCTGCTAAACTGAGCATGCTAGTTTTGAACTATCAAATAATTAAAGATATTCTTACCGATCCGACCTTCTGTATTGGTTACAACCTTCAAAGTGTATTCCTGCCGTCCGGTTGTAGTTAGCAAAAAGTTTAAGTCGGCATAACTGTTTAACTGGCTCACACTTGCTACAGATAGTCCCCAATGCTGTGTGGCAATGTCACATGCTTCCGTTTTATTCAAATTTGGGTATTCCATTTTTATCCAAAGCAGTTTACAAAACTATGTAGAGTTTTGTCCTATAGCCTATGCAATGTTCTCTGTACCACCAACCTTACACAACTCTGCATATTACCGATTTTAATATAATGCCTTTCTTATGCACTTCTAATTATGGCGCTCAGTGTATATTACTATAGGATGTATGCACAGTGAGTGTTGTTGATGGTAATAACACCACTAATACCATGATAAATAGCCTTAAAAATAGTCAACAATTGTAACTATACACGGATAGCAGAAAACCTTCTATAACTCTATAACAAATTCGACGGTTCTTAATCCACGAAATTTATACCCAAGCATTCTTATTGTTGCCATTACTGAATAAAGACTGAGAACTGTACTTAATTCATGCGTCAATCATGTGCCAATTTGAAGCTAATTTATCCGACGCGATTTTAACTTTAAGATAAGATACCAATGGTTATAATACTGAATGTCAAAACGTCGCGGGCGTTATAACAACGGCCATCTGGCAAGACCCATTTGCAATACTATTGCTATGTAAGACACAAGCTTCCAAAAATCGGGGTTTATTTAGCCATTACAACAAGTTGAAATCCATGAAAATGCAGCACAATTACACCGTTTTAATATACTCAGATCTTGTAATGCCTATAGAATAGGATATAGGCTAGTATAGGATATTCATGTTTATCTCATGAATGGGAAAACCAATGGGTTAACATACGGGAAATCGTCAGATCACCTCGCGATATTCAAGTTTTATCCCCAGATTACCTCGCTCCCATGGTCGATCGGAGCTGCTATTAGTGTATTGTGTATGATTGAGACTTTTCTTTAATTTAGTACAAACCATTCCTTCCACTAGGTTCAGGCAATGTCCAATAAGTGCCTTCCTTAATGACACAACCGGCAAAGTAGTGACCAAGCAGTTTCGATGTATTACCCTTTGAATAAAAGACGACGCGCTAACACACCATGGGTTAGAGAAAACCTCCGTCGCACAGTCGGGTTGAGGGAGCTATTGCAATGTGTTGTACATTATTGCGACGTCGCCGCTGTTTTAGTTCAATAAATTAGTAAGTGCACTGCGTCTATGCCACGTCCATGGAATGATATGCCGAAGGTTAAAACAGACCAGCCTATTCTACATCCGGTCGGCTCCTGCAAACCAAAAAGAATAAAATTAAAATAAAATCTAGGTTCATTTGATTTTAAACGGAAACCTTCTAAAATTTGATCTTGTATTTTTCAATTTAGTCGGTTGCAGTACAAGGGCCACATATAACCCGCCATTTACCCGTAAATAGTCTCGCACTTCACTTACTAATGCAAACTAGTCATACACGCGAAAATACGGCATTTTAGTATTTAGAATATGATTGGTATTAGTTTCCAAGGTTTTAGTTAGCAGTTACACACAGTAGGGTCGTGTCGCAGTACACTTACTATTGGAAACCCGCTATTCGCCCGTAAATAGGGGACTATAGTGTTTAGAATATGATTGGAATTAGTTTCCAGGGTTGTTGTGAGCAGTTACACATGGTAGGGTCGTGTGTGCAAATAGTTAAAGCGAACGATACATAAATAAATATAGTATATACAAACTTGAACTTAGTGATGAGTCAAAATTCATTCGAAACAGCCCAATTAAAAAAACGACAAGACTAATAAGCTTCTGCATACAACATTAAAGCAAATATGGCAAATTAACAAGAAATAATCGTACTGTAACAACACTATAAGTTACATGCCCGATGGAGTGGTTGGTACGGTCGCTTGCCGAATGGTTAACGCGACCGATACATATACTAACTATATAAAAAACGGTCTTAGGGACGTGTCCATCATGCGTTCAAAAGTAAAAAAAGAATAAAATAGGCACACTGCTAGGAATTGTACGGCTTTGCACTCAATGACCATGGGTTCAATAGAAAAGGCGCGTCAACCATTCGGCCACCCGACCGATACATATACCGACCGTACATACAAACAAGCGGTCTTAGCAACGATCCCGTTATGGGTTCGAAACTAATCCCGGTAAAAAAATAGAAACAGCGATTTAATGTAACTCATTTACATCTTATCAACACCATAATCGTAGTGTAACAACTCCATGAGTTACATGCACAACCGAGTGGATGGTTGGTGCGTAGCGTTGCCTTCTAATAGGCACATTATGTACGGTCGTTTGGCCGAATGGTTATAGTATATGTATCGATTCATATACATACTATATAAAAACGGTCTTATAGGTAAGGGCCCATCATGGGTTCAATAGAAAAAGCGATTTATTGTAACTCATTCACATTTAATCAACACCACGTCAAAATCTACATCAAAAAAATGTGTTAAACTTGACTGTATTATTCGATGCGCACAGATCATTAAACGTTTGGTTTGGTACATGTAAAGAGTAATTGTGACTACATCGCTGCTTGTTAAAAGAGTGGCTGTAATATTTGACTATAGGCATGGGGTAGAGTTTGTGAGGCATTCTAACTTGTAGATTACATCAACTTTCAGATCGAAACGAAGATTACACATCAGTATACCAGATGTGTAATTCAAACCATTTCCTTTATCGTCGTTAGAGCCTATGCGTATAATTTCCGAAACAAACGTTTTAATTGGCATTAAGTGTCTCAGAAGTTCTTTTGCTTTAAAGACTTACGCAGAGAGGTTTAGTAGTCGTCGCTAGTGGAAACATTTGTCTTCTGTTATCAATAATTTTACCGATTGCTGGCCTATTATTATTACTGTTTTAAAAGGTATTCAAACAGATGGAAAAGTTAATCGTGATTTTCCTTCTGGTGCAATTTGTCGTTTCTCTCAACCGGTAAGTTCTAATATCGATTCATTTACATTCTAGCGCATACTTGGGCAAACTACGACCCGCGGGCCAAATCCGCCCTGCAGGGTCTTTGTCCGGCCCGTTGGTCCAACGGTTAAGTGCGTCGCCTCTCAATCGAAAGGTTGCAGGTGCGAAACTGGTTGTTAGCTAGTCTGATGTGTCCTTGGGCAAGGCACTTTACGGACATTGCCTGAACCCAGCGGATTAATGGGTTCTACCAAAATGAAGGAACGTGTCTATCATATACAACACAGGGCAATAGCACCGGTAACCCGACGATGGGCGCGAGGTGATCTGACGATTGCCCGTGTGATAACCCACTTGGTTTTCTCATTCACGGGGATAAAGATGAATATCCTATCCTATCCTATATTCTGGCCCGTCGAATGTTATCGACCTATTGTAAAACTAAGTAGCAATGTCAGAGCTATATTCGTACTTCGCTTGACGCAACAATGCTTTCTGCGTTACTTTTATTTTGACCTTTGACTCAAAAAGTATGCCCACCCATGTTTTGGAATCTAGATAAACTAGCATTATTGAGGTCGTTTTACAAACGATTTAGTACCATTACTTTAATGCCTTAAACCGACAGGAATTAAAATATTGCTATGACTTATAAAGTTCTACTTAGTTAAATAAGCTCATTCCTTGACCGGCTGGTTAATATGCTTCAGTTACATGCTTGCAGCCGAAAAATGGCGATGTAGAAAAGACCAATCGCACAAGTGTGGCCGAATGGTTAACGCGGCCGATACAGATACCGACTTTTATACAAAAAAAACACACGAGCCCATCATGGGTTGAAACTTAGCACGGTAAAAAAATAGTACGACCGAATAATTAACGCGACCGATAAATATACCAAATTATATACAAAAAGGGATATTGCCAACGAGCTTATATAATAAGTTTGAAATTGTTGTATTTAGCTCATTTAACGATGGGTAGCGATTGTACATGTTATAACGCCAGTGAATTAATATGAATTAGCTGCCTTCTTCGTTTCAGAGTTCAAGCTCATATGCTGTTGCCAGGAGATATGTTGACCTTCTTCAAAGAAAGAAATTTGTATCCCATTCCGTATCCCATGTATGACAGCAAACTTTTCCAAGACAGAGATCCAGGTCACATTATGTTGCCCGGTGATGAGAGCAAATTCTTCCAAGACAGAGATCCGGCTCACATTATGTTGCCCGGGGATGAGAGCAAATTCTTCCAAGACAGAGACCCAGCTCACATTATGTTGCCCGGTGATGAGAGCAAATTCTTCCAAGACAGAGATCCAGGTCACATTATGTTGCCCGGAGATGAGAGCAAAATCTTCCAAGACAGAGATCCAGCTCACATTATGTTGCCCGGAGATGAGAGCAAATTCTTCCAAGACAGAGATCCCGGTCACATTATGTTGCCCGGAGATGAGAGCAAATTCTTCCAAGACAGAGATTCAAGAAAATCATAATTAAGCTGGTGTTTTCGAATGAATACGGTAGGTATGGGTGTGTCATTTAATGTACAGGGGGAATTACCATGGGGATCTATACACGAATATCGTCTGAACTTGACCCCAAATATTTAGTTGGTGAAGCTATATACCAGTGTATATTTTATGGTTAAGACTCCATAATTCACCTGCCCCAGTCGAACACTAAGCGTTTTGCCCAAAGACCCAACCAATAAGCGTGTGGCTGGGTTTGAATTAACAACATTTTGATATGCTGTTTGACGGTATTTTAAGTTGTACCTGAAACTTCAAACGTTGGGTACTTTTTCTTTCTAACCAGCTTTTTTATATCTTATTTCAGAAAAGGGCATGCATACCAGCACCGAATTTGTTCCAAGACACGGAGTTGTCCTGTTTTTGTCCACAACACCAAAGAAAATTAAAATAAATTAAACCAAAAACTTATTTTTTTGTTTTTTTGTGATTGTCCGAATCAATGCAAAAATATGTCAAATTATTATATAAAAATAAGCAGTTTGTATCTTGAAACACCGCGTTTTAGGAGGCGTTCAACCAATTATTCTCCCTATCTCTCCAATGCAAACTGACCTCACAAAAACGGCTGTCACTCAAAATCCTGACATAGGAAGTCTTAGAATTTTTCACAATTTAAAATTGAAGCTTGGATCTGCAACCTAAACTCAAAACCCTACAAAATTTTGTTTAAAAATTTTAAGCCCATACCCCTATGTACATCGGCAACTTTCTCCCAAAAAAACAGCTAGCAGATGCACAATCAACACCTTTATTTCACAAAGCACTGCTCCACGATTACAAAACTTTACAGCTAAACGAGAACACCGGCGCGCAGCCTAGCACATGCTGCTTTCAACCAAACAAACGTTGGGGAATCACCACCATTGTTACTCAGCAAAACACTCTTTAAAAACAATGACTCATGGAGGGTACCACTCGTCACATCCTTTGGTTATACGCCATCTTTAGGTAAAAATCGGTTTTATTTAAGAGCCGTTGAACCAATACGGTTAGTTTTACCAATACCGTTAGCACCATCCTGAATTGGTTACAAGTATACAGCTTATATAACATAGAATACAGCTTATATAACCCGTGTTCTAACGACTGTCGTTTTGCCGTTTTTCAACCCTTTTTTTTAATAGTCCTGATTTATGTTTTCATCGTCGAAACAAAAAAAAACTAAACTAACTAAAACTAGAAGTTCATATTTTAAACCCCATTTTCTCATTTGTATATTATAGGAATAACCATGTTTGTCCCCGGAAATTGAAAAAGTGGAATTATTCGCCAAAAATAACTGGTGCTGGCAGACATATTTAGAAATTACTTTTGGTTACACATAGTGATAGGATTAAAAATTTTAAGAACAGGTTCTCTTTTGTATCGTACTTACTAACAACAGGTTCCCTAAAAGATCTAATGCCTGTAAAAAAGCAAGAATCGGATCGGTGATTATCCCGACTATAGTAGCCACATTTTTAGTTTGCCAACTATTTACTATTCTTTTGGAGCACCACTGTCAATAACGCATTTCTTTTGTGTCCAGCTTTAAAAAATAAATTTACACAGGTTGAGCAATAAATATAAATCACAGTAGAAAAACACAGGAAAAACGGCATTTATTTTTACATAAGTAAACACAATAGTTAGGTAAAAAACAAGTATACTTACTGACTGTGTGATGCAGCCAGTCTCCAATTTCATTTGATATAAACTTAAAGTAAAACATAGGAAAACGATAAACTCAAAGTCACCTTGTGAACGCAACAAAATTAACGCATGATTGACTTTAGAGGTT
The DNA here is from genome assembly GCA_000149265.1 of Ciona savignyi. Classification (NCBI taxonomy): domain Eukaryota; kingdom Metazoa; phylum Chordata; class Ascidiacea; order Phlebobranchia; family Cionidae; genus Ciona; species Ciona savignyi. The sequence goes on from CH001895.1 coordinate 202,090, forward strand.
TAAACATAGAATTATATAAAATGATTGTTTTAATACAACATAAAGATCATTGCAAAACAAATCAAGATAAAATGGACTATTTGGCATCTTCACCAACGTTCCAAGAACAGGTTCGACCAAACCCATGCGAACCTCTTGAATCCTATCACTTGTTACACAGGTTTAAAAGTGACTCTTAGAGACCGAAAATATCGGCCAGAAAACGGTTCAATCAAACACATTGAAACAATTTAAATGTCAAACATTATGATAATATAGCACTTAAGAATATAAGAAAACCTTGTAGGCTACCATGTATATAAAAGAACTTCTACCAATCATAGTAAATATAACAATATTGTTATTGACCATGTTAGCATTATCTTTAAAATTAAAAATTTCCGCAGGAACTGTCACTTTTTCAACGTTTCAAATAAAACAATACAGTTTTTATTTCAATAAAAGCCAATATGATTCTTAGTCGCCTTAATACACGGTTTTCGTCCGAATAAATTTGCATTTCTTTGCTTTTAACTACATACCCGCTTGTTGTATCCAATGAACCACCAGTCTTAGGCTATCAGTGTACTCAGACGGGATATGCTCATAAGTCAACGTCTAAATACACGATACAGCGCTTGCAGACTCCAGTATACTATAGTAGAGGAGTCAAATATGTTGCGATGTATATAGAAGATAGTTTCTTTAAGCTTATTCTCCGACAATATTGGTGTTATCTGCGTATTCAAATCATTTTTTAATTTCTCATTTTTTATAAAACCTGCGCTAGTTGCCGATGCAAGGTTATCTTAAATGTCAAGTAATCCTTTATGTGGAATTTTTAATTTAGGTGCTTTACACGGGGAATTCCCTAAATTCGTAAAAACATATTTATTAGGTGGACCAATGATTATAAAAAGATAATCATTGGGTGGACTTACCAAATGTGCAAAACTCATAAACAATTAAAACCAACACAAACCCTAACAGAATTTAAAGCAAACTGAGATCGGAGTAATTGATTATTTATCGCCAGGGATAACAAGTTCGGTTTGGTATCTCGCGACCATTCGTTTATTTATGCAAGCAGAAACAAAAAAAAACTATATGAACACATTTTAGCAATGTTATATAACATGGTTTATACGTACAAATATCCAACAAGTGTATATAGGCCTACTATATGATTGGTATTAGTTTCCGAGGTTTTAGTTAGCAGTTACACACAGTAGAGCCGTGTCGCAGTACACTTACTATTGGAAACCTGCTATTCGCCCGTAAATAGGGACTTTAGTGTTTAGAATATGATTGGAATTTGTTTCCAAGGTTGTAGTGAGCAGTTACTCACAGTAGGGTCGAGTGGGCAAATGGTTAAAGCGACCAATACATAAATGAATCTTGTATACAAAATCGTTCTTAGTGTTGAGTCAAAAGACATTCGAAACAGCCCGGTTAAACATGCGACAAGAACAATAAGCTTCTGCATAGAACACTTAAGCATATATCGCCAATCACCAGAAATAATCGTACTGTAACAACACCATGAGTTACATGCCCGACCGAGTGGTTGGTGGGTTTGTGCGTGGCAATGCCTTGTAATAGGCACATAGTGTACGGTCGTTTGGCGAATGGCTAATAACGGTAAGAAATGGTTAACAATGGTTATAGTATATGCATCGATACATATACTAACTATATAAAAACCGGTTTTAGGTACGGGCCCATCATGCGTTTAAAAGTAAAAAATAGGTTAGGGGTTGTAGGGCATTGCACTCAATGACCATAGGTTCAATAGAAAAAGCGGTGTTCGTGAGGCCGAATGGTTAACGCGACCGATACATATACCGACTTACATACAACTTATATACTTGACTGCATTAATCGATGCGCACAAACGTTTGGTTTGGTAACTGTAAATAAAGTGATGGTGGCTACATTGCTGCTTGTTAAAAGAGTGGCTGTAATATTTATTACAACCACCAGATTACATCAACTTTCAGATAGAAACGAAGATGAGCATCAGTATACCAGATGTGTAATTCAAACCATTTCCTTTATCGTCGTTAGAGCCTATGCGTATAATTTCCGAAACAAACGTTTTAATTGGCATTAATAAGTGTCTCAGAAGTTCTTTTGCTTTAAAGACTTACGTAGAAAGGTTTAGTAGATATCGCTAGTGTCTTCTGTTATCAATAATTTTACCGATTGCTGGCCTTTTATTATTATTGTTTTAAAAGGTATTCAAACAGATGGAAAAGTTAATCGTGGTTCACGTTCTGGTGCAATTTGTCATTACCGTTCCTCTTAACCGGTAGGTTCTAATATCGATTCATTTATATTCTAGAACAGGGGTGCTCACACTTTTTCAGCATGCGAGCTACTTTTAAAATGACCGAGTCAAAATGATCTATCCACTACAAAAATGCAAAGGCGAAAAATTAAGAGCGGCGGTTTTGGCAAGTTTTGCTGTACTTAAGAGCCGTTGTTTGATTTGATTGGTCACCCGAACGGCAACATTCAGTTGTCATCTGAATGGCTGCCCTGTATATCAATCAAGTGACGGCATTGAAGCTAGAATGATAAATTTTTAATGTCACGCAGCGATCGACCAGTACCACCTTCGCGATCAACCGGTACATCGCGATCGACTTAATGAGCACCCTTGTTCTAGAACATACGTGGGTAAACTACGACCAGCGGGCCAAATCCGCCCGACAGGGTCTTATATTCTGGCCCGTCGAATGTTATCGACCTATTGTAAAACTAAATAGCGATGTCAGAGCTATATTCGTACTTCGCTTGACGCAACAATGCTTTCTGCGTTTAACCAGTAAGATGTCGTATTTTTTGTGTTAAAATATTTATTAACAATGACAAACTATATGTGAAAGAGGGGTCGATCACTTTATTGGCCCGCCAGTCTAAGAATGAAATTATTTTAGCCTCCGATTCAATAAGTATGTCCACCCATGTTCTAGATAGACTAGCATTATTAAGGTCGTTTCACAAACGCTTTAGTACCATTATTTTGGTGCCTTAAATCGACAGGAATTAAAATATAGCTATGAATTATAAAGTTATAGTTAAATAAGCTCATTCCTTGGCCGATTGGTTAATGCGTCAGTTGCATGCTTTTAGCCGAAAGTTGGCTGTGCAGAAAAGACCAATCGCACGAGCTCTGATAAGTGTGACCAAATGTACGGTCGTGTGGCCGAATGATTAACGCGACCGATACATATCTAAAATTATATACAAAAGGGGCCATTAACGAGCTTATAATAAGTTTGAAACTGTTGTATTTAGCTCATTTAACGATGGGTAGCGATTGTACATGTTATAACGCCAGTGAATTAATATGAATTGGCTGCCTTCTTCGTTTCAGAGTTCAAGCTCAAATGCTGTTGCCAGGAGATATGTTGACCTTCTTCAAAGAAAGAAATTCCCATAGCTTTCCGATGTTACATGACAGCAAACTCTTCCAAGACAGAGATCCCGGTCACATTATGTTGCCCGGAGATGAGAGCGAATTCTTCCAAGACAGAGATCCAGGTCACATTATGTTGCCCGGAGATGAGAGCAAATTCTTCCGAGACAGAGATCCAGCTCACATTCTGTTGCCCGGAGATGAGAGCAAATTCTTCCAAGACAGAGATCCGGCTCACATTATGTTGCCCGGAGATGAAAGCAAATTCTCCCAAGACAGAGATCCAGCTCACATTATGTTGCCCGGGGATGAAAGCAAATTCTTCCAAGACAGAGACCCAGCTCACATTATGTTGCCCGGAGATGAGAGCAAATTCTTCCAAGACAGAGATCCAGCTCACATTCTGTTGCCCGGAGATGAGAGCAAATTCTTCCAAGACAGAGATCCAGCTCACATTCTGTTGCCCGGGGATGAGAGCAAATTCTTCCAAGACAGAGATCCCGGTCACATTATGTTGCCCGGAGATGAGAGCAAATTCTTCCAAGACAGAGATCCAGCTCACATTCTGTTGCCCGGGGATGAGAGCAAATTCTTCCAAGACAGAGATCCCGGTCACATTATGTTGCCCGGAGATGAGAGCAAATTCTTCCAAGACAGAGGTGCAAGAAAATCATAGTTAAGCTGGTGTTTTCAAATGAATACGGTAGGTATGGGTGTGTCATTTAATGTACAGGGGAAATTACCATGAGGATCTATACACAAATATCGTTTGAACTTGACCCCAAATATTCAGTTGGTGAAGCTATACCAGTGTATTTTTTATGGTTAAGACTCCATAATTCACCTGCTCCAGTCGAACACTAAGCGTCTTGCCCAAAGACACAACCAATAAGCATGTGGCTGGGCTTGATTCAACAACATTTTGATATGCTGTTTGACGTTATTTTAAATTGTACTTTTACTTTATAACCAGCCTTTTTATATATTATTTTAGAAAAGGGCATGCATACCAGCACCAAATTTGTTCCAAGACACGGATTTGTCCTGTTTTTGTCCACGACACCAAAGAAAATTAAAATAAATTAAACCAAAAACTTATTTTTTTAGTTTTTTTGTAATTGTCCGAATCAATGCAAAAATATGTCAAATTATTATATAAAAATCAGCAGTTTGTATCTTGAAACACCGCGTTTTAGGTAAAAATCGGTTTTATTTAAAGCCATTGCACCAATACGGATAGTTTTACCAATACCGTTAGCACCATCCTGAATTGGTTAAAAGTATACAGCTTATATAACATAAAATACAGCTTATATAACCCGTGTTCTAACGACTGTCGTTTTGCCGTTTTTTTCCCGTTTTCCAACCCTTTTTTTTAATAGTGCTGATTTATGTTTTCATCGTGGAAACAAAAAATAAACTAAACTAACTAAAACTAGAAGTTCATATTCTAAACCCCATTTTCTCATTTGTATATTATAGGAATAACCATGTTTGTCCCCGGAAATTAAAAAAAAGTGGAATTATTCGCCAAAAATAACTGGTGCTGGCAGACATATTTAGACATTACTTTTGGTTATACACAGTGATGGGATTCAAAATTTAAAGAACAGGTTTTCTTTTGTATCGTACTTACTAACAACAGCAATGTCGCGCGCTTCCTTAAATTCAATTTCGGGTATGCCATTTTCATCCAAAGCAATTTAAAGAAATAGGTAGAGTTTGTCCTATATGCAATGTTCTCTGTACCACCAACCTTACACAACTCTATATATTACCGATTTTAATATAATTCCTATCTTATGCACTTCTAATTATGGCGCTCAGTGTATATTACTATATGATGTACGCATAGTGAGTGTTGGTGATGGTAATAACACCACTAATACCATGATAAATAGCCTTGAAAATAGTCAACAATTGTAACTATACATGTATAGCAGAAAACCTTCTATCTGTACAAATTCGACTGTTACTAATCCACGAAATTTATACCCAGGCATTCTTATTGTTTTGATTACTGAATAAAGACTGAGAACTGTACTTAATTCATGCGTCAATCATGTGCCAATTTTGAAGCTAATTTATCCGACGCGATTTTAACTTTAAGATAAGATATCAATGGTTATAATACTGAATGTCAAAGAGAAAATCTCGGTCGCCCAGTCGGGTTACGGTAGCTATTGCAATGTATTGTGTATAATTGCGACGTCGCCGCTGTTTTAGTTTAATCCATTAGTAAGTGCACTTCGTCCATGCCACGTCCGCGCAATGATATGCCGAAGGTTAAAATAGACCAGCCTACCCTACAACTGGTTGGCTTCTGCAGACCAAACGGAATAAAATCAAAATGAAATTCCATTTGACTTTTAACGGAAAACCTCTGATATTTTATCTCGTGTTCTTTAATTTAGTCGGTTGCAGTACATGAGCCACATAAACTCTCTATTCACCCGAAAATAGTCTCGCAGTACACTTACTAACGGAAACCCGCTATTTACCCGTAAATAGGGACTTTAGTATTAAGAATATGATTGGTATTAGTTTCCAAGGTTGTAGTTAGCAGGTACACACAATAGGGTCGAGTGGGCAAATGGTTAAAGCGACCGATACATAAATGAAACTTGTATACAAAATCGTACTTAGTGATGGGTCAAAATACATTCGAAACAGCATGGTTAAAAAAACGACAAGACTAATAAGCTTCTGCATACAACATTAAAGCATATATCGCCAATCACCAGAAATAATCGTACTGTAACAACACCATGAGTTACATGGCGGATTGAGTGGTTGGTGGTTTTGTGCGTGGCAATGCCTTATAATAGGCACATAGTGTACGGTCGTTTGGTCAAATGGTTAACACGACCGATACATACTAACTATATATAAAACGGTCTTAGGGACGGTCCCATCATGGGTTCGAAAGTAAAAAAATAAGCACAGTTGTACGACATTGAACTCAATAACCATGAGTTCAATAGAAAAAGCGATTTAATGTAACTTATTTACATCTTATCAACAACACAGTGTAATTTACAACAAAATAACGTGTTAAACTTGACTGCATTAATCGAGGCGCACATATCATTAAGCGTTTGGTTTGGTAACTGTAAAGGGTAATTGTGGCTACATCGATGCTTGTTAAAAGAGTGGCTGTAATACTTATCACAACCACCGGATTACATCAACTTTCAGATAGAAACGTATATTAGACATCAGTATAACATATGTGTAATTCAATCCATTTCCTTGTCGTCGTTAGAGCCTATGCGTATAATTTCCGAAACAAACGTTTTAATTGGCATTAAGTGTCTCAGAAGTTCTTTTGATTAACAAAATTACGCAGAGAGGTTTAGTAGATGTCGCCAGTGGACGCATTTGTCTTCTCTTATCAATAATTATACCGATTGCTGGCCTATTATTATTATTGTTATCAAAGGTATTCAAACAGATGGAAAAGTTAATCGTGATTCTCGTTCTGGTGCAATTTGTCGTTTCTCTCAACCGGTAAGTTCTAATATCGATTCATTTACATTCTAGCGCATACTTGGGCAAACTACGACCCGCGGGCCAAACCCGCCCCGCAGGGTCTTTGTCCGGCCCGTTGGTCTAACGGTTAAGTGCGTCGCCTCTCAATCGAAAGGTTGCAGGTGCGAAACTGGTTGCTAGCTAGTCGGTTGTGTCCTTGGGCAAGGCACTTTACGGACATTGCCTGAACCCAGCGGATTAATGGGTTCTACCAAAATGAAGGAACGTGTCTATCATATACAACACAGGGCAATAGCACCGGTAACCCGACGATGGGCGCGAGGTGATCTGACGATTGCCCGTGTGATAACCCACTTGGTTTTCTCATTCACGGGGATAAAGATGAATATCCTATCCTATATTCTGGCCCGTCGAATGTTATCGACCTATTGTAAAACTAAGTAGCAATGTCGGAGCTATATTCGTACTTCGCTTGACGCAACAATGCTTTCTACGTTACTTTTTTATTTTGACCTTTGACTCAAAAAGTATGCCCACCCATGTTTTGGAATCTAGATAAACTAGCATTATTGAGGTCGTTTCACAAACGATTTAGTACCATTACTTCAATGCCTTAAACCGACAGGAATTAAAATATTGCTATGACTTATAAAGTTCTACTTAGTTAAATAAGCTCATTCCTTGACCGGCTGGTTAATATGCTTCAGTTACATGCTTGCAGCCGAAAAATGGCGATGTAGAAAAGACCAATCGCACGAGCTCTGATAAGTGTGACCGAATGGTTAACGCGGCCGATAAATATACCAAATTATATACAAAAAGGGATATTGCCAACGAGCTTATAATAAGTTTGAAACTGTTGTATTTAGCTCATTTAACGACGTGTAGCGATTGTACATGTTATAACGCCAGTGAATTAATATGAATTGGCTGCCTTCTTCGTTTCAGAGTTCAAGCTCATATGCTGTTGCCAGGAGATATGTTGACCTTTTTCAAAGAAAGAAATTCCCATCGCATTCCGATGTTACATGACAGCAAACTCTTCCAAGACAGAGATCCGGGTCACATTCTGTTGCCCGGGGATGAAAGCAAATTCTTCCAAGACAGAGATCCAGCTCACATTCTGTTGCCCGGGGATGAAAGCAAATTCTTCCAAGACAGAGATCCAGGTCACATTATGTTGCCCGGAGATGAGAGCAAATTCTTCCAAGACAGAGATCCCGGTCACATTATGCTGCCCGGAGATGAGAGCAAATTCTTCCAAGACAGAGATTGAAGAAAATCATAGTTAAGCTGGTGTTTTCAAATGAATACGGTAGGTATGGGTATGCTTTCATTTTATGTATAGGGGGAATTACCATGAGGATCTATACACGAATATTGTCTGAACTTAACCCCAAATGTCCAGTTGGCAAAGCTATATACCAGTGTATTTTTTATGGTTAAGACTCCATAAATCACCAGCTTCAGTCGACCAGTAGGCCTAAGCGTCTTGCATAAAGACACAACCAATAAGCGACCGGCTGCGTTTGACTCAACAACATTTTGATATGCTGCTTGACGGTATTTTAAATTGTACTTTTACTTTCTAACCAGCCTTTTTATATCTTATTTTAGAAAATGCAATGCATACAAGCACCGGATTTGTTCTGTTTTTGTCCCACGACACCAAAGAAAATGAAAACAAAATAAACCAAAAACTCATTTCTGGATGTGTTTTTTCACATCAATGCAAAAATATGTCAAATTTCTATATACACATCAGCAGTCTGTATCTTAAAACACCGCGTTGTAGGTGAAAATCGGTTTTATTTGAAGGATGTTGCACCAATACAGTTGGATTTAAAATAAAAATTAGGGTCCTTTACGTGGACGCACCATCCTTTATGTACGATATTCCAAAACTAAATCCTCAATTGGTTACAAGTATACAACTTATACAGAAGTGCATATATAAAGCCTTATTTTCTAATTTGTATCTTATAGGAATACCCATGTTTGTCCCGGAAATTGAAAACGTGGAATTCTTCGTCAAAAATAATTGGTGCTGGCAGACATATTTAGAAATTACTTTTGGTTACACATAGTGATGGGATTCAAAATTTTAAGAACAGGTTCTCTTTTGTATAGTACTTAGGATAGGATATTTATGTTTATCCCAGTGAATGGGAAAACCTGGGGGTTTTATCACACTCTTCGCACCTGCAACCTTTCGATTGAAAGGCGACGCACTTAACCGCTAGACCACCGGGCCGGACTTACCAACAACAGGTTGCCTAAAAGATCCAATGTCTGTAAAAAAGCAAGAATCGGATTGGTGATTATCCCGACCTTGCAAAAACGGGTTAGCACGAACCTCTTAAATCCCATCACTGGTTATACAGGTTTGAAAGTGACTATTAGAGACCGAAAATATCGGCCAGGAAACGGTTCAATCAAACAC
>CH001895.1:219297-233286 GCA_000149265.1 Ciona savignyi
GATAATGTTTTCATTTTATTACATGCATAGCATATGTGATGTGTCGAGTTTTTAGCACATACATTGTTTTATCCTGTCTGCAGCAAAGAACGTTTAGTTCCAGAACAGAAAATATTTTATACAATACTTGACATTTTTTAAAAATCCTGTAATAATGAGCAACGACAACAACATAAAATGGATGCTAAGAAATTTAATTAGGAAGTGTGTTAGTAGTCTTATATGGAAAGTAGATCAAGGTTGTCCCCTATTAAACCGCAATCTAAAAGCAATAAACATTGTGACGGGTTGTGCTTATCCAAAGATAAGTTGCGGTATGCATGGTGACCCTCTAAAATTTAATAAAAGCCAAATGAAGCTGGTGAAGTGTTACGTTCAAACTTTCGAAATGTTTTATTAGCGACATAGTTTAAATATTCATTTCGATTTTAATAATATGTTTTCTTTATGTAACAATTTTATTTAACAGTTTATATAACAGTATATATAACAGTTTTTATATAATATTATATATAACAGTTTATGTAACAGATTAATAACAGTTTTTATATAACATTATATATAACAGTTTATGTAACAGTATATATAACAGTTTTTTTTAAGTGTATTTTCTTAAAGAGAATAAATCCAAGAAATTGTTGGGTTAACAGAAGTGCAACTGAAATCACATTTAAATATTATTACCAGTAATTAAAGTGTGTATGTAAATTCTTGCATATTATGTAAAGGAAAAAGAATTAATTTAAAAAAATTTATTGTTATAATAAATTTATCAATATTCAAAAATGCTCAAATTCAATAGCATTGTCACCACCAGATTTTAATATTGTGGTCTAAACTATTGTATTTGAACATTGCTTCAACCACAACTTGTATAGAGGAAAACGAATATTGATTTATTTTTTCCCTGCATTCAAGTATGCAAATGACAGGCAAGCTTTGTTGCCAGCATTAAGCAAAAAGGGGTTGCTGAATCGACATAGAATTATAAAAAAGCTAACTGGCGCGATTTGTGCTGGCTCATTGTCAGGGGAAAACCCTTTGATAAGTTGTGACACACCGTCCCGATACAACCTTCCTAAACAAAAACCTAACAATTAATCAATATGCTTTAATGCCACATATTAATACAAAGGAACTTTTTTATTTAGTTGAAACAAGTTTTGCACCGGCAATGAACTATTTAGGGGGATAACCAAAAAAGGCTGCGGGATGCTAAAAAAACGCCTGTTTTTGAGATTTCCAACAGTGATAACCCTATTCTCTCTTAGCCGATTAATTGTGGCAATTTTGTAGTAACTTTATAAAATACTTAATAAGGTATAAAATAAAAAATGTAAAGATATATATTGAATTATAGTATCAATGTTTACCCTGGAAAGCCTCTTATAAAAAAATTTAAACAAAAATATAAGGCACCTTTTAAAAAAAAAATTAAAAAAATAAATATAACAAAAATCAATGCTAAAACCCTGTCGTTATTTTTATCATATTCCAGTAAACCATCTTTACCAAACCCATATTAAATCATTTTTCTTCCTTTATGCCTTCTATAAGAAAAAAAAATGTTTCAATCAAGTTGAAAATTAAGGAAATTTTAGCTGTCTTTTTAATTATTGTTTTATTAAGCCACAAGAATATGCTGATTTTACAGAACATTGATAGTAAGTTTAGATAGGTAACCAAGTGATCCATTAGTTAAGTGGTGGTGAACACACGGCTGAGTTGTTATAGATTTTGCCATATCGTCTTTTAGGATAAATTAAAATGTAAAGTTAATTAAAATGTACAACTGCTAGCTAGCAACCAATTTCACACCTGCAAGCTTTCGATTAAAGGGCGACGACGCACTTAACGGCCAGACTAACCGGCCGGACGAAGACAAAGTTATAAATTTGACCCTGGTATTTTCCTGTTTGTGGGTGAGAATGTGAAATTAAAAGAAACCAGGTTTTCCGATAAAGCAATTTGACAAAAATATCATTTTTCATATATTGGTATTACCTATTACGTTTCTGAATGGTTTGAATATTCATGTGAATCGGTGTGCTGTTTTTGACGTGTTTTAAACTTGAGGGTTCAATATTTAAATAATTTGTGCATTGTATGTTCAAGATTTGCATTAATCATACTTATTATTCATATGGAAGCTGTATTAAGCATTTGTGATACATATTGCACTTAAACTAAAGTGTCCAGCATTTGCTGTAACCAGATGGAGAAATTTTGGAGTTTTTAAATCTGATGATCTCGCATCTATCCCGGTCAAGCATTTAGTCAGTTTCCTTCAGGACACAGGCCGACTTGACCGCTATATCCCGGATCCATGTTAGCCCGGGGCGCTGGAGTAATGGGCCTTCTATGGCCTAAATTCCTGGTCCCGGTAGCTACTGTGGGCCCGCCCATATTAATGTAATGTAAACTAAAGTAAACCAGGAACAACACACAGAAGATATTTTTTATCGTACGAATCTGTTATAAACAAAAAAAAGTTACTTTATATTACATAGCTCATTTAAGTATATACAGCTGTATTACAATTAAGTGTAAAAAATGACCATATCGATCACATTACGCATCTCTTCACTTCCAAGTTCATGTATTGCAATTTGTTGTTTTAGTATTATGACATCACATTCCGTTATGCTCCACAAGCACGGCCATGATTAATTATTTTGGTTCTAAATTAGCAACCTCTTACCACGACTGGTACCGTGCTATTGAAACGTTAAAAATGTACTAATTACACGTACAACCACGTGTATCAAAGGATGGAAATGAGTTCCAGGACCTGTAAAATGAATGGCAGTTTATAAAAATGTTAATGGTTAGTAAAATGTAAAAATAAATATAAATGGTAGGTAAAAATTAGTATCAATGGTTAGTAAAATGTAAAAATTGAATTGAATGGTAGATAAAAATCAGTATCAATGGTTAGTAAAATGTAAAAATTAATTTGAATGATAGGACAAAATGAGTAACAATGGTTTACAAAAAATGAATATGAATTTTGCAATTGTGCATGGTTTGTTTAAATGTGCGTGTGAATAATTAATACGGGTAGTTTGTAAAAAGTTTAAGATACGGGTATATGTTTTACAATAATGAAAATGTTACTCAGATCCCGCGAAAAGAGGAAAACAATTGATTCCGTTTTGGAAGACAAGGTTTTGATTTTAAGCCAGGAGAACTTATGTCTGCGAAATGAACTCTACGCTATGAAGGTATGTTATCATAACAGTCTGCCCTATTCTACATCACATTCTGCCTTGGGGCAATAAATATAGTGTTCGATGCGTCATTGTGTGTACGTGATTTAAATTTATGCTTTGTCTATGGTTTGTTGGTGTATTGGCTGGGGCCCCAGCTTTGAGGCCTTTAATTTACATCAAAATAGATTTTAAAAATCAATTTATTTTTTGTATGCTCAACTGAATTAATTAGGTAGGCCAATTGATTTTCGTTGATTTGGATGAACATGCACCTGCAGTGCAAGCTTAAGTCATAATAAGATTGAAAATCTTACTGATTGTAATCTTGGATATATTTTTACTTGATGTTAATCGTAACATATCATCGCAATGTTGACATTTACTCCAGATTTTGCCTTCAATCAATGCAACCACTGTGACCTTATGTTTCCCCATTTGCGTAAACATCCAAAACTTGTTTATTCGCCACTAAATGTTTTTCATGCTAAGGAGAATTTTAATTCCCATTTGGGGTGCAGAATGCATATTTTAAAGGCAAAAGAAGGGGATTGGTATCTTATTTAATGCCTGTGTGTAAACTGTGGGGATATTTAATACCTGTGTCTGTGTGGTATATAGTGAGAAAATATTTAAAGCTTTCAATATATTGAAATTCTATCGATTTGAGACCTATATTTAACAAAATTGCTTACTTGAGACCGATACCATTTTTTTAATTAAATATTTTCATTATTTGCTTTAGTTTCATTTCCCAGGGTTTCAAATGCCCAGGCGCACTTACATTAAAACCTTAGTATTACATCCATTTATATCTTATTATCCATTTATATAGTTTAATGGCTATGTTAAAAAATTATATTATTGAGGTTATGCAACACTTCCGAGTTAGTTCAAAATGGTACTGGATTTAATTTTAAATCAAAACCAATACTTTTAATAAAAAATGAGTTAAAGCAGTGGTTTTAAAGAGGATGCACCCTGGGATGTAATTTGTATCACTTAAGAGTGTCATGAAATACTGCAACACTTCTGCCCCTTTTTGATGTTAAATCCAGTAGAATAACGTTAGTCATTACAATTTACAAGTAACATAAACATTATTGCTTTTATTTCCGCTTTTATTTTGTTTTTTTAACGAGTGCGTTTCTCATTTCGGCAAAAGCATCTTAGTGAGATTGCAGTGGTTAGCCCAAACTCTTTATCTCATAAGTGTGGTGTCATACCCTTAAAACCGGTTTGAAAATTACTTTACTAAAACACAATTTCAAAACAAAAATATGGTATTGGCTAAGAGCATCTTCCAAATACCGACATTATACTCTTAAGTTATGGTGACATTTAATTTTAACGGTAATTAATATGCATCATAAGACTTGTTAAAAAAAAGTTAAATCTGTATCACTGATAAGCTATTTTTAAAGCACTAGTTAATTTTCCTTCAGTAACTGTAATCCAAAGATGTCATACTCCAATGTGAACTTCAGTACTGGTAACTGTAAAGATGTCATATCCCAATGTGAACTTCAGTATTGGTAACTGTAAAGATGTCATATCCCAATGTGAACTTCAGTACTGGTAACTGTAAAGATGTCATATCCCAATGTGAACTGTCCTTAGGTGAAGTACGGTGAAGTTGACTGCGATGATGAAGCATTAGTGATGGACGACCCGATCTCCGAGATTGACCACGAGGTTTGTTCTGTGGCCTAATATATCAAATAGATATGTGGCCAATAGTTGTGTCCGGCCTAATATATCAAATAGATCTGTGGCCAAAAGTTGTGTCCGGCCAAATAGATCTGTGGTTCTGTGGCCAAATAGAGCGTCGTTTTCAGTTAAATGGTTTTGAATCCCACTAATAGCTTAGTTGATTGGATTCTCGTGCAAAAGTATGCATTGTGTATTTTAATTCCTAAATTCTATTCAGTATAGCGAAAGCATTTCATTTTTCTATTAGTTTATTAAAGCTTAGTTAATTGTATCCTCATGCAAAAGTATGCATTGTGTATTTTAATTCCTAAATTCTATTCAGTATAGCGAAAGCTTTTAATTTTTCTATCAGTTTATTACGAAATTCGAGATATCCTTTATTTAGGAATAACTGTAGTGCTTGATTATAAACCATACTGTTGTCTGGCTTCCTTTCATCCATTCACAAAAATTGCAGTTTTTCTGGGAAGCCCTGTATGGTACATTGTAATTTTACACTGTTCGTATGTGAAAAGTATCCATTTCAAACCCTATCCTGTTATGTTTAATTCTCAAATACTCTAACACATTTTACAATTGTTTTAATAAAATTTAAACCAAGTTAAAGTTAAAAAAACATTGATTTACTTTTTGTAACAATAGGTATGTTGATATCAAAGGTGCTTTTGAAAAGCAAGTGTAGTATGCTCCTAACATTAGGTGACAATATATGTAAAACAGAGAACAACAAAATTAACAAGAATGTCATACTATAACTATAGTGTTGGGAAACAGTGCTAGGTTTCTTTTTGCATGCAGAGATGTTTCCATCACACACCAGTTTATCTTTTAATAATTTCAAAAAAATTTTAATTTTTTGGTCCACAATCCTGTAAATGTGTAATTTTTTATTGGCAAGAAATAATTCTGAATACTTCCAATTTTAAAAACTTATTGATTCAAAAATGTCTGCTTACTAATTAATTATATCACAGGTCACGGTGTACTCACTACCGCCTTCCCCTTCAAACAGCCTAACTGACAACGATTGCAAGCACACATCCAAACCTGTGCAGAGCATGGTTAAAACTCAAGTTGCACACTTCTTCCATGAGGTATTTTGTTGAGTATGGGTGAACAACTACTGGTTATGGCTGGGTATGAAAACAGTCATCATGTGCAAATAAGCCTGTACACTTGCTGCTTAGATAGAGAATCCAAATATGCATGATAATAAAAAAGTAACAAATTCGTATATTTGACTTAATTTATTATATATGTTTTCAGTGTTATTTAAAAAAAAGTCATTCGTATTACACAAATGCTAGTTTACAATAGCGATGAAAATTTGAAGGCAATTTAAAGTTTGTTTGAAGCCCTGGAGCCCCTGTGGTTTGAAGCTGTGGTTTAAAGCCCTGGAGCCCCTGATTTTATGCTTATGGTGTTTAAATGTTCGTATATAAGTGGAGGTCAGGATATCAGCAGTGTAAATTGCATTATTTATTATTGATTGCATCTTTAAAACCATGTCTTGTAAATTAATTCTGCTTAATCGTAATAAACATACCGATTTAAACCAAAATTACCAACATGATGATGCACTTATTATACACCCCTGGCAAAATTTTAAGTTTTTAGTTCTGGTTACTTTTTTATTTAATATTTGATTAACCTAATGAACTACATAGGGGATGAACCAAGGTAATTAATTCCTCTGGGAATAGAACTGCAAATTTGTTTGGCGGTTATTCTTCACAGTTTCACAACATTTAAGCAATTTTTCTGGATAACCTACTTGCATATATTTACTTTCATTTTTCGTGTCACTTAAATGTTCTTTATCACAAAATTGTTATGCAGTTATTAACTATTTAGGACATAGTAGAAAAATTTGGCAAAGATTTAAATTGTTTATTATACTGCTCAGCAGACAATGTCAGTATGCGTAATTACAAAAAATAAAGTAATCCCTTATTTAAGTATTTATAATTACATATAATATGGCAGGCAGAATAAAAAATTGGTTTTAAATATTTCTTGTTTTTTATCTTTTTTTGTCACCATATTCAAAACACGCTGTAACCATCATCATACGTAATAAATAAAAAAATCTATACCTCTATTTAAGTTTTTAAAATTAAATAAAATACTGCATAAAGAATAAAAAAATAACTTTAAGTATTTCATTTTATTTTTGTATTCAAGAAACATGCTGTAACTTGGCTATGAATTAATGCCTCGATGTTAAGACCAACTTAATTATGCGCAGATCAATACTTGCATTCGTTGACGTCAATGTCATACAGCATATTCCCAATTTATTTTATTTTCTCTTAACATTTTATTATCGATTGATTTTTTTCTTATTAAAAGGTTTAACAATCTTTATTCAAACAGAGCTCACTAGAGAAAGAAGACCCATTTACAGTTTACCAACAACCTAATGCTTGCGAAGGTAAAGATAGAATACTTTTTTTCAACCCTGTGTGGGGTAAATTTACCCCACTTTTCCATTTCCTTTTTATTTACCCCTGCGTGGGGTAAATTTGCCCAACTTTTTCATTTTTTGTACTCGTTATTAAGCCACAAACACCATTCTCCATTTGGCCTTTGTGTGAGTTAACTGGGTTGACGCTATTGTGTGGAACCCTGATAATAAGCTGCTTAATTTTACATGAAATGACATGTGAAGCTATTGTTCACACATAAAGAATTAATGATTTGTTTTTTTCTCTTCAGCTGGCCCAATCATAAAACTACTGATTAAATGTTGATAAAAGAACACTTTCATGCCTAAAAACCTGCAGAAAATTTATTTTATTTGTTGATTTTATTTGTTTATTTTATTTGTAGAAGTTATTTGTAGCGTTTTATTTGTAGAACAAGTCCTGAAGCGAGTAAACTACCGCTCGCCGTCATCAGATATTACTGAGATCGTCTACAGCTCCAGCACCGAATCAGCGTGTTCTACCAGCAGCGACGCCCCCCACGCCATCCTATCCAACATCGCGGCTGGGAATTTCGTGCTTACTCCGATCGATTTGTCAAAGAAAAGCCCCACCCAGAGCGCCCCGACAGTGGTGCCGTCGTCTTCCACACTGCAGGAAGACCCAATACAGCAGCCCGACTGTTACGAAGCGGCTCACGTCCTCACAAACTTGTTCAAGTTGACACCACAGACGAGCCAAACATGCCGCGAAGATTACTCTCAATCGGTCAAGGGGAAATCTTCCCTTCCCCACAAGTTACGATTCAAAAGCAAAAATTTGGATTACTAAGACCATCTTCTGCTGCCTTCGCCCACCCACGTCCATACAACACATGCCTAAAGTTCCAATATCTTCATTCCAACATTACACACAGCATTCTTGAGATTCTCTTACTTCCTTTTCAATCGAACCATCCTTAAACAGAAGAAATACCTCCTCAAAGAAGTGGATTCTGCCGGACACTGTTGAGTTCTATCCCATTCAGTTCATCTTTTACTTAGTTCCAATGTTTAGTTTTACATTACATGTTTTTCTGGTACATGATAAAGAGTACATGAGCCCCGGACATGAGCATTTGTACATGGTAGAGAAGTGCAGAAATTGTAAATACTTTTTTTTGTAAATAGATCCGCCGTGTTTTTTTTGTGGTCGGCCGACACGATTCTTTTATTTCTCTTTTTGAATTTATCAAATATTTCACGCACGCCGCACAATCAAACGCGGCACGCACGCCGCACAATCAAACCCGTCACGCACGCCGCACAATCAAACGCGGCACGCACGCCGCACAATCAAACGCGGCACGCACGCCGCAAAATCAAATCATACACAACGTTCTACGTATGTAGTTTTAATTACACACGGTATTCGTTAACTGATAAGAACCCTCCCTTTTTGTCTGTAAAGTGTACATTCTTAAGGCAGGGGTTGGCAACTTGCGGCTCCAGAGCCGAACACGACTCTTTCATTCTTCTGACGCAGCTCTTAAAATTTAATTGCTACTGTAGCGAGTGATTTATAACTTTAATGCCCATGCACGATTGAAACAAACTGAATAACACTCGCGTCTTATTCTCACACAGTGCCGTTTTCCCCTTATTTCGAAAATATTAATAGTTTTGCAGCTTCCAATGATTTTTATTTTGTGGAATATCGGTTAAAATTCTTGCAAAAGTTGCCGACCCCTGGTCCAAGGAGTAGACCGATTACCTTGCCTCACCCGCCTTTTATCTATGTTATAACGTGATATTAACCTTTTAATGGTGCAAATTCTAGAGTTCTAAATAATCTCCTAAACGGGTATAAACTAATATCCCACACACAGCGATTTAAAAATTGTTTTAGCCAATCCATCAAAATCGGAATTAAATGTGTGCCTGTAGTAGACTCAACAAGAAATTTTACAGTGTAGAGTTACGTTATTACAACTCTGGTGCAAATTGTGTTTTACCATTTGTTGCTTTCTTCTTAATTTTTACCCGTATCAAAAACGATTAACTAATATGTGGTCACATATGCTCAGTACATGGCGATTTATTTTAGTAGTTTTTTTACGTGCAGTACATTTCGTGGTCATTTTTAGCTTACACTTGTCCGCCTTTTCATTATTTTTCAGTTCCCTGTCGTAATATTGTTCCGGAATTGTCATAAACTGCACTAGTCTCTTTAAAATAACAAACTGTTTGAAGGAACACTAAACACCGGACTTGTGCTTTGATAATCGCTATGATTGAAACTACAGTCGAAACGTGTGTGTAAACAATGCTACGTCTAGCATTGGTCAAGACTGTTTTGTTTCTTATTCGAAACTTGAATCTGTTGTAACCCACTTGGCTTAGTCGGTTAAAGCTGCAACCGCAAAGTTGTCGGTTCAAAGCTGCCCACTGGCTAGTCATTCGGTTCTTCAAACTGGGGGCATAACGTCGCCTGATCCAACTGGATTAGGCTGAAAAAACTAATACAGTGAAATGTCTTGCACTGATATAAAACGTTAAACACGACGACAGACACAAGCTGTTCACACAATTGCAATGAGTAACCCCGCTGCGATTTCCTATACATGGGGAAAAACAAGACTTATATTTCTGACAAACAAACCAATTAAAAATCCTAACTAATTCCAAACTTCGCCCCGTTTCAATATTTTAACGAGTTTTCTCGGTTTCAAAATATATTTTCCCACCCTCATAAAACACGAGTGAAATACATAACATCAACTCTAAGACGAATTTTTCGCATCCATTATTTTTTACTTTATCGTTATGCGCTTTCATTTACTAACCATTGTACACAACATATTTATTGAATGTATATCAGTGAACTAAGTTATTTCAATGCAAATGTTAATTCAACATAAGAAAGCGTAACTTATTCCTTGTTTTTTTGGGAGGGGGTTGTGTAATGTTTTACATAACCTCTAAAATATATACTGGTTTAAAAATGCGAACAAATTTGGCAACTAAGGTCTGGAATAGTTTAACCACTCGCATCTGATTTGGCTTTTACTTGCCGTGCTTTTAATACCTTTCTGCTACTTAATTGCCGTCAAACGTGTCTTCATCGTAAAGTTTGTTACCTTTTGAAAGGATTTTTCCTGGCCCCGTTAGATTTTGTATGCCCCGAGATTTGCTAGTACATGGTTGTTTCATCGCGTTTTCGTGCACTATTGTCGTTGTTGTTTCAAAGAACTCGCTCAAATACGGTGTTCAGGAGTTTGTTTTCCTTTTGAGTTAATTTTATGAAGTAGATTTTCAGTTTTTTTTACTTTAGAAGATACACAGTTAATAATAATTCCATCAGTAAAAAATCCTAAAACAGGTTATTATAAAAACAGAAAACAAATAAAGGTATTTGTCGGTGACGTTTGTTAGAAAATATATAAGAACTGGATGGAAAACTTTTTTTGTTATTTTTGAAGGTGGGCAAACGAGCATAAGGGCGATGTTATATCTAAATTATGTTGTGCCATGTTTTAAAAACAATCTGTAAGTGTGGGCGCATGACCTGTAACAGTCTCGTACAAATTTAAACCATGTAGATAGATGAATACTGACATTCGTGTTTTATTCTTAAAAATATCGAGTTAATTAAGTAAAATGTATATATATGGGCGCCAAAACTGTTCCATCAAAAATGGTAATATATATTTAAATTTTAAATCAATATTACTTTGTATTCGATACCTTAATAAATTTGCTTAGCATATAAATCTTAAGAGGTCTAATAGAAGTTTAATTGTAAGTATTGGCGCCTATATATATAAATATTTTAACTAATCGTTATTTACAAAGAAACAATAAATACATATTCGAGTAAGGTTATGGACTTGGGTTAGGGCTTCACGCGATCCTGTTGTAATTAGAGGCACCCTACGATCCATAGGGTATCTCTATTAGTGCGAATCGACGGTTTTAAACAGAGATGCACATCAGTCAGTAAATATTGTAAACGGGGTTATTCGATTACGATAGTGTGACAGTACGGTCGTGTAGCCGAGTGGTTAGCGCGAACGATACCAATCCCTACTCATATGTATAAAAACGGCCCAAGTGACGCCCCCCATCTTGGGATCGAAACTTGTGTCGGTAAAAAAAGATAGCGTGATAATGGCATGAAACCTCAACACGGGTAGGATTGTTGAAATCATTTCGATCGAATTTGCAAATTATTTAATTCAACATTAATAAGAAACTGACGATTTCACGTGTAATAAATCCCATGTGTATCTGTATGATCCAAATGGGGAGGCCAATAAATTTAAAATAAGTCATGGCTCACTGATCTTTAAGCCGAATGACGTCATGTTTAGTAAACCCATATAAGGGAAATATCCGGTCACAGCGGTTGTTGACTTTTTAACAATCATATCACATTACAATTGTCCAATATCTACTTATTTAGAAGTATGACCGCCGTGGTGAAACTGTGGACATAAGCAGTGTACAATGGAATAATGTTTACAAACCGTTTAAGGGCTTATATCTTGAGTAAAGTTACAACAAGAGTGTTTAGCCTTTTGGAGAAAGTCGGTTCCGTTTGCCATACACCGGCACAACGCAATATAAAAGACCAACATTATCTGTATAATTTTTAGTACATTTTGAGATAAGTAACACAGAAGTAGGAATTTTATTACAGAGAACCGATTAACAGTACAAGTTTGATACATTTTTATTAAACATCTAAGCTTGTGGTTAAGTTTATTAGTTTGGGTTAGAAACATCAGCCAAGATGGCGTCAAAAACACAAATAAAACCAAGTGAGTATATACTTTTGTTTTATGAGGGGAAAACTAAAAGGAGGGAAAGCGGGAAGGTGGGAAGGAGGGAAACTGCATGATAAATAGAAGATTACGACATTAGGGTTAGTTTTAAACATGGGGCTAGAGTTAGGGTTAGTCTTGGGGTTGAGATTAGTGTTCAGGGATGGGTTAAAATTAGTTTCCGTAATATTAGTGAGCACTTTACCTCCTTCCCTCCTTCCCGCTTTACTTCCTTTTAGCGTTGCCCGTTTTATGCCATTTAACTAACATTGATCTACAGTAGTTTCCTAGATGTACAATAAGTACACTGTTAGTTAACTGCTTTGTGCAACTCTCAGTCTGCAGACAATGACTCTTCTTGACGAGATGTTGTACATACAGTGTCCCACTATTTTATGTATAAATGTGGTATAATGCTTGCCTATTATTAGTAGTTATTTGTGAGAAAAATGGTAAAATAGGCTAAAAACATCATAACAGTGAAGTTTATAATACTTTACAACAACAGTACTCCCATTACGATGTTAGAAATAATAAATTGTTTGACAGTAGTTTAGAAATTGTCAGTCTTAGTGTATAGAAATACAAACATATTCCTTTTTTCAGAGGGATCCTTTGCTGGCCTTCCACAGACAACCAGAGCAAACGCTTTCGTACTTGGTCCAGACCCTAAAGGAAAGAACTTTCTCTATTGTTGTGCTAACAATGTCATCATACGGGATATAAAGGTGCATTTGTCATTTATTATATAGTGATACAATATCCGCTAAATTAAAATGTCTCTGACTAAAAACATTCTATCGTCTTTTATTTCTTGAAATTAAAAAGAATTTTTGCTTATCTAGAATATCTTGCCACAGTTTTTTGTTTCATTGTTTAATTTCCATTAACGCCTTATTTGTTTTGGTATATAGGCCTATATATGACATGCTTTAGTGTTTTCGAATTGTTGGTGGTTAACGCTGCAGCGAAAGAAACAAAAAAATAAAATTGAATTAAATTTTTGTAATTGTCTAGAATTTGAAAAAAAAATAGTTCAATATTTTGCACCAGAAATTCAAAAAGTGCTAAATAGTTCCATACTATTCAACACAGACTCCCAAGAACCACGATGAATTTTCCGGCCACCAAAAGCCGCCAGTGAGCGCAAAATATTCTAAAAGCGGGTTTTACATTTGTTCCGGTGACAAAGCTGGAAATGTTAAGATTTGGGACACCACTCAAGCTGAACATTTAGTCAAGGTAAACCCACTTTTTAGTACTACCAAATCTTGTTAGAAATTGGTGCTGTAATAAAGAAACATAGCCATCAGCTTGCAAGTTATCCATGTTATAATAAAAGTAAAGTCAGAGGCAAAACAGCAATCTTGTCTTCACACTCGCATTACTGGTCCGGAAGATTAGTCTAGTGGTTAAGTGCATCGCCTTTTAGCCAAAGGGTTGCAGTCTCGGAACTGATCGCTGGCTAGTCAGTTGGGCAAGGCATTTAACGGACATTGCCTGAACCCAGCAGCTTTATGGGTTCTACCAAATTGAAGGAACCTCTGAATCATACATAACATACTGCAATAGCTCTGGTACCCTGACGGTTGGCGCGAGGTGATCCGACGATTGCCCATGTCTTAACCCCCTTGGTTTTCCCATTCACGGGATAAACATGAATTCCCGTCCTATCCTATCCTAAATAGCTATTTAAACTAAAATATTACTTAATACTAGGGCTGCGAATTAACGGTTAATTTAAAAAACGGTTAACTGATGTAAAAATAATCGGTTAACCGTTAACCGATTTTCTTTAAACTACCATCAAATCGGCACTGTTTTTGGCAAAAAAAGT
>CH001895.1:240576-256676 GCA_000149265.1 Ciona savignyi
CTGACGATTGACCTGGTTATAACTGTAACACGTATAGCCATTCATGGCGATGAAACAAAAATTATATATATGTTCCCATTTATTTCCAGGGTGGAAATAACTTTGCGAATTGTGTCCGTTTTTCACCCGACGGTAAATATTTCGCAGTGGGAAATTCAAACAAGAACGTTTATCTGTTTGATGGCACAACTGCTGATCTGGTGAGCATTTAACATAATGACAGTTAATATATCGAGCGTGAACATACTATTTATGTGATTATCACTGGTACATCATTTTATGGTTAAGTTGACAAAATTGTTAGTTCATTTCGTACATAAAAATAGAGTTTGGAGAGTAGAACCAAACAAAAATCGTTATATCATGGCTTCTTTGCAGTCAAGAATAACTAAATAACACATATGGCAGTTAAAGCCTTATTTTGAAGTTTGTTTTTGGTGTTTGACTGTTTGGAAAATCAATATTTAAAGAGGGACAATACTAAAAGTAGGTAATCTGGGAACTGCTCATTGAAACTATGAAACTATTTATAACCCATGGACAAACAATAATCTCACTTAAAGAACCAACCCCAACTCAAACCTTAGCAGTTATCCTCATCTTCAATTAAGTGAGCGGTTTCCTTCCCTTTTCCCTCTTATTTGATTCATACACGGTTGTCATCAGATAACTCCTGTATAAGGTCCAGTTGGTTTTGAAGGATTGAAATGCTAATGATGATTAACCAACTTCACGAAAAAAAATCTCATTTAAAACATTTTTTTATCATTTCTAATTTCATTCCAATCACGCAGTAAATCATTCTCAAATTCTCAACTTAAAAACAATAGTTCTTATTGCTCTGCTGCCCAATTTGAATGGAAAACTGTTTGATTTTGTACTGCATGTACAGTATAGTCGTCAATAAGTTCCGCTTTTTAATTTGCAATTAGGTAACGTGTATTCGAACTATTTCGAAATCACTAAAATATCATTGAAATATAATTTAAATAACCTTGATAAAATTAATAAAAATAATTTTAGTATGTCTTTATTCGAGTAACATTTTATCCGTCAAACCCTACCCTAATAACCAAGGTCACCAAAGCTATTTTTTATACTTTTATCTTTAAATCTAGTTTGGAAAATTCATAGCCCCAGTAACCATTTTAGATGAACTTTATCCCTTTACTCAGGTCGGTGTAATCGGTGAAGAACCAACGCATCAGGGTGGTGTTTATAGTCTTTGCTTCAGCCCGGACAGCCAAGAGCTGTTAACTGTGAGTGCTGATAAAACCGCAAAGATATGGAATGTGGATTCGAGACAACTTGAAACGTAAGTAGCCCTTTTTTATTGTCTACTACTAACATGATGGAATATTGAAGAAAACTAGCAAGTTTGCAACCCAATGTTATTTGGATGAACAGTATGGCCCCAAAGTCCCAACCCAATGGTATTTGTATGAACAGTATGCTTCCAAAACCCCAACCCAATGGTATTTGTATAAACAGTACGCTCCCAAAGCCCCAACCCAATGGTATTTGTATAAACAGTATGCTCCCAAAGTCCCAACCCAATGGTATTTGTATGAACAGTATGCTTCCAAAGTCCCAACCCAATGGTATTTGTACAAACAGTATGCTCCCAAAGTCCCAACCCAATGTTATTTGTATAAACAGTATGCTTCCAAAGTCCCAACCCAATGGTATTTGTATGAACAGTATGCTCCCAAAGTCCCATACCAATGTTATTTGTATGAACAGTATGCTCCCAAAGTCCCAACCCAATGTTATTTGTATAAACAGTATGCTTCCAAAGTCCCAACCCAATGTTATTTCTACGAACAATATGCTACCAACCCAAATGTGATTTGAATAAACAGTATGTTCCCATCCCATTCCAATGTTATTTGAATGAACAGTTTTCTCCTAACTTGAACTCTTGAACATAATGCGTCTTACATGTTTAATCGTACAGAAACTTTGTGATGGGAACCTCTGTAGAAGACCAGCAACTGGGTTGTCTATGGCAGGACGACCACATAATCACAGTCTCATTGTCAGGTATTATATTTACTTGAATTCATACAACTTTCATTGGAAATATTTAATTCATTCTTCAGGATAGAATGCACAACATAATCCACTAACCCATGATAATATGAGTCAGTTATATTAAGTTCCTAGGGGATATGTTATACAATCGGTAAATTGTATATTATAAAGTAGTATTATAACTTTCCTGAATGTGGTTATTAATGGTTAAATTTGATGGAATTATAGGCTTACTAGATTTTTTAAATTTGCATAAATTAAATTTAATAGTTTATTCTGTTTTTTTCAATTTAAATTAAATTGTCCATAGTTAGCTTAACCAACCAATAACCTCCTAGGAGAATTGAAGTATTTGGATCGTACCAACCCAGACACTCCATTGAAGGTGATAAGGGGACACAACAAAGCGATTGTGTGGGTAGCTACTGACCGCAAAGAAGCCATTTTCAGCGGTAAGTTTGATGTACAAAGGATCAGTTTAATTAGTATCCTTATGACCACAATGGGGATCAAACCTAGAACCTGCCAGTTTGCAACTGCCGTACTTATCCCATAAGCCAAAAATATTATCACATAGGCCTAAGCCAAAAATGTTATCACATAACCTAAAAATGTTATCACATAAGCTAAAAATACACAAAGAATACTATCCTAATGGTGGGGTGTTGGGGAAAGCCATGTTTTATAACTTAAGTAGAAATTATTTGTTAGTATCAAGCCCACAGTCAGGCAACAGGTTGTTGAAGCTATAACAGTGAGTTATATATAATAAAACAGTTGCAACTGTTTTGGTTCGACTCTTTAATCAAATGAAGTCAGGCAAAGTCTGAAATGGACAAATTGACTTTCTAGCAGCTGTCTAAAAATATGTGTATGCTGGTTTTACCACCTTTTGCAAGATCTAAGCATCTTGAATAGGCTAATTGGTGGGATTTAAATAAGGAACTTTCCAAGTTATCAGTGCTCTATATAACTCACAGGAAGCTTTGAAGGTAGGATATTGAAGTGGAATGCAAGCACTGGTGAAGCCATCCAGTTCAAAGGGAGGGGCCATAATACGAAGGTAATTGTGACTGTTGGAAATTCCATGTTTGACTGTTTAAAATTATTCGTTTTTAAGGTGTCTAGTTTTAATATAGCTAAGAACTTTTTCAGTTTTGGCCATAATTACTGTACATTTCGGTTCCAGTTACTGGAGTTTAGGCAGTGTTCCTTCGTGCAAGCCCTAGCAACTTATTTGACATTCAAAAACATTCTTGTGAACACTCACAAATGCCCAAATATTCTGTAATTAATTCACCAACAAAAATGTTGGCAATCAGAATTTATATGTTAAAAAGCTTCATGTCGTGTTGTCCAACCCCGTGATATAAATTAGACTCTGATTTTTTCATACATCCATTGCTTGATTTAACTCCTTTATTCTTGACCTAGGGCTAATCCTGTTGATTAAATCATTAAGTTCTTAACCCTTTGTTGTTAACCAAAGTTGCTTGTTCTTAAGTTTTCTCAACCAAAGTTCTTAACCTTTTGTTCTTAACCAAGAACTCAAAAGGGGCTAAGAACTCAATGCAAGAATGGGAGCAGGTTACCTGGGTAATTGGAAGAGTCCTCAATGGGCTTAGGTCTTGAGGTGCTCAAATAGGAATTATACATGGATGTACTCGGATTTATATATGGCTGTACTCGAATTTATACATGACTGTACTCATATTTATATGTGGCTGTACTCATATTTATATGTGGCTGTACTCATATTTATATGTGGCTGTACTCATATTTATATGTAGCTATACTCATATTTATACATGGCTATACTGAAATTTATATGTGGCTGTACTTTAATGAGGGTCTGTCCTCTATTGATTTGCAGGTGACATGTGCTCTGTACGATGCCAGCAGCAACTGCTTGATCACTGCTGGGTTGGATGATAATGTGAGGTTCACCGATTGTGACACGTGCGAGTATAACAACGAGACTGCGGTACCACTGGAGTCGCAGCCGTCGGCGATGGCAATGACAAGTGACGGTGCCATCGTGGTGGCTTGCCAGAATGAGGTTAGTTCACCGGAATAAATTTATTAGAACTTTAAGACAGATAAGGGGGTTAGTAGTTTCTGCCTGAAGAATACTTTTATGAATATAGGGTATAAAAGGAAGAAGGAAGTCTAAAACACAGTGTGGTCACAGTATACTTACCAAAGGTATTGCTATTTCAATCGGTTAAATAAAATTTCAATCGGTTAAATAAAAAAGGAAAAAATTGACTTTAGAGTGTGTGGTTACTAGAGCCCACAGTGTGGTTACTAGAGCTATTTCAGTGGGTGACATAAACCAATTATCACTGTAGTTTTATTTTTGGCACTGTGCACATTATTGTTCAAGAAAATCAGACAATAAATAACATTTGATATCTGTTTCTTTTTACAAAATAATTTTCACATCACTGTATTATAAGATAGGTCATAACCAGGTCATTTAGAGCATATGTGGATTCCATTACTTTCTATTCATCATTTTTACGTAACTTTAGTAGCAGTTAAATTTCCATCATCCACAGTTGGTGTTAATCAAAGATGGGAGAAAAGTCAGCAGCTTACCTTGGAAGGCGCACTTTCCAGCCAAGATCGCTGTATTCGGATCAACCATTATCTCTACTGGAGTTGTAAGTTGGGTTCACTGTTGCAGAATCTGGTGAATGGTAGGGATGTCTGAATCAAATAGATTTTTTTAGAATTTATTGTAGAATTAATAATTTCTTTGCAATCGAACCGCTCAGAAATATTCTTGAAACGTATGCATAAAAATGTTTATTGTTTTAATTTGTTAAGAAAAATAGAATTGTTTTTTAAATAAAACAATGTAATTTTTAATTAAAAATCAATTTTTACTTTCTAATTTTAGTTCAAAATTATATAAATAAAACCCATTTTGTTCAACTAAGAGGGCAAATTTCAATTTGCTAAAATCAAAAAATAATTCCGAAAGATTTCCTACTTGAATTTAACCGAATCTTTATTCTGGATCGGACATCCCTATAAATGGGATGGTAAATGTTCTCATAGTCCAGTGATTTCGTATAACCTGTAATATAGCCTTAACTGTAGTAGCAATTTTCGGCTTGACTTGCACACAACATGCACAGAAGCAAGTAGGCATAACTGGATTCGAATACACAACCGTTTAGGTTCAATTTTTGTGACACAAACCAGTCAAAAATCAGAAACCCCATACAAAGTTAATATCCCAATAATTCTCTAATATCCACAGACTACCAACACGTTTAAGCTGTACAATATTGAGAACAACACCATCACCGCCACGACAGATAAGTTCTCAACCAACAAAGCTATTTACGCCTTCGCAGTTTCACCCGACCTTTCCAAGGTTGCGGTAGCCGACTTTTCATCCATCCTGGTATACAATCTGTGCGACAATTCATTCAAGGTAAGTTGCATAATGTCTGTTTTTGGCGATTTTAAATGACACGCCAGCCGTATTGGGATGCTGTACCAAGTTGTAATCTCGGGTGTAACTGTATTTCAAATTTACTGTTTGTTTACCATAGCAGTTAAGATAGGATAATCATGTTTATCCCCGTGAATGGGAAAACCAAGGGGGTTAACAAACGGGCAATCGTCAGATCACTTAGCGCCCACCGTCGAGTTACCTGAACTTTTGCATTGTGTTGTGAATGAAAGACTCGCTCTTTAATTTGATAGAACCCATTAATCCGCTGGGTTCAGTTGTCGTGTGTTGTAATTTGTAGACTTTGCTTTCGACTTTGCTTAACCCAGTACTGATCTGCTGGGTTCAAGAGCTACTTTTGGTGCTTTTCTTAAGGTCACAATTTAGTAAATTGGTTTGTCCCCCTTTTCCTTGTTATTCGACGTTAATACCTAAAGTTGACTTGTTAAACTCTCAAAATATTGTCTCCCGAAAGGTTGCGGATTCGAAACCAAAACTATTTAATTTGGTCAAAATACAAAGCATGTGGCTTACAACCAGTGTAAATAAAAAATGAATATACTTTAAGTAGCTTTAATAATGGGACTGCATGCAAATATAATTCTGAAAAATTCTTATGTTATAACGCTTCTTGTGCGTCCTTACTACGGAGATTACCATAATTTGCATACGTGTCCTTCGTTGACATAGAAAATGTATCCAGATAATACACACTGTAATAAGTTTTATTAAGCAAACTAAAACTTCATCTAATCATACACACTGTTATAAGTTAACTACATGTACATGAAACCGGTGTTGAAATGCCTTTTGTGTGTCCACGACAATGCAGATTGTCAAGAGTACACAGATTAGTCTAAAACTCGTTCTTAAACTTAGTACATCAGTAAGCAAAATCAAAAGCAAAGTCTACAAATTACAACACACCACAACTGAACTCAGCGGATTAATGGGTTCTACTAAATAAAAGGAACATGCGATTCATACACAAACACACTGCAATAGTTCTGGTAACCCGACGATGGGCGCGAGGCGATCTGACGATAGCCTGTGTGTTAACCCCTTTGTTTTTCCCATTCCCCCGAGATAAACGTAAATATACTATCCTATGAGTATCACATATGTGCGCTGTGTGAAAAACATCCACCCGATCAAGTTCTGTTCCTCCACAGGATCCTGAGAAATCCTTCCACGGCCATTCCTCCAACATCTCGGCGATGGGGTGGTCTCCTGATGGCCAGCATCTGTGCTCGGTGTCAATGGACCAGCAGTTGATCGTGTGGGATTATGCGAGTGAGAGCAAGAAAACCAAAAGAGGTGGGTAACGATATAGTAAATATACCTGGCTATCTCCTTGATTGAAAAATGCCTCGAACTTATCATATTGAGACTTTCGTCATGGTGAATCGATTCGTTTCTGTATAAAACGTAGGTCTATCGTAAACATAGCTGCCTATCTTATGCAAAAGCGTAAAACTTTTCATATTAGAACATTTGTGAAGGTTAATTGATTCGTTACCATGTAAAAGGATAGATTTGCTTTTTTTTATTTCGTTTATTCATTTTTTGCCCTAGTATTAAATACCAGTAATTAAAACAAATCAGCGTACAGGAACAAGAAAATACGGTGATAAAACGAACATAAAAACATGTATTTAAGAAACTTTTGTTTTGCGCTTTCTAACATCGCCATCAACATTTCAGCTTACTTCAAATCCGTCATTACCGATTGCACTTGGCTGGACGACAACACCGTTGTCACCGTCGCAGATGACTGCGCTGTCAAGCAATGGTCGATCTCTTTTTAACGCTGCCGCCAATCAACCCTACACGCTGTACTTACGTTGCTTATCCGCTAATGTTGTCAAGTGCATTTAAACAAGTTTATTGTATCGGCCTATTGATTGTGTGATGAAATTATCTACGCAGACATACTTTATATAAACTTTTAACGAGTGCGAATCATATTTCTGTTCTTTGGAAATAAACCAAGTAGTAATCTCGTCAGTTGAATTGTTTAGCAAGACGACGAATTTGGTGAAAAGTGTCGAGACTGCAGTGCCAGTCGATAGTATAAACACGTTAGTTAAATAACTGGTTAATTAATTGAATTGTTCGACCGGACAGTCTGGCGGTTGAGTCCGTCGCCTTTTATTCGAAAGATTGTATGTGCGAAACTGGTCGCTAGCTAGTCGGTTGTGTCCTTGTGCAAGGCACTTTACGGACATTGCCTGAACCCAGCGGATTAATGGGTTCTACCAAATTGAAGGAACGTGTCTATCATATAGGCCTACAACACACTGCAAATAGCTCTGGTAACCCCACGGTGGGCGCGAGGTGTTCTGACGATTGCCCGTGTGTTAACCCCCTTGATTTTCTCCCATTCACGGGGATAAACATGAATATGCCTATCTTTTCTATCCTATTCACAAAAACTAATTTCGAATCATATGCTAGACCAGGGGTCGGCAACCTGCGGGTGCGAAGACGCATGTGACTTTTTCATCCTTCTGGTACGGCTCTTATTAATATTATTTCTACTGTAGCGAGCAGTTAAGAAGTTTCAACCCAAACAATAGTAAAATAAACAGAGAAACACACTCGCGTCTTTTTTTATGGCGAAAATATTATTAGTTTTGCGGCTCCCATTTTTTTAATGGAATATCGGTAAAATCACTCTTTTAGTGGAAAATTGCCCGACCCGTAGACGTAGCCTACCATACAGCGGAGCTGTTGCATTATATATGTTTCACATTCTTTCCGTTTTCTTAATTAGGATTAACAAAAAAAGTCGCCTTAACCGCGCATAATTCGCCTTAACCGCGCATAATTCAACGCTAAGCCGTATGAAGTCCAAATACCGTCAAATTCATCTTTTGACCGAAGTAGCAGTGTGACATTTGGCAGTAGCGATGTGTCTGTTTCGTCATTAAGGCCCGTTACAAGTGACCACGAGACATGCATGCGTTCAGAAAGCAAGCCTGTTAAAAGAGCGAAGTTATAAGTGTTTGGCGGGAGTTTTGTACTGTAATAAGAGAATTTAAAAAGGAGAAATTCGAGACTGTATCAAATTGGTGATAATAATCGACTGGTCATTTTATCCGTTTTCAATAAGCAGCGCCGACTGTAGTACTAAACAGTTAAAAAATTCCTGCCAGTTCAAAAATCTTGCGTATTTGTGGATATTTGAAGCCAGTGTTTTTAGGTTATTCTTCACCTAATTTGTATTAAAGGGGCCAATCCAATAATGTTACCACAGGTATATGCGTACGACGTAAACTTAATTGTTTGGTTTCAAAGATTACAAACATACCATTCAAACATAATTATTTTTTTGCGTGTAGTATGCCTACTTCGATTTCGTGACGCTCAACTATATTTTTAAAATGATGTATTTTTTTTCTAAATGACGTTTTAACTACTGTTCGTTTTGCCGTTTTTTCCTGTTCCTGTGTCGTTAATTGATTCGTTTGCCATTTTTTAATACTGAAGCAAAACAATGAATTAAATAAACTAAACGTGCATCGTTGAGAGAGTAAAGAAAAGCGTGCTCGCGATATATCTAGTGTTATTGCTGAACTTGCGCAATATTGTGCAATGTATCGGCGACGGCGACTACGTTAGAACAAATAATGTAATAGTTTGAAATAACAGTATTTGGGTTTTAAGTTTAGTCTAAAAAGTTATACAGCAGTAACCATGTTAAGCCAGTCATGCGCACGTTGGATTATCGCATACCCACAGGCATTAACACAATACTTAAAGGAAACGGCCCATGCGAAACGTTGTTTACCACTGTGTGTGTGATTTTATCGGTAGTGCTCGTCCTTTAGGTTTTCATTCTTATATTTTGGTACCACACATTAAGTTCGTGTTGAATTGGTGCTTAGAAGTTACAATTAATTTTAACACAGCCACCAATATGTTTAAAATGTAAAGGTTAGCGCTATATAGACCAGGCATAGGCTTTTGTACGACTTGTATAACCGCTTTGTTTAGTGAATGCTCGTTAAATAATATATAAATGTTTACCTACCGGCTGGTTTTGATCCCACAACGTTTTAGTTGCCAGAGATCCAATAATGCTGTTACTTATTTAGCCAACCATCCTAGCACAGCATACACAATTAAAAGCTTACACTCGCATACTAAATCCCTTATATCTAAAAATCGCTTTTGTTCACAAATGCTTCAATATGAAATTAATAAGTAGAATCAAGTGCTGTTATGTCTGATGATCATGCTGATGTAAATAATGATTCATTATTGCTGGAAGTAAAGAAAGCTGGAAGTGGTGTGGAAATTAACAAAACGGAAGATGCTAGTACTCCATCCAATAAAGTCCGATATGTTAAAACAGCAATCCTTGGAATGGGCTATTTTGCCGTGGTAACTTTTTTACGTTTTATTGTTGTGTATTTATTTAATTATTATTAGGTTTTCTTTCTAACTAAACCATCAGTTGTGTCTTCGGGCAAGGCACTTAACGGACATTGCCTGAAACCAGCAAATTAATGGGTTCTACCAAAAAGGAACGTGTCTATCATATACAACACACTACAATATCTCCGGTAACCTGACAGTGGGCGCGAGGTGATCTGATGATTACCCATGTGTTAACCCCCTTGGTTTTCCCATTCATGTGGATAAACATGAATATTCTATAAATAAATGTAAATGCGTTAATTTTAATCAATTTCTGTTTTTCGCATATTTTTGACCAAAAAAAGTGATTCTGATTCTGTTAAAAAAATTTATTAGCAGACCATGTTTTAAGTCATTGAAATGCATGTTTCTTTTGGTCAATGTAACATGTCGTTTTCAACTGTGATTCAATCTCAGTATCCTTTAGCTGTGCGCTCCTCACTCTTGCACAAAATATCATATTTTCGCATTTTTTTCCAAAAAAGAAGTGATTCTTTTCCAAAAAATTGTTTTTCCAATTTGATGAAGTGATTCTAATTCTAATAAATAATTCTAGTAGCAAACAATTCAATGAACTTCTGTGTCGATTCTGCAGGGATTTAATCTCAGTATCCTCGGCGTTGCGCTACCCACTCTTGCACAGAATATCAACGTTTCGATTGATCAGATATCTCCCGTAATAATCTCACGAGGAGGTGGATACTTGGTGGGTTCTGTGATAGCAGGGACTCTAGATGGGTAACTCGTGTGCATTTATCTATAAATTTATTCATTTATTTTCAAAATTCTGAATTCTTAAAAAGAATGATACAGCACCATGACTAGACAGTTTTATCTGTGTCTTCTAAACTTTTAAGTTTCTAGGTATTTCGGTTGTTTATATAAAGGTTGGAAAAACAGCCTTAATCTTCAGGTACCATTTTAAGTGTGCTTTTTCACTGTTGAGTTAATGAGAGTTATTAACTCAGAATTTTACTACTGGTATGTGAAGGAGGTTATCGTTTTTATACATTGTACTCTGTATTTGTCTCAATCTTTAAAATTCCTATAACTGTCTGTAATATAAAATATTACCTCTTTAGCTTACAAAAAAATACTTACCAGAAGAAACCATTCTTACATTATAACATGTTTATACTATATATGTAAATAATAAAGCATTTAATTATGAGAGTACCATTCAACTAGGTAAAAATCTAACTGTATAGCCTATATGTTTTGTCCGGCCGGTTAGTCTGGCGGTTTAGTGCGCTGCCTTTCAATTTGAAGGTTGCAGGTGCAAAACTGGTCGCTAGCTAGTCGGTTGTGTCCTTGGGCAAGGCACTTAACAAAAATTGCCTGAATCCAGCATATACAACACACTGCAATAGCTCCGGTAACCCGACGGTGGGCATAAGGTGATCTGACGATTGCCCGTGTGTTAACCCCCTTGATTTTTCCATTAACGGGGATAAACATGAATATCCTATCCTATCCTATATCCTACCTTTCACCATAGTTATGCTGAGATTAAATACAGTAAACTTCCCAGGATAATTGACATCTACATCACAATTATCGGTTCTATGCTGCTTATGTCATCTTGTCTTGCCTTCGTACCAATGGCTCTAAACACAGCTATGTTGTTTAGTTTGACTGTGATTAATGCGATTGGACTTGGTGCCTTTGAGACAGGTATAGTAGTAACTAGTAACTTAACTAGTAATACATAATGCGAGTCAATTTAAATCGGCTCGTAATGCTATTTTTATGCAGTACTGCAGTTTAACCGCCTATTCTAATATTGTTTTAATACATGTAATAAGTTGTTATTAATATATTTTCATGTAACACAGTTATTTTAGCGCTTTTTGAGTTTAGAGCATTTTGAGTGTGGCGTAAAAGATAACATGATTAACGTTAGTGTGTCAGGTTGACACAAGCTATATTATATTTTCTTGAAAACGTAACCTTAACCTCAAAAGCCGACTGTCAACAGAATAATTGCACCCTTATTAAATAGTCCATCATATCACTTTGCAGTGGGCAACATGTACGCATTGTACTTATGGGGAGAAAAGGTATCTCCATTTCTTCAGTTCATTCATTTTTGTTACTGTATTGGATGCGCACTTTCGCCTGTAATGTCAAAACCTTTCTTAAATGAGATAGATCATTCCAATGGTACTGAAAACGCGTTGGGTAAGCTTTCTTATTTTTATCCTTTTTTGTTTACTAACTGTTTCTATAAAATGTCATTACTAAAGAAATGTATCCATTCTGACTATGCAAGAATATATTTTCGTTGTTTTAAATTTTGCCCCTTTTTGTTTATGATTAATATTACAACATATCCTAAAGAAACAGGAATGATCTAACTTTTAATGCACTTATCAGACAACACCTGAACCCAGTGGATTGATGGTTCCACTAACACACTGCAATAGCTCCGGTAACCCGACGGTGGACGCAACATAATTTAACAATTCTTTGTGTAACAATGCTATCTTACAAATTCGCAAAGTAATCCATTCACGGCAAAAAATGTTAATCATGAGTGAAAATAGTTGGTTATTTTAAATACTCTAAACAACATGCTATCTACTCCAATAACTCTACAGTGGGCAAATATGCTTTTCTGGCAAAAAGACAAAAGCCATGTGACAGCGGCCGCTGCCGCTGTGTTATCCTGTTCACGGGGATAAACACGAACATCATTTCTATCCTAAAAGGCTTCGCATAGGAGCTTTACCACACACTTTTCTTCGAGGCCCAGTGTTATTTTTTATAAACATTTATTTTTTCATTTTTATTTTATTTATTTTTTATGTGGGTTTAGCGGCCATGTCTAATTATACCTAAACTCGATAATTTGGTTTTTATACATGTTCTAACGACTGTCGTTTTGCCGTTTTTTTTTTTTCGTTTTCCAAATTATTAATTATCAAAGGTCCTGCTTCATGTTTTCTTCGTGGAAACAAAAAATAAACTAAACTAAATTAAGTACCTTTGTATTCTTTTTTTAAATTATCTGTTTGTCAGAAACACTGAACCATGAAGTGAAGTACATCCAAGGGACCAGCATACCTTACTTGAGCACTGTTTACATTGTGATGTCTGCTGTTGGTTGCTTTGTCGCCATTTTGTTTATTTTATTGAAGATCTGTACTAAGCCGGAGGTCAAAAACGTGAATCGAAAACTGAAAAGGAAAAGCGAAAACAAGTGTTTCAGGTACATAATTGAAGATTTCCGCTTCTGAAGCAATCTTTATTAGTTCAGTTTATTCATTTTTTGCCCCAGTATTTAAAAATGGCAAACGAATCAAATAACGACACAGAAACCGGAAAAGACGGCAAAACGAACAGTCGTTAAAACACGTCATTAAAAAAAGGATATTATTTTATAAATATAGCGGATGCAGTGGCCAAACCTAAGCGAAAGAACAATAAAAAGCAAACAAAAATTTTTTTACCATTATTTATAGTGATCCTTTTTTATTTGTCTGACATATTTGGAACAAAAATCAATTCATCATCATTGATTCACCTGAAACTACTAGCAACCTAACTACACGATGAAAAATTAAATCTTTAATTATATATTTTTCCTTTAAACCAGCGGTTCCCAAACTGGGCGCCGCGAGACTTTGCCAGGGGCGCCGCAAAGCATGCAGAAGTTGCTGCATTTATTATATTGTTTTCTCACAAAAAATTGCAGTGCATGTGTTAGTTGGAGATGTATGAGCCTGGTGTGCAACCCCATAAAGTAATCGTTTTACTTGTTAAAAATCCATTGTTCGGTGTTAACTGCCACTATTTGCTGACTAACGTTGCATTGTTTTCGAATAATGGTTTGTCAAATAACTGCTTTGCATTAATTGACTGTTCGTCACTTCAGTGAATAGTTTTGTAGAATTTGAATGGTTATCCAAATGCGTACTAGTCTGGATATACAATATACAATACTTGCAAAATTTTGGCATTATGGAGGGAGCCGCAAGGTTTAATAAGTTTTCAAAAGGCGCCATCAACAATAAAAGTTTGGGAACCGCTGCTTTAAACAATAAAGAAATCTGAGATAGGGTGAACTAAACTCCAAAAACGAAAGTTATTAAGATACATTACTCAGAAACATTAAGTCAGCACCATATGTATTAGAGTGTTAACCTAACCCACCACCCTTAAAACAACACCATCTCACGATTATTACAACACCTCGTATATTAATAGAGCCTTTAAACCCACATCCAACCTCACTCTAATACAGGGGTGGGCAACTTCTCTAGTCAGCGGGCCAGATGTGGGAAAATGAAGTTCTTGGTGGGCCAGATTATTACATGAATAGTATTCAATATCTTAATTACAGGGTATCGTTAGAT
This sequence comes from Ciona savignyi, assembly GCA_000149265.1. NCBI lineage: Eukaryota > Metazoa > Chordata > Ascidiacea > Phlebobranchia > Cionidae > Ciona > Ciona savignyi. Next base: position 254,863 of record CH001895.1, read on the forward strand.
ATATACTGCGGGTTGGTCAAAATCCCTTCACGGGCCGGACCCGTCCCGCGGGCCGTATGTTACCCATGCCTGTTCTAATAATATAAAAAACTACAAACTTCCGTGTTCCAGGTATACCATCATTGCCCTTTTGTTCCTTATTTACTTCTTCTACATTGGAGCTGAGGTTGAGTTCCTTACGTACTTGTTCACGTTCGCAATCAGCAATGTCCCAGGAATGCGCTACTCCAAAGACACTGCAACCGATATGAACACTGTGTTTTTCGTGTCCGTGGTCGTCGGACAATTTATCGGAATTCTGGTGGCGAAAAAGCTCTCTGCGAAAGGTAATTATATTTGGAGGTATTTATCAGGTCTTAGGTAGGATTTATGGAGTTTTGTATCGGGTATTAGTTTGGATAAGTTACACTTACACAGTCAATAGGAAGATTTTTAGATCAAAACCAGCCTAATCTTTGGACAACACGCTAAATTGGTATTGTTTGAATTCATTAAAGGACACAACCGACCAGATTCGAATCTGCAACCCTTTGGCTGAAAGTCGACTAAACCAAAAGACAAACCGTCAGACTCGAGTACAAACTAGCAAATCCAAACCAATATTTAAATCTTTTAGTTTAGTTTGGTTTATTTTTTGCTTCTTTATTAAAATAAAGAAGAATAGAACAATTAGACCTATTTTAATTTAAGGAGACCGGATAAAACGGCAAAACTACAGTGCTTAAAACACGTCAGTAAATAGACACATTACAAATTAGGGGAATAAATGGCGTGGCCTTTAAACTTACATTCATAAAAATAAATTTCAACAAAACAATTAATACAAAATTAACTAATTAAATTTGATGTTATTTAAGCCTTTCATCTGCAGTTGTACTAATAATCGACATCGTGGGATTGATGTTGTCCCAAGTCGTGATGCTGTGTTTACCTTATTACGCAAGCACTGGGTCTGTGTTATTCTGGGTGGGCATGGCGTTAAGCGGGGTTTTCGCTGCTAGTGTGTATGGAATGCTGTTCGTGTGGGCTGAAAGCTGCATTGTTCTCAATGGCCGGTAAGACCTTTTGTGATTTTTGCAAATCAATAAATTACAATAAACAGTTCATGGTTAGGATAGGATAGCATGTTTATCCCCATTGTCATGTGTGTTATAAATCGTTTCACGCTCACAATATTTAGAACTCTCAGTTAATTTATTAAATACCATACGCTCGCTATGACAAGTATTAGAATATTAAAGACCACGTTTGTTACGCTAACATCCGGAATATTACATAGACATCGTATAAAAAGTAATTAAAATAGGGACTTTTACAGTCACAACACTACACACATGAATGGGAAAACCAGGGGGTTTAACTGGTTAATCGTCAGATTACTTCGCGCCCACCGTAGGGTTGTTGACGAATGTCAGCCACATGGTTTTGCAATCAAAACCAACCGCAAGCTATTTACTGACCACATAGTCGTGAACCCAGTGAAGTAATGGATGGAATAAAGAGTAGCATTACATATCCAACTTATATAAAGGCTGCTACTGAACAGCCGTTGGCCTGTTTTGAACCTACAACCTTTTGGCTGACAGCAAGTACCCTAAAAGAATTAGCTTTACGGCATGAGAATAAGTAGTTCTCAAACCGGTTAGTCTGGCGGTTTAGTTAGTCACCTAAAAACTGGTCGCTATCTAATTGGTTGTGTCTTTGGGCAAGGTACTTAACGGACATTGTCGAACCCAGCGGATTAATGGGTTCTACCAAAATGAAGAAACGTGTGAATCATACACAGCACACTACAATCTCCGGTAACCCAACGG
>CH001895.1:300954-311086 GCA_000149265.1 Ciona savignyi
TTTTCTTCCATAAATAAATACATAGCAATATAGACCATACATACCAACGGGGCCCAGTATGTGTACAGAAATCCTATCTTCAACGAAGGAATGAATTGAGAGCACGCCATTATCAGGAAGTATAGGTTTAAAAAGAATTTGAACTGGTTGTACAGCACCTGGAAAACAAGGGTAGAGTTGACACCTTTCTTAATAAAGTAATGAATTATTATGAATTGGATTATAATATCAAGATTTCAGTAAAATACAAGAATGGTTGCTTTGTTGGTTGCAAATCTACATTGAAATTTTTTTTTTAGAATTTAGAATATTTTTTAGTATATTTTAGTATGTGCAGCATGTAATACATTTGCTTTAACACAGTGTAGTTAGCCAGTCGATACACAGTTTAGTAATATTGATTTTCAATTGAAATGGATTATTAATTATACTTTTGTGTAAGTAGTAGAGGCTGCTTTACTTTATTATGAAGATGGCAATATGGCAGAATATAAAATTATACTGGCGTAATTTCATTAATTCACTAGGTTTGAGCAGGGTAAGCTTAGTGCTTTGCACTCCAGGGACAAAAAAATCACACTATTGTAGTGTATAGAGTTTGCGTATCTCCCTGTGTGCATTTTATTTAAATTCTATTTTGTGACGTCGTTTCCTTTTTGTATTCCCGTTTAGTTGTCGCTTTGAGATTAGTTTATTTTGTTGGTTGCGTGTTTTCCTCGTTTTTCTATGTTGGCAAGTGCATGTAGTGAGTTGCAATACAAAGTCGAGCAGAAGAGGTTATCAAACCCACAAGTCGATTTGTTACACTATCAATCATAGGCTGGTTTCAATCCTGTTACAACCTTTTTTCTTGCGCAACCCAAAAAAACTGGCTGCTGCAGCCATATCAAAGCCTGGTAAAGTGACAACCAAACGATAAACATATACCTACCCCAGGGACGAAAGTGATAATGTTGTATTTCTGATTGCATATTTTATTAGGTGGGTACTTTTCTTCAATGTCAATATGTCCGATTAAAATGGTTCTTGATCGCAGAACAGTTTTCCGAACAAAACAACTGTAAACAAAAGCCCTTTTAATAACATACTCTGTCAATTTTTACTTGTAAGTTGTAACCATATTGTTAAATAATGACACTTGTTTTTATGCTGATAAAAGTGTTAACCACATCTTGGTAAAATATATCAATTGTTGGTTTTGGTTATGTGTGTTTTATGTTCAATTACAGTAAATATACAAGTTAAATTAAGCATTATTTTAGTACATGTAGTTGCGAAGTAATAGGTAAATTTGCAATTTACTGCCACAATTGCGTAAGTTCAGTGAAATCTAGGAAATACCTCTTGAAGCCGTTCCACAGCACCGAACAACAGGAACAGAACTTTCTTTTGGTTGGAGTAACTGAGATTTCAAATTCATTGCCGTCAGCAAAATCGCTTGAGGGGCCCATCGACATAAGGGGTATATGGTCGTCTTGAAGGCTAGATCTTCTGCAAATACATTTTTAGGCAAAAAAACGGAAATTTATTTTTGGGAAAACTAGGGAGGGATAGAAGGAAGTAGGAAATAAAGGAGGGATCAGTGATTTGTACAGATTTAGAATTTGTTTTTATAGTTGCATTAAGCAGTTTCCTTCTTTTCCTTCTGCTAGTGTTGTCCTTTATTACGCACTTGAAGGAGGTATGGGCAACACTAAAAGAGAAAGCGGGAAAGAGGAAAGGAGGGACACTTTACACCAATTTTTTAATTAATTAACACCTAAAGCTAACAAAACACTGCAATGGTTCCAGCAACCTTACTATAGACACAAGTGTGTGGTCAGTTGTAGGCCTCTGCAATCACTATCTGATGGGCTTTGGTGGTGAAGTATACATACAAACGGGGGAAACTGAAAGGAGGAAAGCGGAAAGATTGGAAGGAGGGAAACTGTACACTAAAATAAAGATTATGACATTAGAGTTAGTTTAAACATGGGGTTAAAGTTAAGGTTAGTTCTGTGGTTGAGATTAGTGTTTAGGGCTGGGTTTAAATTAGTTTCCATGGTTTTAATGTGCAGTTTTCCTCCTTCCCTCTTTTCCTTCTTTTAGTGTTGCCAATACAACCAACAAGCCCTAGTTAGCAGCTAGTTTCGAGCACATAACTATTCAACCGATAGTCTACCATTTACCACCCAAACTGATCCAAACAGATGTATGATATAAAACCAAATGTCAGAGATGGTGGTGGAATGGAGATAAGAACGGTAGGCCTACACATAGATACGTTACCAAATATCAAATCGACAACCATTATTTTAAAATATTCACCTGCTTAGTTTTGAATACTTCACATGAGATGAACCAAGCAAAGGGTTTCGAGCTGACGCCATTTAGGTTAACCAGTACTTTTAAGAACAACAGCATTACATTTATTATTCAATCACATTACTCATAGAAATAGTACAAGATTTTTTCCCGCCAGTCTGAGAGACAATTTTCGGGGAAGGGTCTGGCGTGTAGCCGATGGTAAACTCGACCGAATCATATTTAAAATTAGAAACTTTTTACGGGTAACGGCTGGTTTCGTGTGACTAATGTGCACTAAATCGCAGATCACCAAATCAAGTGTAATTAGGGGTGTCCATTTCTAATGGGTTGGGAGTTGCTCAAAGAGCTTCGGTTTTAAGCGATCTTGCGTAAACAAGGCAGCTGAATGGCGTTGTACAAACAGTTTGTCTTGAGATGCTAAACTTTTTTTCGCAATCAACATAACAATACTGATGCAGAAAATAATGTCAAGTTTCTCCGAAGCGTTGCAAGATGACCAGTATTGTTCTTATTGTGGCTCTGTGTAATCTGCTTGGACTATCTTACCACTCCGTGCATTATGCTAGGAGAGATATAAATGTGAGTTTTTGCCATATGTTCTAGCGAGGGGCCACCGCGCTGGGGTTGTTGACGCAGGGATTGTAGGATTTTTACACGAACATTGTCAATTCTGTAAACCACGAAACATACGTTTTCACTTTTTTAACATTTTCACCTACCGACATACATTCTCACCCAAAGCATGCGGCCCGCGGGCCTGTAGTTGGAACACGCAGGCGTAGATTAACAGTCAAATGTGTACAAAGGTTTTCTGCTATAGCCTACGCGTATAGTTACAATTGTTGACGATTTGTAAGGCTTTTAATTACGTTATTAGTCGTGTTATCAAAAACAACAACAACACTCACAGTGCGCACATCCTGTAGTAATAAAAACCTAGCGTCATAAATAGAAGTGTAAGATTGGTACATATTAACGTCGGTATTGTTTCACATTTGGTTTTTAAACCACAATAGAGATGTGTGAAGTTGTCAAGTCATAAAATATTACTTCATATATTTTAGTTAATTGGTTTGGATAAGCATGGAATACCCGAAATTAAATAAAACGGAAGCCCGCGATATAGCCATACAGCACTGGGGACTATCTGTAGCAAGTGTGAGCCAGTTAAACAGTTATGCCGACTTAAACTTTTTGCTAACTACAACTGGACGACAGAAATACACTTTGAAAGTTGTAACCAATACAGAAGGTCGGATTGGTAAGAATATCTTCAATTATTCGAAAAGTATCTACTTCGTTTACCAGCCAATTTGACCAAAGTGTGACTTATAAATTAAATGCCCCGAGCGTTTGGTTAAACCGAAACATCACTTTTGTATTTGGCTAATTGCACATATTCGCGAATTAACTTCAGAAACACTACAGCGGTGCAGCTACTCAATGAGTTTAATCAGCTCATTTGTATCTGTCAATACGTGACATTTGTCGTTTCTTTAATCACTTTCAGAAGTTGGAACTTAACGGTTTCTTCCTCGATTCAGAGGATTCGAATATGATGATTAAAAATTATTATAAAACATACCTCTCTTCGGCAACATGACTGTAAGTAGTCGGTGGTTCGACATAATGTCCCCTGTGTTTCCTCCGGCCGGTTAGCCTGGCGGTTGAGTGCGTCGCCTTTCAATCGTAAGGTTGCAGGTGCGAAACTGGTCGCTAGCTAGTGGGTTGTGTCCTTGGGCAAGGCACTTACGGACATTGCCTGGACCCAGCGGATTAATGGGTTCTACCAAATTGAAGGAACGTGTGAATATACACAACACAATACAATAGCCGGTAAACCGATGGTGGTCGCCAGGTGATCTGACGATTGCCCGTGTGCTAACCCCCTTGGTTTTCCCATTCACGGGGATAAACATGAATATCCTACCCTATCCTATCATACCAATGGCCATACACCTATGCATGCTGGCTGTGACATAGCCTACAACCAATTTAACTTGGGAAATAACTAAGTTGCATGTTTATCTAAATCTCCTTATAACTTGCACCTACATTTTGCAGAGGTAATAAAAGAAATCTTCAAAGTTTTGGGTGTTTTAAATGAACACGGGATTAAAGTACCAAAACCAATTCTTACAACAGGTGGCGACATCTATGTAAAAAGTAAGTTAAAGTTTTCGTTAAAACTTTACAAATAAAGGCGTAGAATCACAATGGTAGCCTTGTTTGCCGGAATAAGGTTTAAACCCCTTACGGGCTCGTCCCAAAGACCGCTTTTGAGTAGAATTGCCACATGTATTGGTCATGTTACCCGTTCGGCTAAACGACCGTACCACAATGGTGACCTTGTGCAAGTGCTCCAACAATGATATAAATATACACCCATCCACAGTCCAAAACAGCTTTTGGTATTTGACTGCATAGATATAAATATTGCCCTTCCCTTAGATAAAACAAGATTTTCTTTCTATAAACGCACTTTTAAATACTCACATCATATGCCCGACCGGTTAGTCTGGAAAAATTCTTCAACCGAAAGGTTGCAGGTTCGAAACTGTTCGCTAACTAGTCGGTTGTGTTGGGCAATACACTTAACGGAAATTATCTGAAAACTGATTAATGTTCTACTAATAAAATTGAAGGAAAGTGCATATTAAACACAGCACGCTGCATTAGCTCCGGTAACCCGATGGTGGGCGCAAGGTGATCTGACGATTGCTCGTGTGTTAACCCCCTTGGTTTTTCCATTCACGGGGATAAACAGAAATATATTCTAACCTATCCTATCCCATGTGTACCTTATTTTTACCAGGCGATCAACACGACACCATTTTCACGCTACAGAGCTTCATCCCAGACGAGGTCCTTGAGAACATTCCGCTTAAACAAGCAGAATTAAACGACGTGGCATTCCAATGTGGTAAAATAATGGGGGAAATCGATGTTTTACTTATGGTAGGTACCTTATACTTGAAGAGTTGTATATCTTTTTTCTTTTTTTGGTGAAACTTATACCTTTACTCGTTGGTAGAAGTTCTATCATCACTCATTGATGAAAATTACATCTCTATCGGTGAATTTTAGATATTTACCTCTTGGTAAAAAATGCAATAGTCATAATCATACGGGCAATCGACAGATTATAACTCTGGGCCTATTGCAGAGTATTGTGTATGATCAGGATGTTTCTACTGTTTCAGTTTTGTAGTGTTTAGACGACGTTCGCAAATCGCCATTCCAAGGATAGAGCTGTCGATAAGAACCAACATAATTTTGGTTGACTTCTGTCTCTTGCTTTCTGTCTACCTGAGTCGTAATTAACTGAGCTAATGGTCCGTACAATTTACACACTAATTTATCCTTTTAGAAAAACTTTACTGGTCCGTGGGTTACTAATAACTTTAGATGGAACCTGTTGGACATAGCAGGGATTAAAAACACACTCGCGTACATAGAAGATGCAAATCTAAACCAGCGTTGCATCGAAGTTATTTCAATTTTTGAGAAACAAGTTTTACCCAATCTGGGTGAATTTCAAAAAGGTAACGTAAAACGCACAATCGTTAATGACTGTTTGGTTATAGTACAAAAGAAAACATGATATCATAACAGACATATTAATCAAGTTTTTTTGCGAATCTTGTCCTTTCATACCTTATCATAAGGTTTAACCGCCACATATTTCCCGTGTGTGTTTATTGACGTGTTTTAACTAGCCTACTCTAGATATGCTGTTTAACATGTTTCCTCTTTTAAGCTGTGCTATTCCTCTTAGAAGTAATAAATTAACGAAAATTAAACTAAAACTAAACTATTAGATGCTGTTGTTTAACAATGTTCCTTTAAGGTCTTATCCACGGAGATGCAAACACAGGAAACGTGATATTGGCAAAGCAAGAAGACTTTCATGACATGCAATCAGTTCCTTGGGTTGTCAGCGGTAAGCTTTATTAAAAGCTACGAAGGTTTCCGAGTTGCCCTGACCGAAGCGTTTCAGAGCTTCTACATGTGTTTTAGTAATGTAACTACAGAGTACCAACCAGGTGTTAACCACCAATATTTGTGAAAATTATTTAACCGGACGCTTAATATTTCAAACAGCAATAATGTTTTAGTGTTCCTTTTTACCAATTTAAATCGACGGTGGTATATATCACATACATTTGCTTGTTTCTGCAAGCAGATACGAATGAATCCCCGAGTTAAACATAAAAACTTGACATACATGTCCCTGTTAAACAGAATGTTGCTGTAGGTTCTTCGAATGATCTAACCAGCTGGACCATGTAAACATACAAATAAACAAATAAAATCAATATGGTTCCCGTTTTATTTCCAAGGGGACTCATAATAACTGCTTTTTTTACTATCCCGGGAATAAAAAATAATATCTTAAAGTCAAAGACACGCCGCATAACTTGTATTAATGTCCACAGGAATAATAGACTTTGGACATCTGCACTGCAGTTACTATGTGTTCGAGGTTGCTATCTTGCTTACATATCTGATGGGAAAGTCTATCAAATGCAATTGCGATATATGGTTGGCTTTTGAACACGGGTTGAGGGGTTATGAAGCTGTTCTACCATTGAACGAAGCTGAAAGGAAAATATTAAACATCATCATCGCATTACGAACTGTACAATCAATCAGCAATGCTTATAGAGCTTTAGCAGAAAGACCGGAAAATGCAAAATACGTCCTGAATGATACCGATGCTATGAAAACTCTACTTGTCAATTTGAAATGTTGATTGTCAGGTCTCTTAACTTATACAATTAACTCGTCAAAACTTCATCCGAAAGTGATTAGGACCAAGAAACCCCGAACCTTAAGATTTCTTCACCTATATTTTCCCCTTTAATAAATTTGTAATGGAAATGAATGTGTTTTACCGTAGTAGAACCTAATGTAACTGTGGTTTATTATATTTTTTCAAATGCAAACTAATATGAAGGGCAAGCTGATATGGTGTTTATAATATTTGTGGTCTTTAATATAAGCAACAGAAACATACAAGTTGGCAGTTAGCTCATAAAATATATATAATCCAAATCATTACACGTCAAACATTCGTTCCGTCTGATGAAACTACAGAACAACACTGCCAGAAGAACGTCATAAAAACGGAAACCACAACAAAATATAAAGAGTCACAAACGGTTTGTAGTGGCGATTTAAGACTAAATATATTACACATATTGTTATATATTACACGGCAAGAACAAAACTTATCGTATTTAACAACTAAACCCTTTAATAACCTCGATCGTCCGAATTTAAAATAAAAATATATTTCATTTTATTCTGAAATAGCAAAGGTAAATTATTCGATTCTTTTAGTTTAGCCCATTAATCAATTCGATTCAGCCAAACTTACCTACATGCCAGCACTTGGTTTCGTACCTTAAACTATTCGGCGACTTGCAGACGGCCCACAATAAAACCAATTAAGTTATCTGGCAGGCCATATACCTTCACTGGCATTGTTTCAATCAGGATTAAAACGCTCTTAAGCTTGAAGCAGCGTTAATTTCCCTTTTACATGAAGCGTGTTTGAAAAATAATAAATCTCTTTGTTTTGTTTTGGTCGATTTACAGAATAGGAAATATTATCTTGTGTGTTTTAAGGACTGTTTGATAAACTGAACAAACTATAAATGATACACCGTTCCAGCTCTCGCTTTTTGGCCCAAACAACACAATCAAGAAAAAAATTTGAAAGTTGGTCAGCTTTGTGAAAGCGTCTCGAACCATAACGGACTTTATTTTAACCCACGTTTCAGACGTTGTTTTGTTAAACAATACAGTGCCAAAGGACACAATCGACTTCATTTTTGAGTGTGAACTAATCAGTACCACGTGTTCGCGCCTTTTTCACTATACGAACGTGTGTTAACTGTATAGCCTTTTTGGCAGTTGTAATTTTGGACGATTAGCAAGCGGTTGTATCCTGCTGTGGTTTTACGAATATATGATTATGCACAAACTACAAGTCTTATACACGAACCCTATAGAAGTGTTACATAAGTTCTCATTTATTTTAAAACCAAAAGAAACTCGGTATTTGATCTTGGTTTCTTTTTATTAAAGTAATCGATTATGATTGTTGCGATAAGATTACCTCTGGATCTGAAAAAAATTAAAACAATGTTATTAACATTTGAATTTTTACCATTTAAAGTGACTAGACACGGAACGCGTAATCGTACGGATCAATCGCATTGTGTACACGTGCGTAAAAGTTCGGACCGTTTGTTCTAGAGAGCGTACAGGACAATTTACCGAATAGATTCAAATACGCAAACAATGCAGTTTGATATCTTCATAACATATTTAACATTTGGAGTAAAATAATCTAGCTGAACACGATGCCTAAACAGAATTCGTAGCTAAATTTGATTGGTTTGTTAACGACTTTTGTTGACGTATTTCTGCGCGCAACATGCGCATACATCGCACTAGGCGATATGCAGGCAGCCAGCCACCTTTAATAATATTATGCAAACGGATGGTACGTAAGATTTTCTACAGAAATGCCGATTCTTTTATTTCTTGGTTTTTACCTTCAGCCATTCCATCATCAGCTTCATCTGAAATAAAAGCAAATTAGCTTTTAAATACGTTCCATTTAAAGGCGTGCCTTGCGTATGGGTATATAACCTTAGTTTAGTTTTAGTTTCATTTAGTTTGGTTTATTTTTTGCTTATTCGTTACAATAAAGAAAAATAGGACAATTATTTCAAATTAAGGAGACCGGATAAAACGGCATAACTACAGTAGTTAAAACACGTCAGTAAATAGACACATTACTAATTAGGGGGAAATGACGTGGCCGTTAACCCTTACATAAATAAATATAAATTTCAACAGAACAATTAAATCAAAATTAATTAAATTTGATGTAATTTAAGCCTTGAGTAAAAATGTGCAAGCAACCTTGTTTCTTCTCATCTCCGTAAACAACCTCCCATCGTCTTCGCCGAGTAACACGGCGGCGTCTAAAACTCCAATCTGCTTCAGTTTCTTCGGTCAACATAACAACCATGAAAGCAAGCAAGAAAACGCGTAATTTATCCATCTTTAAAATAAATACATAATGTTAAATATATACCCTCACAATTACTTGAACCAACCTTCAAAAGTTGCCTTGATTCTGATTTTGGAGGCAAAGCAACGGTTAACTGAAAGCAAACTTCTTTCTTTTATTTCAGTTATAAGGAAAACTTAAGGAATCACTAACCTAAGTTCTTCTTCTTTGACTAGTTAGCCAAGACGAATTTGATACCAGTGTCGCCGGTTTTCTAAGAGTACCATGTGCTAAAGGTTCTAGGAACTACAATACCAACTCACAGAAAAGGGAACTGCAATGTCAGCTTATTGTAGGAACTTCAATACGAGCTTACTAAGAGTCAACCACCACTTTACCTCCGAAACCAGAACTAAAGCTAAAGGTTGGTTCAAACATTTGTGGAGGTTTATATTCACCATTATGTATTTTCCTAAAAAGATGGACAAAGTACGCGTTATCTTGCTTATGCATTGTTATGGTAACCGAAGAAACTGGACGAGATTGACGTTATAGAAGGCGTTCAATTCTCCCAATCCCCACTATTTTAAGCACGGCCTAGCACATGCTGCTTTCAACCAAACAAACATTGGGGAATCACCACTATTGTTACTCAGAAAAACACTCGTTTAAAAACAATGGCTTATAAAGGGTACCACTTGTCACATCCGCCCGCGCATAGAGGTCTTAATTGGTTATACGCCACCTATAAGCGGATAAGGGGATGTTACACAATAAGCCTTATCAATCCAA
>CH001895.1:313525-326266 GCA_000149265.1 Ciona savignyi
TCATTTTAATACGTTAAGAAATACTAAAAAGATGATTGGTCAAGCTCTTTTATGTAACCCAATTGATGGCTATAAGGTTTTGCCTTACGAGCATGCGATTTTCGATGTAAATAGTTCATTTCTTCGATAACTAACTCATGCACATGTTACTTTTAATTATCGGCCAAGAATTCGGGAAACAGCAGTTTCTTTTTATTTTTGTCGATATAACATCCAGCAAATTTTGCGTGCGAACACAGGTTGATGGTAACCTTCAATACTTTTATCTGACAAGATATTGCTTTGCAGTCAATTGGAGTTCATTCAATGTAAGATAGCAAGGTCATACATGTGTTGCTTTTAATATTGGGACAACAATTTGTAAAACTGCAGTTTCTTTTCAACTTGGTGGAAAAATTAACCGGCGGTTGGCGCGCTACCACAGGTTGATGATACGTTTTGGTTTTATTTTACATAATGTCGCGTTATAGTCAAGTTAAGTGCAGTCCAAGTAAGATACAAACTCATACATGTGTTGAAATGGTACCAGTGACTACACTGTAAACTGAAAACTATAGTTCCGGCCACCTTAAACCATGGTCCACCTAATCCACCTATGGGTTGTGGAATTCCACCCACAGGTGGAATCATACACCCCAGCAAAGCGTGGCAGTATCCACCCGGTAGGTTGGTGGTAAATTCCACCTAAAATAGGTTTTGTCCACCTACATTTTTATCCAATGCCACCCCTGTAAATGGGGTTTACCACCTTTGTGCGTGGTGTTTACCACCTTTGTGCATGGTGTTTACCGCCCTTAGAAACCACCCTGGGGGGTGGCGTTTAACCACCCTTACGCATGGCGATTCCACAATCACAACCACCCTTGAGAATGGTCACAATACAGCTTAAAGAAATTTATTTTGGTACATAATAAAAGCAGTATGAACAATGCAACTATAACAAGTTTATAATGCGTTGTACCGACATCATTCTTCGTTCTATGGGTATCCCAAGCAGACAGCAGATAAACTGTATTGTTTTTCTGATTTTTTTTGGTATCACAATATCAAAAATCCAAAATACACTTATGAGAAGGCAGAGTCCCTCTTCCATATCACTTGCGCTGCACAATTCTTTATATTCAACAAATATTTTTAGTTGATTATCTTTAAGAAACATGACAGGGTAGGGATGCTTTGGTTTTTCTTCTAAATCCTTTTCCTGAAATATTAATGGGCGATCAGCGTTAAATATTCCTGGTATAAAACTGTTAAGTCAGTACTGTAAACAACCATCAATCACTAAAATCCAATTAGTATATATATGCTTCGCAAAAAAGACATTATTAGTCTCTTATTTTCGGAAGACCAGGAACTAAAACCAAACTTACAGATATATGAAGAAAGTAATCAGAATATGTACTCTCCTTGAACGCTTGTGGGAGAAGGGACAAGATCATTGGTATATCTATAATGTGATAAAATTTCAGCTTACAGAATATTTCTCTGTACCTTATTAGGTTCAAAAACTTCACCACCAAGCTAAAATTAAAAACATTATTGATTATGCCTTGAGTATTTTAAAAATCGTAAACCCTAAACAAAAAAGAAATATTTTGACTCACCCTTTCCTTTACAATAGGCAGTTACTGCTGGTGAAGCCAGGTTAAAATTGATAAGTTTCTCTTTTAATCTAACTATCTTGAACTTGTCTAGCGCCTCGATCAAATTTTCCTTGACATCGCTTTTGAATATTGCATTTGCTTCATTTAAAACCTGCAAAATAATTCCAACTGAGCGAGCTGCCACTATTGATTGCAACCAAACTTACAAAATAAGCGAATTTTAGTGCTGGATAATTTCCCAAAATGATTCCTATATCATTTGCTTTCTGGACTTCTTGTCGCCTGGCGATGTATGACCTTCTCATTCTGTCCTCTATTACTTCATAATCTTTGTTCACTTTAGCACATTCTTCTTTAATCTTTCTTATGTGGCACTGAATGCTTTCAGGATCCTCATTTATTGTATCATAACTCTGAAAAAATATATACAGGTATTGAGGTATAAAATGGCATATTAAGATGAATTTGGCCTAAAGATGTTCCTTTTCTAACTACTGGCGTGTGCTTCACTGAAAAAATATTTAATGTCATTTTAGTATGTCTCTGGTAACTGGATACTATAGGCTACTGCACTAACCACAATTTGTCTTTTTGCCGGTGAAATACTTTCTATTGTTGAGACTGTCTCTGGAGCTTTTGGTGACTTTCCAAAGCCATATTTTCTTTTCATAATTCTTACTCTTTCGTTGTTAACAAGTGGCCTCCTCATGTCTCTGAAACTTTGACGAAGGCTTTCAACCCATGTTCCCTGGAACAAAATACCCTTTAAAAGTAGGAAAGGCCGCTGTTCTTATATTCTCATTTAAAAACATTTCTGGTACACACAATTTATAGACCTGAAGACATGACATTATTAGCCAATTAAAAAGGATAATGAAATAAACACTCACAGTACAATCCTTGCTTTTTTTGTCTGCTAGTTGAGGGTATTTTTGTACAAGGGTAAGGCATACGGATCGATATTCAAATGGTGATGGATATCTAAGATAAAAAAAGATTTTTATATCTGTAGTAGTAAGCGTTGGCCTTTGGTAAATAGTAAAGTTGGGTGACTTGATCATACAAGACAGGCTTTAGGTTCGATCCCAAAGTCTTAAAAGGGCAATTATTGGTAACTGTCTGTGGACATGCGGTTATTCTCTAATTATAATCTAGTGGAATTTTAAAAGGTTAATCCAACAATAAAATCACAGGCTAAGTAACCTGTCTAACATATGTAACAATAAAGCAGCACAATGTAACCGTTCTGGCAACCTGACTGTGGGTAGTTGAATAGTATGGCTAGTGACTACGGTTCCATGACAACTGAACCCCTTACAACTGAACCCCTACAACTGAACCCCTACAACTGAACCCCTTTACAACTGAACCCCTTTTAACTGAAAATGGGGTTCAGTTGTAAAGAGGTTCAATTGAACTGGGTTCAGTTGTAAAGGGGTTCAGTTTAAAGGGGTTTAGTTAAAAGGAGTTCAGTTGTAAGGGGCTTAATTGTAGGGGTTCAGTTGTAAAGGGTTCAGTTGTAGGGGTTCAGTTGTAAGGGGTTCAGTTGTAAGGGGTTCAGTTGACTGGTCACCAGTGACTACACACGAAATTATTTTTTTTGTAGTTATTGCCAGGCTTATAGAGTAAAAATGCTTACAACTCTTGCGCTGAAACTGAGTTGAACAATATTTGAAGAATTTTTCTTCTTGTTGAAGCAGTAACTGGATTTCCCGTGATAGATATTTCATTTAATTCCGCTTTTATGTTTAATGGAAAATCTGGTAAGATAAAGTTTAGCAGCCAGCCTTTATTGGAAGCACCTTCTGTTCTGCATGGTGAATCGGGAGTGGATTCAAAAGAAACATCTACAGAAATGTTTAAGAATAAAAAGACCGGTTAAAAAAACAACCACACTTAAGGGTGCTTTACCTGCACTGAAGTTGTGACTGCTTATGGTTGAAGAGCTCGCAGCTACTGTGACATCCGACTCTATGTCTTCATCTAAATAAACAACCAACCAGTACAAATACTAAGTCACAATCAACTCAAAACCATAAGAAACATATTTTGATTAAAATTTACCTGAGTAATGAATCATTAGGCGGGCTTTTTCTGGGACGTCATAACTCTCATCCAGAGTGACCCACTCCTCGAAATCATGGTTAAAAAATTTGAATATCGACAGCTCTCTTTAACTGAAACACTCTCATAACAGAGTCGTATATTTCTGATTTTTCACAAGTAACAACTTTTTTTGTGTTACCCAATTGAACAAGTAAATAAGGCATTCTAAAAGGTTTATTCAAAGGCTATAAAGCAGTATGCTAATTAATCTGAATAAATAACATGGCATTAAGGTTAATTATTTATATTTATACAAACAACAAAAACATTTCTAAAATTGATAAGCTCACAAAAAAGTACAAGGCATGATGAAATTAACCTTAAGGTACTGGTAAAGAACAAGCACGACATCGCAAACGTATATACTTCTTAGAAAAAACCTGGTACACATCTAATGCATGTGAATTTAATTGCGATCCTGGTTTAAAGTACATTTTTTCTGATGTTGGCTGCACTTCATATGCATGTAAATGAGTGTTAAACAGAATCGGTTTCAAATAACTACCTATCATTACAGGTTGATCATCACAGACAACAATGTTATTTATACGTACAAACACAGGTATATCAAACTGTAAGTCAACTACAAAACACAGTCCTGACGAATAAGTAACCCCATTCAATATTGCAAATGTGGCCGTTGAAAAGCTGGTTTCACTGTTTAAATTAAAATTATCTTTAAAAAAAGTTTGCATCATCTACAGGAAACAAGTGCAAATGTGTAGCTTCCAGATTTCTAAACTCTGGGTTGTCCACCAAGCAAGATGTTTCCGACTGCTCATAACATTTTTGTTTTTGTACAGCTTCAGCAACCGTGAAACATATATTTTTAAAGTTAAGAGATGACTTCGCTATTTTCTTAAGCTTTCTATGAAATGATTCAAATCTCATGCACCAAACTTCTTGCAAAGGGCCATAAAACCGAATTAACCGTGGGTAATGTAGCATAAAATGCAATTTGGGCTTAACTAAATTTGGAGATAGTTCAAGCATTTTTTTATAAAACTGAGAAACTAACAAAGTTAAGTAGTGTGTTGCTTCTTTTTCAATAGATGGGGCAAAAACAATGTCCAGAATTTCTGAAAGAGTTAAATATTGCTTCCAGGCTTCATTGCTACATGGAATAAGATCGCCAATAATAAAAGGCAACATGCGAAATAAACACCAAGACTCACTTGCACTTAGTGCAACTTTACCAGTTGTTTGTACAACATTACTAGGCATTGTTCTTGGCTTGTTTTTAAGATCAGAAGTACCATAAGAAAACTGAATTATTCTTTCGTTGATACATGAAATAGTGCACACTCGACTAGAATGTAAGTGAATAAATAATGATTGCAGGAAACACGGAATTACACCCTCGAGACAATCATGCATTATGTCAGGTGGCAATGATTGTGTTGGGCAAAATCCAGATACACCACTTAGTGCACAAACACTGGTTACACCATACGCTTTGCCCAAGTCAACATCTATGCCGATCGACTGGACATGACTTGCATGAGATTTGGAATCACGTAACACAAAGTTGTCTTCACAAACTTTTTCCTTTATATCAGAATAGTTACACATGCAATATCTACAAATACGGCCGCTACTAAAGCACTTTCTAAATCCTCCAATATCATGAGCCCCCAAATTATCGGCGGATAATACAGCAATTGTTCCTTTAACAACAACATCTTCTCCACCTACATGGCAAATAATACCCAAAGATTCAAGATTGGCAATATCACTTAAAAGTGGAGAAAGCACTTTAGAATAACCATGAGTTTTCAAATCACAGCTTTTAACTAATAAACATAAAAATATACTCCGCAAAGAACTAATATTAGCTTTACCAATGTTACCAACAAAGTAGTAAAATGCAGTAAGCTTATTTTTACCTTTCGAACTACCAAGTGGATTACAAATCTCCAGTTCATCACAGTACAAATGCAGACGCAACAACATTTTATCTCCACCAAAATAAGAATGATTTTTAAAATATATTCCATCTGTAAATTGTGCAACTAAATCATGGTTAGATGGCTTTTTCGAATTCTTAACCACAGCTTCCCACACATCACTATGTTCCAAATAATTTTTTAAACTTTTTAAAATAGAAACATATTGGTATGTAGTAGAGTCATTTAAATGTATTCTCTTCGGTGAAACAAGGCCAATAGAAAGGCAGTAATCTTTGAATATAACGGAGGCATTAATTTATGCCAGGTGCTTATTAGAAAAGATTTATCTTGCAAATATCCATAATTTAGATCAGGATGTGCAGGAGTTATCCCTGTCAAGTTTGTTACAGAAAGAATATCTGCGTGAAAGGCTGAAAATAAGGTAACAATATCTTTCATAATACTTCGGTAACTTGATTGCGGTAGCGCATATGCTTGGCCTAATTTTAAACAGAACTGCATGAAGTTTTTAATAAAATGTTGCTGAGTAGAAGTGTCACTTCCAATACTACGACTTAATTCAGAAAATGGAACTTTGGTGGACTTAGAACAGTCTGAAGTGGGTGTATATTCAAAGTTTTCTGTATCTCTGGGAAATAATTCGGGTACATTTTGATTACTGGTACTTTGTGGTGGTGCTGGATGAAGTATGTTTACATGAAAGCGATGAAGATGCTTTATGTAACTTGTTCTTGATGAATATATTCGCTTGCAATCACCTACTTTACACTTTAATGTCGCCAGATTTAATACATTATGGTCAAATTTCATATGATTGATAAGGCTTATTTTGGAAGCCAAATTAACAGCACATCCAGTACAGGGACATGGAATAGAGTAGTGCAAGGGTTCTTCCATATATGGAAGCCGAGTGGTGTCAACTAGGTTATGTTATAAGTACAACTGATTTTAAACTTTAAGAAATATAAATCGGCCACTTTTTAACTAAAGCTATGAAGTTAAAAAAACATTATAGGCTATATATAGGAATGCAGCATCAGAAATATGAAAATCAAGTCAGGATCACTTTACTAGGACTTTTTGATGGCCAACATAAAGGCGGAAATAGTAAAATACAGAACTTTTTTTACATTCAGAGGCCTGAAAGGGTACAGATGATTCTCCATCACTAGCCCCATATTAAATTTCCGGTAGTTTCTTATTTCCGCCATTTAGGCCTAACTGTTGAGCGATATTAACCTTCCTGTTTTTAAGTTAAACGAATAAATTGAAATAAAACTGTTCCTAGGGTCCTAGAGAAAACGTATTGCAATACAGGCTACAGCAACAACAGGCCCACATCCACATGCACCTCACGCTGAAGGTCTTTCTATAGACTAGCAACAACCTACAAACATTGATATGCATCTAGGCTATTTAATAAAATAGTTAAGATAATATAGTCTAACTGAATTTAAGCTTATCTAACATAGACCTAAAGCATCCTAAAAAAACTTTCTTTGTCGCTGAAGGAGTTTTAAGTTAAGTTTAGTACTATCCTTTTCACGTGAACCCGCAAGCACATGTCGTCATAATGTTTACCATTCGAGAACTAAAAAATGGCGCAATGCTTGAACCAATCAAATGCGACTTAAATTATTTGTGCGCATGCGCAGTGTTTCACAATATTTTACAGCAACAATAAAATGTTCCTTTGCAGGAGAAATAAACTGCAGCTTTGACTAAAACGGTCAACATTTATTATTTCAAAACGTATTGCTTTAGTAAAATATCAAGATAAGGATTTCGAGGTTTAAATATTCCTATCCTAACATAACAGTTAGTCAAGAAGACTACATGTGTAGGCCTAAATTGTATTTTTTCATTAAATATAAAGAAACCAGGTAGAACAACTTTCGATGGATATATGGTGCGTATATATGTCATTGCATCAAACAAGTTGCTGTAGCAACGGCTTTAGGTTGATTTAAGCGCTTGGTGTCGAGTTCCACCCGTATGGTGAAATAACCACCTTCGATACACGAAACCCACCCCTGGATTTTTAAAACCACCCTATTGATTTTAGTACGTGGGATATAACACCTTAAAAGATGGACTTGTCCACACAGGAGCCCATGTTGTAAAATTTACACGATTTTTGGGGAATACACACCTTAGCATGTAATAATTCCACGCACCGAATTGTAAAATTCCACCCTCCAAAAACGATTCCACCCTTACAGTTTACAGTGTGGTATACGGTTATTTCAAAGAACGTTTAACAATTCCTAAAATAAGTTAAACGATAAAAGATGAAGTGGTAAGTATTGGCGGCCACGTCCAAATGTACTTAAAGTAAATAATTTGATTGCATTACAGGCGTGTTTTACCGAATGTCGTTTTACTGCCGTTTTTCCCTTTTCCAATTTTTCATAAAGGTAGCCTATTCATTCTTCGTGTAGCCTATTCATCGTAAAACCAAAAAATTAACTAAAAAAACTAGTAATAGAAATGTGTATGGGAATATGACCTTGGTTCTCCATGTAGCCCTCTTCACGTTCAATTACCCTTCTTCGACGGGAATCCCAAAAGTCATCACGCTCTTCTGCAGTCACTAAAACCACTAGCGCAAGCATTATAATAAGGGACTTGTTCATCTGTAAAACAAATTATTTACTACATACTCTCACAAGCATTTAGAACTAACCTTGAAGATTTTCTCTGGATGTGTTGATTTATAGCTGACTGCCCTTTTGTATCTAATTTATAAGGAACACTACGAAACCACAAACGCACCATTCATTGATTCTTCTTAAAGTCAATTGAGACAAAAGAACGGGAAAACATTCGTCACGTCCGGTGGAAGGCGAAACTGTCTGGCAATATTTCTTGGATCTTAAAAAGTTCTTCGAATTGGCAACACAACTGCCTCGTTTGCCAAGTGGCTCCGTCTGCAAATCGAAGACGCGTGGAAACAGTTTTCTTTGACCACAATGGTCATTTTGGTGAGATTATAGAATCCCCTTTAGGGTCTTTGCAATACTGCATGGATATGTCACTGGTTGCAATGATCCAGTGTAATTAAATTCCCAACATTTTGTGTTACAAGGTCCGACCGGTTAGCATGGTGGTTAAGTGCTACGCCTTTCAACCGAAAGGTTGAAAACTTATCGCTAGCTAGTCGGCTGTGTCCTTGGGCAAGGCATTTAACGGAAATTTCCCGAACTCAGCGGAATAATAGGTTATACTAAATTGCAAAAACGTGTTAATCATATACAACATAATGCAATAGCTCCGGTAACCCGATTCTGGGTGCGAGGTGATCTGACGATTGCCCGTGTGTTAACCCCCTTGGTTTTCCCCTTCACGGGGATAAACATGAATATCCTATCTTATATCATATCATATCCTAAAACAGTCCACATCCAACAGAAGAACTTGTATTGATGCACATATTGCAAACTATTCACATATTTTACACATTTATTATGGCACAAGAATGGCGGTCGCAGCAGTCACTACAGTTCATTCCGCATGTACTTTAGTTTTTTTTGCGCCAAGATATCTTTGCCCGTCTCATAACCTCCGCCGTCTTGTAAGGTCTCGTATTCCATGTAGTGCTCGCCCAACGATCCAATCAATCTTGTGAAGTACACTGCATGGTAAGGGATTCAATTGGGACTATGTCCGACTGGCATTTAATACAGTATCGTATATCACTTAAGGCGCAAAGGCGAACTCAAATCCTAATGGATATGTTTTTGAGCGAGGCAACAATCGTCTAAACTTGTGATAATTGAAAAAATGTAGCAATATTCTCATATTCAACAAAAAGAATGTCAACGTCATATCCAAAAAACTGCAATATCTCCGGTAACCCAAAAATTAATATTTTCATTTACAAAAATAAATCATAAATATCCTACATCCCATCTAAATTATAACTTATTTCGTAACGTAAAATAAACACTCGAAAAAACT
This sequence comes from Ciona savignyi, assembly GCA_000149265.1. Lineage (NCBI taxonomy): Eukaryota > Metazoa > Chordata > Ascidiacea > Phlebobranchia > Cionidae > Ciona > Ciona savignyi. The sequence continues at coordinate 323,106 of CH001895.1, forward strand.
GTAGCTACGACGTTTTTTTATCTTACCAAGTTCTGCGTTGTAAACTTCTTCTATGGACAACAGCTTGTCACCGTTGGTGTCGATTTTCTGAAACATTTTGTCGATAACATTCGATTTGTGGTCATTTATCCAATTCTTAGTGATTCTGGATCTTGACTTGGTGGAAACTTCTTGTGTGGTTGATTCCTCGTTATCTGTCTTGTTTTCGACGAAAAAGTGGCGGAAAGTGTCCAGTGTCATCGTCTCGTTTCCGAAAAAAAGCTCCAGCACTTCGACTCTGTGAATTAATATTAATGTATCAGACAGTACAATCATGTCATCCAATGATAATGTATCAGACAGAACAATCTGTGATTGAATGATAATGTATCAGACAGAACAATCATGTGATTGAATGATAATGTATCAGACAGAACAATCATGTGATTCAATGATAATGTATCAGACGGGAAAATCATGGAAACTATAAGTTTAACACAGGACACAGGCAACAGTCAGATTACATTGTGCCCAACGTTAAGTTACCAGCTAATGTAGTGTACTGTACATATTCAGTCCAACATGTTAGTCTGGTGGTTTAGTGCGATGCCTTTCAACTGAAAGGTTACTAGTTCGAAACAGGTTGCTAGATAGTCGGCTGTATCCTTGAGCAAGGCACTTAACTGACATTGCCTGAACCCAGCGCATAAATGGGTTTTACCAAATTGATGGAATGTGCGTATCATATACAATACACTGCACACCGCAATCCCCTTGGTTTTCCCATTCACGGACGTATAAACACGTATATCCTATATTCACGGGGTATAAACATGTACATCTTTGTTTCATGGGAATGAAACATGAATATCTTATCCTCTGTCTGTCCATACAGTACAGACCACTAAGCTTGCTATCTACACCCATAGACGGACTAACATGCGACCCACAGTCTAAACTTGTCTTTTTCACATCCAAATCACCTGGATTGTTCATCTCCAGAGGACATCTTAACATCGGACAGCCAACTTTTTCTCTTCTCTGGATACTGGCAATCATCTTCATATCGAAACTGGTGCGTGAGCCAGAAACTCACTGCGAGGTTGCGTGTGTTCGATGAGTTCTCGAACTGATACCACCTGTTAGGTGGTTTAATTCCATTGATGTTCACTGGTGTTTTGGATGTGAGAAAAACCCTAATCTTATGCACACATTGTAATGCACACACCATTTGTAAGTATTTCAATCCAACAGTCAAATTGACATTAAACTGAACATTAATTTATGGTTTGTTGCCTTCAGCCCACAACTTTGAGCTGACAATAATTGATAAAGTTTTTTTTTTAGTTTTATTACAACCCACTAATCGACAAGTCAAGGCAGTGTGCGCTAAGTGCTCTTCTCTGGGTTACAATAAAATCGCTAGTGGCCAGTTTTGATCTTGCCACCTTCAGCTAAAAGGTGGAACACTAATATATATATCCAATGCTCTGACTAAGCCAGCCATTTCCATTGCAAGTCAGGAGCAATCATTCTGGAATGTCATCCCATCCACCATCACTACCACCTTTATACTTTTCAAACACACACACGACACACTTTAAAGGGAGCTAATATACTAATTAAGAAACACAAATAATAACAAATTATATACCATAGGAGGCATGGGTGTTTCAATTATTTAAAGCTTTCATCATTATGTCTAAACTCCATTGGATATTTTGGGGCATAGATTTCTAGTCCTAGCGCTACTGTGGCTATTAGAAAGCATGCAACACTCACTTGTATGGTACAAAGTAGCAATCGCCAGGTTCTACATGCATTTTGTGCCAAGTGACGTTCTGTAATGCTGGGTACTTGTACATATCAACTCGATCAACATCTAGATGTGTGTAAGCTGCCTCATTGCCCAGAAATAAAGTCTGCCCAGCGACCTAAGAGCAGTGTTGTTGGATTCTCGTTTTTTTCACCATTGGGGAAAAGGAAAGATATGGCCTCTGTATTACTTATGTCAGAAAAGATTGTCCTATTATTGCATAACCATAGTCGAGTTACAGAAAGAATTAAAAATGGGATTTTTATGTTTTATACCAATAAATGAATCAGATAACAACAAGAGAGTCATGACACAGGCAATCATTATTTTCCCATGGTCAGGTTACAGACTCTATCAGTGTCAAAAGAAAAATAATTATCCACAAGCATTAAGCAGCTGTATGACTTAAAATAAAATAAAATATACAATAAAAATATACAATACAATAAAAATAAACAGCCCCTACCTTGTCTATTAGAAGGGTCTCTTTCCAGCCAGAAAACATGCATTCAAAGTTGTCAATACTGTCAGCGTGGAAGCGTGATTTAGTACCGCCAGATGAGAACCATAAAATTGTGGTCTGAATCCGGTTCTGGAAGCCCCCACACTGTATACATCTTGGTACTGGGATCTCTCCTAATAAGTTTTAGTTCTGTTAGCATATTTCTTATTTGGTTAGCTTATTTGTGATGTACAGTGGCCCAGAAGGCAATCCTGAAATTATATTTCAGTCTACAAAACTATTTCATAATCGACAAAACTCTTTTGCAAATCGACAAAAATATTTTCATTTGGCTACAAACAATTTTCATTGGCTACAAAAAAAGATTTGCGGATCAGCAAAATAGTTTTGCCGATTTGAAAACATTTTTGTTGATTTGAAAATATATTTGTCTATTTGAAAACATTTTTGTTGATTATGAAATAGTTTTGTAGACTGAAATATAATTTTTAGGATTGCCCTTATGGACCACTGTAGTGATGGGCCGACATACGAAGGGTTGACGGATCAAAACAGCCACTAGCTAGAGGCAATCACCAGGACCAAGAGGATTAAGGGGTCCCACCTAATTGAAAGAGCGTCTCAATCATACACAACACACACAACAATTTAATGGGTTGTACTAAAACTGAAAGAACCTATCAAATATACAACACAATGCAACAGTTCAGTTCCCCAATGGTGGGTGCGATGTAATCTGAACGTCATAATATTGTAACAAATGGAAAAGTAGCTACCCGATGGTGGGTACGGGGTACTCTGGAAATACACATAAACACCTTGATAATTTCGTTATAATTTAATAACATACGAAAAAGTACATTTAACCTACGTGTCATGGGATTTGGTGGGACCAGGTCCTGC
>CH001895.1:330173-345220 GCA_000149265.1 Ciona savignyi
ATACTTAACTTTTCCACTTCTAAAAGGTCCTGTGTTATTTAGAACTCCCTAGCACTGTATTTCTTTTTTAAACCATTTAAATAAATATTCCGACACATAAATTTGTCTCCCTTAAAAATTATATATATTAAATTTGGATTAAATAATAAAAATTTTAATGGTTTTGCTATTTAAAAATTTTTAAGACACTATTTTTCATATTTTTATACTGTTTCATTAAGGCTTTGTCAGATACTTCATGAATGTTGCTTTGATTTAATGAATTTAAAATCGAAACCCAAATTTGTGAATGTTTATGTCATAAACAACATACTGCAATGGATAAAGGTGTTCTAAAACACATCATAATCACTTGGATAAAACATAATTATTCAACCCTAGATAAGTAGATTTTGCTAATATCACGGCACAAACAAGCGAAATGTTGTCGGGTAAAGTTTGAACTTCGCATTTTATGTTCTTATGACCTTCTACCTTATCCCACAAGACTGGAACAATCAAAATAAAAAATTAAGTTTAAGTGTTGTAATCTTCATTTGTTAAGGTTTAATTGACTGTTTATCTAAAACAAGAAACGCAATATAATAACAATATAAGAACAGTCAACTCCCACTAAATCGTAAAGTAAATGTACCACAAATAAATAGTAGAGATCAAACACGCAAAAGCAGCGGATAAATAATTATTACCAGCACGAGTGTGCGCAAGGTGTTTAACTGAAATTACGACATTAAGAAAGTCCTTTAACCACAGCAAGCTGATTCATAATTTTGTTTAGGATCATGTTGAATTGTTTGAATAACAATTTCAGTTTTAATTCATACAAGCAATAAAAGCAATAATATTTATTCTAGTTAAAGTATTTTAGAGTACTTAGTGTACTCACCTGAAAACAGGAATTTCTCTTGGTTCCAAGAACTGACTCAAGGTCTTTAAGCAAATATTTCCATGTGTACTGTCTGGTATATGTGCAAACATAAGGATAAGTGCCATGTCCTTAGCTAAATAAATATAAAACTTTACAGATTACAGGTATTCAGATTTTTTACAAAATTCTTTAATTTTTTTTCAACCGGTTAAAAAAATATCACAAAATAACCACTGTTGAATTTTGGCGTGAAGAAAAATAGTCTGAGCTTAAAACATGAAGCTGGAAGACAGCGGCTAATACAAAAATGGTAATGTACATCCCTATTTAGAATATTAAAACTAATAAAACACAAAAAAACAAAAATGCAAAGTAACAGTGGAGATTATATATATACATAACTTTAGCAAAAAGTAATAATATTGAACAAACACATTTCATTTTTCCAACAAAACACTGCAAAGAGGAATTTAAATTCACCAAAGTTTAATGTGTAATAAATTGATTACTGGGAATTTTCCATTAGCTCTAGTGCATACCGTACTATTATGTCTTAGTAATTTATGGGTGAAGTATGTTTGTAGCCCCTCGTAATGGGGTTTAACTTTTTATTTTCGTCTTTCGTTTTTCCGTGTTTTATATTTTTAGGTAAAAGAACTTTGGTCTTTAATTCACTATTATTGCAAATTGATCCTAATGTTGGAAATCGTAATTAATTTTTAAAATATAAACCTTGCCAAATACAATGCAACATAATTACAATGCAAGCTTAAAAACGGCAAGATGTTGCATAGAGATATACACTGTTTGCTTTGTTCTTAGGTTATTTAAAAAGATAAATTTAATTTTGTTATAATTTATATTGTGTTGTGTGATCTTAATAATCTCTTATAACCAAAGAAACCATGAAATGATTGCCCAGACCAATTTCGTCAAATTATAGTAGATTAGTTTATTTTTTCCACTTCACTATAGTACACAACAATTATTTCAAGTTAAGGAGGCAGGATAAAACGGTAAAACTACAGCAGTAGTTAAATCTCGTTCTCGCCGTTGGATTACCACAACTATAGCAATGTAAACACTCATTTTACACGAGCTTGGCATAAACGGCAATTAAATACCTTTATCTATTTGTTGACCATCAGTAATAGAAAATGTACCGCATTCAACAACACATGATTAAAGTGTAAAACACTTTAACCCAAGTCGCTAAAAAATGTCCCATGTTTAAATATTTGGTTTACTTAATTTCCGAAAATCTACCACATGTAATTAATAAGTTTAAATATAATAACCGTTTTTTGTAATTATTTAAATTAAATTAATATTTAATACCTTTTAATCCAAACCTTCAAGAATGGTGTTAAACCTAAAGTGTTAGAGTTGAATTCTGTATTAGGGATTTCCCCACGACTGAATAAATGGTTGCATAGTATACTAACAGATAGTAGGCCAACTGATGACGATTGTTTGTTTATTCTTTTATGACGTAAAAAGTTGTCACGGTTGAACAGGTAGGACTTACTGGTTCAATCTAAAGTGACTGGGTTGGTAATATCAATGTAAAAACGTTTGTTTCGTTGGTTTAATGTTTAAATTCTTTCGTTTTGGTAGACGAGGGACTTAGAATTATTTAAAAGAGTAAAATACTTAATTATTTAAACGGAATTTGTCTTTTAACGGTAACAACTCTAAGGATTGGCCGGTACGAAAAGTTATTTTTAGCAACAAGTTTCGCGTATAATCTGTTATGTAGAAAGACAGGTTAAATAGAAGTAAAAATATGTCTGCAACTCATTGTGCTGTGCCTGGTTATAGTTGGTGGTTAACAGGAGTCCATGTTTTGCTGATCTCCTGCTGAAAAAGAGCATTTTACTATCCTAACAATTTTTTTACTTGGTGTGCGTGACGAAAGTAATAAAAGTGGGGACTTTATTAAACAGATGGTGCACAAAAAATGTAAGTTAAATAATAAACCTGTATTTTAAACACTGTAAAAGGCTAACTGGGCTGCCCCTTTTAACTACAGTATTGATGTTGGTTGATAGACAACCACATGCTATATTGCTATAGTCTAGTTTATTGACCGGTATGTAGTCCCTGTACATGTATTACTATATGGAATACAATTACCCATACAGGTAGTACAAATATTGTGTATATTCCAGAAGTTAGTGACTAGTGGTATAGCTTCAAGTCAATGAAGGTGTAAATGTTTTATATACAAATTATATAATAGTTTGACTTTGACATAGTAAACTGGGCTGCGTATACAGTTACTGACCTCTGAAGCTTTGGAATATGGGTGTATGCATAGTTTTACCGAGTATCTCCTAGAAGCATTTTTTGGAAATTTGTAAGTTTCTGGCATTGTGTAATTATTTTTGTGATAAATGTATTGTGTATTCACCATACCCTATCACTAACTTGTAAGGTATATAGACCTAAATACATGAAAATATATTGTTATCTGTTTTAGTGTCAACTTGGACATTGATCGACAATTCCAGATGTTGCACAAGTGGCTTTTGGAGTTCAACACATAACCCAGAGAGAGCAGGTTGAGGTTTCCAATTAACCATATAAAAAAAGATAATAAATGTTCTAATACAGGGGCCTATTATTGTAATTTATATTTTGTTTTAACCCAGTCAAAACATGCATGAACTTCTCTATAAAGGTAACTAGGGTATAATTTAAAAAATACATTTGTTTTTTTAAACAAGAATGTTTTTGCATTGCCCAGACCACCTGCTAAAGTAATGCTGGTGACTTTTAAGAGACCTACTCTGTCAATATCAGCTTGTTTTTTGTCAAATGCCATTATCACTATGGTCAAAACAATACTTTAACATGGCTTAATTTAAATGTTAGACTCAATTACTGCCAAAATTTCATAATTGCAGATATCATTATATGAACTGGTGACAATTCATCAAGTTTGAGTCGTCCTCTCCAGCAAGATGTAACGTAGAAGGTTAACTAAATATTATTACCACTTCACTTTCTGACATGCATATATTGTGTTATATATATTTTGAAGATAAAAGGTAATAACATGCTATATCACATTATTAAAGGCACTAAATGAGATACAACGGAACAAAAGCAATATATGTACGATATGGTATTAAAAAAATCTTGGTTCAACTTTCTTTTGAGAATCTTCATTTTAGTGTTTCCCTTCTTCGCGCTTTCCCTCCTTTTAGTTTTCCCCTTTTTAATTGTGTAGCCTCCCAGATATACTCGATTATATCATTCTCACTTTCACCAACACTTTCTTGCTCTTTTGCATCAATAAAAGCATGTGTTGACCTGGTAATAAACTTAATATTGTCCAATAGGTGTTTTGCTGTATCACAATTTGTTATATTTGGAAGAATTGTGCGGAATTAATGCAGATTTTTGGATATTCTTGTAACAGGACACCAGACTTCCTGGTTTTAGCAAACAACTATATCTATTTGAAAACAGTTTCATGGCCTTTAGATGTTAAAACTTTCCACTTATTAACTAGCTCAGTTGCGTTGCGTTTAAAAATGTCGTATTACTAGACCCATTGGTTGGATATTCTTTCTCTGTTTCATTAAAATCCCCCAAAAGAAGTTGTTGAATGACGTCTTTTAGTAAAAACTTGACTACTTTTAGCAGACATTAAGCTACGTATTTTTTGGTTATTATTTAAGTTCTTGCACGCTAAAAAATCGTTAAACACTTGGTCACATTAATTACCGTAAAATTGTAATACAATAGACGTGGCCGCAAATCCCAGAAACTATAAAAAATAACGTTATTTAGGACTATACTTTAGTTAAATAAGTACAATAGTTCCTTATGTATTAAGTTAAAATGATACAGCAACGATTACGATAGGTATACACAACATTCTTTACATATAATCAACAGCATAAACATATAAGGTTTATAGCAATGTTTACAATTGAGTCCTACTCAGCGAAGCGTGACCAAAACAATGGCGACCGTCAGTTGGCCTACTATCTGTTTAGTATACTATGATGGTTGTCAGCAAGCATGGCAAATAATTAAACTCGAGTCGCCGAAGTAGGACTTAATTTGGTTCAAGTGCAGAAGCCTGTCGAACCTTTGCATTTCCGATCGGTTAATTAACCATACCGTTTTATTTCGAACCGTTCAGCCGAAGCGTTGTATATTCGTACTAGTCGTTAGCTAGTTGATTGTGTCCTTTGATAAGTCGGTTGTGTGGTAACGGAGTTTGTCTTAACCAAGCAGATTAATGGGTTCTATCTATTTTATCCTGCCGTTTTTATCAGCTGTAACGTGTGCTTATTTTTATATGACATTAAGTATGTTTTGGGTTTAGATGATTTTTAGATGATGACATTAAGTGTGTTTTGGGTTTAGATGATTTTTAGATGATGACATTAAGTGTGTTTTGGGTAGGCTACCTGGTTTACATGATTGATGATTTTCCCCTTTAAAACCCACAAACATTTTATCTTGGCCATTCGAATGGTATATCTGGTTAGTTTAGATCACCAACCGTTAGCTAAAATATAGTGGAAAGCAGGTAAGTTAGTACGATATGCCTACGGATTGTCATTAAATGGGCGACGCCCGAAGTTATTAAATTTCTAATCAGTTGGACAGAAATAGTAGAAATGTGTGACACGTATGACTTGCACTGCAAAACGCTTTTTTTCATTCACAGGAATAGGATAGGATATTTATGTTTATCCCCGTAAATTGGAAAACCAAGGGGGTTAACACACGGGCGATAATCGGATCACCTCGCGGGTTACCGGAGCTATTTCATTGTGTTGTATATGATAGACACGTTCCATTTATCCGCTGGGTTCAGGCAATGTCCGTAAAGTGCCTTGCCCAAGGACACGACCTACTATCTAGCGACCAGTTCCGCACCTGTGACCTTTCGATTAAAAGGCGACGCACTTAACCACTAGGCTAACGGGCCGGACGAATGAACATAATCACCCCACTCCTGTGAACGTCCGGTTTGCTACCGACTTGTTTTTATCGTACTCTACCATCTTTCGACCGACGTTCCGACGAGCTAATATGCGAGCTAACCGACTGGACAGATACTACGGAAGAACTTATTGAATTATTGCGAAAATGTGATATATTCAGCGATCGAATCATATTTTAAGCTGATCTGCAGGTAAACAATATACAAGGCTTTGCGTACATTCTTTGTATTGTGATAATATGGGTTGATCAGTTAAGCGATATAAGACAGTCGGGTGGTGATCTTTTTACAAATGCATCATTTCAGCGACAAGAAAGTCTACTGTGGAAAACCCAGTAATGGAATGAACGGTGAACCTTGCAGACACACGCGGTTGGTGCTACGACTGTTGTACAGATCAGCAATGGTGGATGGTTCTTTGAAGCAGCCGCGAGCAGAAACTGGTGCAAAATGACGTAACAGAGAGACAGAGAGTGTAACGTCACTTTGAAGAGCAGGGAGATAGGTTTGGTAGAGTGACGCCACTTGGGCATTGGTCAAAGCTTCTTTCCAAACTATAATCGCTGAGAAGGAACCGTTGAAGTAGCCTGTGGGATAGTTGGAAAATCGTTAGTTCAATGTTACAAAAAAAAACAACGGTAAAACTGCGGCTGGATAGTATATATTATTTATGCTTGTTTGTTTCCTAGATTGGGAAAGGGCTATTGCAAAACCTTGCAAAACCCAACAAATATCCACTAGACAAAAATACGGTCGTGTGACCAAACGGTTAACACGAGCACACTTGCATAGTATCCATACAAATTCTAAACATAAACTTTGTTGGTGTCGAAGCCATTAGTGTTTAAAACCAAGCCGGTTAACGCCACCGATACATACACCGAATTGCACACAAAAACTGACTTAGTGACAAACCCATCATAATAAACTTAGCTGAATAAAAAAATCAGCAAACTGCTTAAGCATCCAATCAACCACACAGACAGGGTCAGGCAAAACAAGGAAACTCCATTTTACCTCGTCTCCAAGTATTTCCTCTGATGTTCCTTCCAAGGTAAAACTGTGGGGGCGAAGGTTGAGTGTTCGATCCTCCTCCCCTGTAGGTTACACTTCGACCAAGGCTGTCGCCGTTGATGTACACCTTCACAGAACCGCCGCCAGGAGGCGCTACGAGGACAACATGGTTCCACGCGTTGGGCACGAAAGCACTGATGAGGATATGAGATAGGTTAAGGTATTCATGTTTATTTACGTGAATGGGTAAACCAAGGGGGTTAAAACAAGGCCAATCGTCAGATTACCTCGCGCCCACTGACAGGTTACAGGAGCGAATGCAGTGTGTTGTGTATGATTCAGACTTTAATCTGTTAGAACCCATTAATTCCCTAAGTTCAGGCAATGTTCGTTAAGTGCCTTGCCCAGGGACACAGTTTTATAAGGTAAAATTTATATTTTAAATAGAAAGGAAATTCATAAGTTAAAATGATTTATATAAAGAGCTCTTTTGACCAAATCGTCGGCTAGGTTTTAAGTCGATTGAAAAATAGACCGTTGAACCAGCCTATCATGGGTTCAAATCTTGGCTCCGAAACAAAAATGAAAAGTATAGAACAAATAACTGCGTATATATATATATATATATATAGGGTAAAGTGAAAAAAATACACAGGGACTGCGCGGTGATGAAAACTGCTGTATACCTGAAATTAATTCCTCTCGTTTCTCTCATGTACCCCTCGGCTCTCACTCTAAAGCGGAGTTGCTGTTTCCTGCAAGAAAAGAAAAGATTGAGATACTCCATTCTCTTTATGAGATTGAGAAAACGTAAAGTCGTTAAAACTTTTCTGGTTGTAAATGGTCAGGTTATCTCTTGCCCACGTGCGGAGCTATTGTAGTTTGTTAAATAGGATGGAGATACGGTCGTGTGGCCGAATGGTTAACGCGACCGATACATATACCGACTCTTATAAAAATACTTTCCTAGTAACAAGCCTATCATGAGTTTGAAACTTGGATAGGTAAAAAAAATCTTAATCAATATATGTGTGTCAAATCCGGCCCACGGGTCTTTTATTCTGGCCCGACGGATGTTATTGTTGAAAGACTAAAGAGCAAATATTACAGCGAAATTATGATACCACAGCTAAATTTGTGCGTCGCATGACGCAACAGTGCTTTCTACTTTTAACTAGTAATGTACCGCATTACTTAGTTTAATGATTTTTTCATCAACAGTGGCAAACTATAGTGGCGGATTAGGTCCCGTCAGTCTAAGAATAAAATAATTTTGCCCCTGATTACGAAAATGTGCCCACCCCTGATATAGTCCTACACAGATGCATATTTTTCTACGTATGTGGTAGAAATCGAACTGAGTGCCATCTGATCATAGTTATGCAACTTATCAGACTGTCCGGCCGGTTAGTCTGGCGGTTAAGTGCGTCGCCTTTCAATCGAAAGGTCGCGGGTGCGAACTGGTCGCTAGACGGTTGTGTCCTTGGGCAAGGCACTTTGCGGACATTGCCTGAACCCAGCGGATTAATGGGTTGTACCAAATTAAGGGAACGTGTCTATTATACACAGCACACTGCAATAGCTGCGATAACCCCGACGGTGGGCGCAAGGTGATCTGATTGCCCGTGTGTTAACCCCCTTGGTTTTCCCATCCACGAGGATAAACATGAATATCCTATCACACTTACCACCACACTTTCTCCAGATGTATGACGGGATATTGGTTTTCGGTCCCGTAAGCAATGATGGTAGCTGGTCGGCCGCTGTGGCCAGAGCCTGGCTTTACCAGTATGGAGATGGTAAAGCCACTATTGCTTATCAAGTTGTTGAAGAAGCATTCTAAATATTCTTTCCCGCTGATTTTAACGCCTGAGATTAAACACGAATTAACAATAAGAAAAACAGGTGATTAACATGAGCACACTACAATCGCACATTATGGTATAATGGTAGGTAACCTTACAAGGTGGTCTGAATTGCCTTGTTATTACTATACGAGCATTACACGACTTAACGACACACGAAAATAACAAACTAATTCGACATATCCTATCGTTTTATCTGTCCTATATTTTTGTTTCGCTTATTCAGTACAGTATGTCTAATACAGATTTTTTGTGGTTGATCAATTAGATAAAAAATCAGGGACAACAACAAAACTGATGTAAAAACACGCCAAAACGGTATAAAATTGGTAAAACAAGACTAGACGGCTAATAAACACAATAAAAAGTTGACCCGGTTACACCTCGTGGAAATATTTGATAAATTCAATGTTCACCTGGAATATCTTGCTGAAGTTGTGTGAAGGTGCGGGGAGCTCTACACATGCGAGGTTGGTATCTATAATTACTCATTTGCGGAGGCATCGTGTACCACAGGCCATCCATTTCGACTAAAAGTAAAATAAATTGAGTTCTGGTTGTTAAAGCGCACACAACCCCCTGTTTAATATGGAAATCGGTGTACTAGATTTGGGTGAAATGGTACGGTGGAGTTATACATACAACACACTGCAATAACTCTACCAACCCGAGGGTGGGCGCGAGTTGATCCAACGATTCCTTGTAAGTTAGCGCCCCTAACATTTCCTCGGGGATATATATTTATGAATATCCTATACTATTCCATTGAACACATTGTTATAGTGTTTAAAACATTGGGTCCTTAACCACCTCAACCCAATTGGACACAGCCGACTAGCTAGCGACAAGTACCGTACCAACAATCTTTCGACTATTAATAAGATAGGCTCCGAAAAAAGCCTTCAAACCAGTAGGATGGAAAATAGTTCTCATTTTTAACCCTGCAGTGTTTGAAAACATAAACGGTTTTGCGGGAAAAGGGCAGCACGACAAATTCACGTACAGCAGCAAGTCCGACAATAGAACAAAGAAATGGTAAAATAAGACAAACTTGTACGGTCGTCTGGCCGAATGGTTAACGCGACCGATAAATATACCGACTTACTTCCAAAAAAGATCTTAGCAACGACCCCATTTGGGCTCGAAACTAAGGCCGTTTAAAAAAAATAAGACAAACTTACAATCGCAAGGAATAGACGAGACACACGGTCTTGTCTGTTCGCCTCCTGGCCCGCAAAGATGCGCGGCAACCACGCCTTGTGTTGGGGTGGTGCATGGTCGACGTCTGGTCTCCTGGGATTGATCGCAGATACCACAACCACTCCACGCGCCCCATTCTCCGAAACTTGGTGCTAAATCGCAAACGTCAAGATAAGGGGGAGACTAAGCAACGGTCGTGTGGTCGAATGGTTTGCGCGACCAAACCGGAATTGTTTACATAAAACAGTTTTGAGGACGTGTGGATCGAAACTTGACCCCGTAAAATATTATTAATGTTTTTATTTCCACAAATGGTCCTGCGCAGCTTGCTTCTTGGGTTGGATCATTCAACATGCCTTCTCGCTGGCGGACATGTTTTACTCTCATCGCACGACAGTACATGAGATATAAGAAACTGTCCGCAGGCACAGAAGCGTGTTGTTGGATCCGGCATTACTCTATAAAGGTATTTTCTCCCCCCTTGTATTAAATGGGGCTATTACATGTATAATTGTTAGATTACCTCAAAATCACAAACCAGAGATTGTATCTAAAGTAGACGGTTGTATATTTTCGAAACATTTCTTTTGTTTAACTGGTTTCAAGCTACGTCTATTGTACACAGTGTCCGATTATTGCACAGCCGAGCAGTAAACGGTCGGTTTTAAAACCCTTATATTCCGGTAAATATCGGTCCAAACAATTGCAATGTCCGCACTGCAGTACCAACAAAAAACACCATAAACACCACTGGTTATCGTGGTACTTCAATCCACGTTCGGCAATTTAACCTCGGTAGATCCAGCGGTAATGGGTTCAAAACCAGGCGGAAACGCACCAAGCAAATTCCGAAAAATCACCGAAAAACATGCATAGATCACACTGATGGAAACAAGCTGTAACTGCGATATGTTTTAGTGACACCATAATGTACAATGCGAGCGAGGTAACTTATTACAGAAGGGACGTGTTTATTGAAGAAAGTGGGGGGAATTGATATTTCGCTTCTCGGAAAATCCTATTCATTTTTAAACTTTTTAATTTTGAAACTTATAAAAACAATTTTTTTTCTACTGTTTTAGTTCAACCATTCTTCCATTGGGTACTTATAAGCTTTTCATATTGAATATAAAAGTTTTTACCAACCGAAACACAGCACCCCACCCCTCCAATGCCAAAAAAGGCAAAGAGTGAAATATACAAATTGTAAAAAAAGCTGAAAACGTGCAACAATACTCCAAGTCACAAAAATCGGCATGAGGTTGCAATAATACTGATGGTTGATTTACAGAATAAAATAAAGTGCGAAAAAACGGTGCGAATGTTCTGATGTAGGTGTGTAACATTCGCCCGTGCAATGACGGGAGTTGTTAATTGCAGAGACGCATGCATTATGAGACGCCTGGTTAAGTGCACGCGTTGCGAGAAAATGCGCCGATTTTCTCACAGGTAAATCCCCACCGCAACAAGCATGCATGCCAGCAGTGTATGAGCGGCCAGTGGCAGTGGTCTTGCGGCTGGGCCACCCGGGCCAACGGGCGTACCTGGACAACCCGCGCAGTCCGGGCACACCGGACAAACGTCGATGTCAACACTGGAGCAGGAGTCGCACGCCACGGGTTCATCGGTTACCCTGTACATGCGCTCCACTTTCTTATCTGAAATTCGTTCGATTTGATCAGTTGAGAAAAAACTAACTTTTAAGGATTGGTACAAATTTAAGGATTGGTACAAAAAGCTCCAAAGCAGAATAGTTTTTTTCTGCTTTTTAACAGTTAATCATTTACAGTGGATACTGTCAGTCAAAAGGTTGTTGTCCTTGTATAAGGTACTGAAGAAATTGTATTATTATTCGTCTAGTGGTTAAGTGCGTTGCCTTTCAGTCTATGGTTGCAGGTTCGAAACTGGTCGCTAGCTAGTCTGTTGTGTCCTTGGGCAAGGCACTTAACGGACATTGCCTGAACCCAGCGGATTAATTGGTTTTACCAAATTAAAAATGGAGTATATATATATATAAAATAAAAAAGTATATATATAAAAAACAATTGTCAGGTGTTACAATAGTCTTACCTGGGAGGTAGTAATCCGAAGCAACCACTTTTCTTGCTTTGGCACCTCCCACATTTCCAATACTCAGCAACTCAATATTAGCGCAAACGGTGCTTCCAGGCGATAACTGTGATATGGATGGAAGGAGGGTTAAGTAGGATATTCATGTTTATCCCCGTGAATGGGAAAACCAAGGGGTTAACACACGGGCAATCGTCAGATCACCTCGTGCCCACCGTCGGGTTGCCGGAGCTATTGCAGTGTGTTGTATATGATAGACATGTTCCTTCAATTTGGTAGAACCCATTAATCCGATAGGTTCAGGCAATGTCCGTAAAGTGCCTTGCCCAAAGACACAACCGACTAGCTAGCGACCAGTTTCGAACCTGCAACCCTTCGGCTAAAAAGCGACGCACCTAACCACTAGACTAATCTGTCGGACGACATGGATCTCAATTTTCTTTAATTTAACTCACAAGTTTATTTGAGGCTGTCCAAAAACGTTCAGCACACCTGAGCTAAACAACTCGGCTGCGAGCATGCGGAAACACCCACCTCATCGTAATAAACGTTGACCCCGTTTGCGTCGAGCTCCACCAACTTGGCTGTGGGGTTGCGTGGTATCTCCTTGTCCATGTCCACAGTGTACCCGCTCGGTAGATTCACTTCAAGCAGGAACATCCCTGTTGTGTTCTGGTTCCCACGGTTCAAACTGTGTGAAAATAAAAAGAAATGTTTAAATTTTTTTTGCTGGTTGTTGGTGATGTAATGGGGTGAATATTTCGAAACCTCAAAAATATCTTTATGCCATCTTGAAAGTTCATAAGTGATAGAAATATTTAAATACCCAAACCAACTCACCTACAGCACCAGTTGACATTAGCCTTGTTTGCCACTGATTTCCTCACGGTGTTGGTGCATTGGAACGGTTCAGTCTCGTAGGGCTGGTTGGGGATGTTGTAACAGACGGACAATTGAGCCACTGCCACCCCAACTCCTTCTGCTGTCACCATCACGTTGCCGTTCACTGCTGGTACCTGGGGTTAGGGAGTAATTTTTACCAACTATTTTTGTACTAATACGATAATTGATACATTGGTAGGGTAAGGGGTGATTTTTATCCAAAATTTTTACTAATACACTAATACCTATATTACTGTTTTTTTTGGATTGATACACTAATACCTATTTTCCTGGGGTTAGGGGGTAATTTTTTACCAACTATTTTTATACTAATACGTTAATGGCTATATTGTTGGGGTTAGGGGGCGGTTTTTACCCAAAATTTTGTACTGATACACTAATACCTATTTACCTGCGGTTAGGGGTAATTTTTTACCGACTATTTTTAAATTATACGTTAATGGCTATATTACTGGGGTTAGGGGGGATTTTTTACACAAAATTTTGTTCTGATAACCTAATACTTATTTTCCTTGGGTTAGGGTGTAATTTTTTTCGACTATTTTTGTACTAATATGTAAATGGCTATATTAATGGGGTTAGGGGGTGGTTTTTACCCAAAATTTTGTACTGATACACTAATACCTATTTTCCTGGGGTTAGAGGGTAATTTTTTACCGACTATTTTTGTACTAATACTTTTATGGCTATATTACTAGGGTAAGGGGTGATTTTTACCCAACATTTTGTACATTAATGTCTGTAAAAATGGATACTTAAATCTCTCGTAAACTGACAGTGAACATGAGGTAAGCTGAAGATTGCCCTTGCGTTTTCTTATCCATGGGGATAGGATATCATCAGATTACCCCGCGTCCAATGTTGGTTGGGTTACCGGAGCTATTGCAGTGTGTTGAGCTATTGCAGTGTGTTGTGTATGATTCATACGTTCCTTTAATTTAGTAGAACCCATTGGGTTAAGGCAATGTATGTTAAGTGACTTGCCCAATGGCACAACCAACTAGCTAGCGACCAGTTTCGTACCTGCAACCTTTTGGCTGAAAGACAACGCACTAAACCACACTAGACTAATCTGTCGGACAAAACATGAATTTCCTATCCAATCTTGCATATAAAAACCAACACCAACTTACATTGACCGAATTAAACACCACCGAGTTTTCTTCGGTGATGTCATAACTATGTGAGAATGAGGCAGCAGAATGACTTGCACTTATGCTGATGGCCTGTTGCTGTCCAGCCATCAATGCAGCCACCTTAGATAGAGCTTGGATCGCAATTACGGTGTCCTGGAGATGTGAACAGTTGTAAGGTTATGTGGCCTATTGGTTAGATCTACCGATATATACCTGGTCATATATACAAAAAACGTCACCACTATACACCAAAAAAAAACTTAAATCGATTAAAAAATTAACAGTTTTTTACTAGGCCGGGCTAAAGTTTCGAACCTATAAGACTGCTTTTATATGAAAATCAGTAGAATTAGTTAAATTAATCATTCGGCCTCCAAACTGTGCAATATTTTTAAGTGATTTTTTTAATATTTGCACCCATGATGTACTTGTTACTAAGAGCATTTTCATATAGAATTCAGTACTTTAATCATCCAAGTTAATTATTCGGCTGGTAAAATCAATAAACAAATTGCCAGATATACACAATATCATTCTAATTTGGCAGGAGTACACAAAATCACTTGCCAAACGACCGCCACATACCCAAACTATAGAAATACATACTTGTGTGCCAGAGTAGCCTCCTAGACTGTTCCTCTTTGATGCAAGCCACTTCATTACCGGCACGGCAGCGTTAATATCGTTTCTGCGCACGTATGTGAGCAGTGCGTACGCCGTCATCTCGATATCGTTGGTGGGTGGACTGTAGTACGGTGGGCGCCAGTTAACGGACAACTGGGCAGCAGAAGCGTCTTCTTTGTGCCAGTATTTAAAGGCTCCTAGGTAACAGAATGATGGTGTAATGTTTAAAATAAAAATATAACCCAAAAGGAAAATTTACGATTTCGTGGAGTGGTCTCATACGAACAAGAACATTTTTATGACTTATCAACCCCACATTTACATTCAAACCCAAATTCAACCCCAAATTCAACCACAAATTTAACCCCAAACCTCAAATGCAACCCCAAACCCCA
>CH001895.1:348245-392021 GCA_000149265.1 Ciona savignyi
AGTGTGTACAATTTAAAGTAGACCCACCCATAAACAAAGTATGTAAAATACAAAGTAGACCCACCATAAACAAAGTGTGTACAATTTAAAGTAGACCCACCATAAACAAAGTATGTAAAATACAAAGTAGACCCACCATAAACAAAGTAGGTACAATACAAAGTAGACCCACCATAAACAAAGTAGGTACAATACAAAGTAGACCCACCATAAACATAGAGCTTCACTTTCTCCGATCCGGGGACAATACCAGATGGAATCGTGATGTTTAGATTCTCAACATCGGGTGGCGCACTTGCATCAGATCGTTGCATTAACACGGAGCCAGAATAGCATTGCTCGATTCCCTCAGGCTGTCGGATATTCAGCAAATTAGACATGCAGTAATATAATCTTACTGTTATACAGGTATACAATACAAGCTTGTTTTATAGATATGCAATAAAAGCTTGTTACATATCTTCACAATACAAGCTTGCTATATAGCTATGCAATACAAGCTTGTTATATAGCTATACAATACAAGATTGTTATATAGCTATGCAATACAAGCTTGTTATACAGATATGCAATACAAGCTTGTTATATAGTTATACAATACAAGCTTGTTATATAGCTATGCAATACAAGCTTGCTATATAGCTACACAATACATGCTTGTTATATAGCTATACAATACAAGCTTGTTATATAGATATGCAATACATGCTTGCTATATAGCTATACAATACAAGCATGTTATATAGCTTTAAAATACAAGCTTGTTATATAGCTATACGATACAAGCTTGTAATATTGCTATACAATGATAACTGTGGTAGGTTTGCAATGTTTATTATTAATTAAGAATTTAAAAGTATTGAAATTCCGAAAATATTACAAATCAAATCATAGAAATGGTTATTTTTACTCTGGGCGTTTGATGAACTAGTATTAGCATATCCTCATTATAGAAATGCTACAAAACCAATATTTATTTTATCATAAAAATTATTTAAAAACTACGTCTTTTGAATAATTAACAGACATTGCCAGGAGACAAAATACTCTGCCATAAAGTAATTTTTTACAGATACCAAAAGGCTCGTTCATGGCTGTTATCCTGACCCTCTTGTTGCGATAATTTATACTATACACAACATAGAAACATTGATAAAGAAATCATACAAGCGCCATAGAAAGCACATAAATACCTGTACATAGACTTTTCTAGTTAGAGTGTCAGACGCCAATTCCGATATCGCGGTCATTGTGATTGGTATCTCTCCTAGTGTTCCCATTCTGAGTGGGAATTTCACGGAAACTGAACCCGACGAAGGGATTGTTATCATGCGTGAAAATCCAACGGCATCAACTGTTATTTCCAGGTCGTAGAAGGACGAAGTCAGTTGATTCGCTCAGTGTCAGTTGAGCCTGAGAATAGTTGGAAAAAATGATTATCACCATTGGGTAACGCAAGCTTAAAGCAGAAGGGTTATTGGATTAAACCAGTCGTCAGTTGTTTGGTTGTGTAACTTAGCAAACATTGCTTGAAGATTAAATTTCAACAATTGCAATTTCCAAAATGTTTAAGAGTTTCAGTGTCTCAATAGGTTGAACAGCAGCATATCTTAAGTAAAACAAGGACAATGTGTCAATCATATACAATATACCTTAATAACTTTATTACTTAATTACGCCTGTTATGTTTTTTTACACAGGAAAAAACATGAATATTTTTCACAGGAAAAACATGAATATTTTTCACAGGAAAAACATGAATATCCTTTCCCATTCTTCCTTTAAACAGTAATTAAACACACACTGTATTAATTGTGCTCAGTAATTGGATACCAATTGTATTTTCTTGTTCTTTTGGCAAATTTTTTCACTAAAAAATTTGGGTAGGATTTAAATAAATATTCTAACAATTTTGCTTATACGAGTGGACATTGGGTATGAGTAACTGTGAATAAATTTTTCAAAATATTAGATTTTTTAATGATGTCAGATTACAGTCCATAGATACGCTTACGTACATATTAAGGGACGGAATTTATCATGAGAATAATATAAATAAATTGATAAAGTCACAAGGATCACCTGTACTTCTGTGTTGAGATAGTTAAACACAATGGCTTGCACGATAATCAATTCCCCACGAATCACTTTAAGGGGAAGGTTCAGGTTGACGAAGAAGTTTCGGAAAACTGTAATCTGGAATTGTATTTGCAGGGTGATTTAAAGCAATTAGGTTGTTTTTTGACATGGTTGGTCTGGAGTATTGGTACAGTGTGGCAGATGAAAGGTTGCGGGTTGCATTTCCACCATGGCCAATAGTGAGAGTATTTTTTTACATGGTTTACATGGGAATTTTAGAAGGTCTGCATTATACATGGAAGGTCTGCATTATACAGAGAACATACTTTTAACAGGTCTACCACACAGGCCGGAAAATACTCTGGACAGGACTACAACACTCATAACATACTTTGGACAGGTCCACTATACTCATAACCTACTTTAGAAATGAATACAGCACATATAACATACTTTGGACAGGACTACAGCACTCCTAACATACTTTAGACAGGTCCACTATACTCATACCATAATTTGGATAAGTCCACTATACTTATACCAAACTTTTGACAGGTCCACTACACTTATAACATACTTTAGACAGGACTACAACACTCATAACATACTTTAGACAGGACTACAACACTCATAACATACTTTGGACAGGTCCACTATACTTATAACATACTTTAGACAGGACTACAACACTCATAAAAATCTTTGGACAGGACTACAACATTCATAACATACTTTAGATAGGACTACAACATTTATAACATACTTTAGACAGGACTACAACACTCATAAAAATCTTTGGACAGGACTACAACACTCATAACATACTTTGGACAGGTCCAATACACCCATAATATAGTCTCAACAGGTCTACTTAACGCAGAACATACCTTATGTTGCTCACTGACGCCCAACCCATGCTCATCAGACAAGGAGAAGGCACTTAGCACCCACGAGGTAATAGTATCGGGAGCTGTAGTGTTGAATGTGGCTGACCCATCGGTTCTATACATGGGTTGTCGGGTTAGAATTGTATCGAAAATTGATTTTGAAAAAGTAGAGTAAAAAATAAAGTAAAAACAAAAAGTAAAAAAAATTGGAAAAATGTTGTTTAAAACTTTAAGGAATAAAATTGGATTGTTTTACAGCGTTTTTGAATAAATAACATGCACAATTTTTGTAAAAAGCTATTTTAACTTTTTGTAGTCACATTATAACAAAATATAAATTACGTTTAAAGAGTTTTACAAAAAAAGGGTAAAAGAGTAAGATATATAAAATAATATGCATAAAAGCAGAAAAGTCTAAGCAAAAACCAAGAATTGAACATTTTATGTAAACATGTTTCCCAATTAAATGACCAATTAGTCACATGATTACAGATTTCTTCATTAAAAAGGACAATTCTTGGTAATTGACTTAAACTCAGCATCTAAAACTTAAATGGAGGATTCCTCTCATGAAAGTTTCAGGGTTAATAACACCTATCTACAGCACAAGCATGCACATGCAGTAGAAGTTCGGTGGTGCTACGTTGGTGACGATTACGTTATGTTTATCCAGTTTGCACTTGGACCAAAACGATGGCCGAAAAGGGTTGTTTTTAAATTCACGGGAAAAGTAAAATAAGCATGGACCAAACATGTTTTTTGGGGGAATTTTAAGTAAAAAGTAAAAGAAAGCTTTTAGCTTAAGGGGGAAAATAGAAGAAAAAAAAAACGATAGATCAAAAATTGTTGTTTTTGAATGTAAGGAAAAAATAGAGAAATGATAGATTAAAATAAATTTAGCTTTAACGGAAAACAAAGAAAAGATGGCTGAAAGATGATTCTTCAGGAGTTTAATTGAAAAGTGAAGAAAGGATAACTATTTTAAGCTTCGAGGAAATAAATAAGCAAAGTTGACAGATTAGTTTTTTTAGAGTTGTCAGTTGTTCTTAAAGATGACGTTTTTTAAAAATGATGACTCATAGGCCTATAAGCAATACTGACAGATTAGATATTTTGGAGTTGTCGGTTGATCTAAAAAATAATGTTGGTCTTAAAGATAATGACAGAAAGGAATCGATTTGGACTTTGTGCAAACTGGGAGGAATGAGGGGTAATATGGATCCTACAATCTAGTCTGATGACCAATATACCCGGTAACAGAATCGCCCCATAGCCAAGTTTCGGGAAAAAATAAACGAGTTTTGGGCCGCGCGCTCGCACCCCTGCCCCCAAGGGAGGACTTGAATAGTACAGGGGCTGCCATCAACCTTATCCGCCCCCAACGCGGTCGTTCTATGGGTGAGGTTGGTTAGAATGTTGGACGATAATTGGTGTGTGAAAGATGTGCATGTTGAAACAGGCTGATTCGAACAAGCATTTCATCAAAATAATGAGTTTTCTAATATACTGTTTAAAAAACGGCAAATTGAGGGTAGACATGAAATGCAGATTTTCTCCAACTCTAAAGAGAAAAACGAAGGTTAAATATGCAATGCTAATCACAGCCTTGCCTAATTGGTGGAGGTTACAATTCTTAGAGAGCGCTGCATATTATTCCCCTTTTTTAGCGTTTTAGTATTCACCAATTCACCAGGATAATCCAAATTATGCAAATCATACACATGCAAAAGTTTACCAAGTCAAAAACTTAGTACCAGTATCGTGGTCAGCACGACATATATTTATAACAACTAGCATGGAAAAGAATAAAATCGTTTTAAGTGAAAGGTTTTACATGCAGCAGCGCTTCGGAAAAAAATGCTCCTTAAAAAGTACCCGGTCATTAAATCAGTCCACAACCAGGTCTCAGGGAAATAGGAACGAGGGTTGGGCGAGGTGGGGGTAGATACCGCTGTGGTTTCTTTGAAGCGGATATTACTTTCAGCAGCCACCGCAAAGACATCATCGACATAATAGGGGAAGTAATCGGTGCCTTTAAAACAACGCAAAAAATCGAAATTTAGGAATAAAATGCGATGTTGCCCTAGACAGTTAACTTTAAAGTGCGTTGTTGTCTACACAGTTGAGGATTTAGAAGAAATATTTTAAAGGTTAACTGTTCAGCGGAAAACCTATTCACAGTTGGTAAAACTGTACGAATGAGTTGAAAATGGTGATGACACCATATATACGCAACTTTTGATGCAATGAACTTTATTACATCATAAAAGTGGATGTATTGTTAATTATTACTACATTCGCAGCGCCGGCATTTTAATGCCACATACGAGTTTTAAATCAAACAACATAAGCAACCAATGGTTTACAACCACTCTAAAAATCAACAAATAAACGAATATAACTTAAACAGAACTCGAAGATTTCAAATACGCAGCACTTGAGTTTCGTGATACTACAACACGATCTATTTTATAAACAACCAAATGTTCAACAAAATCATGGGATTTAAAAACGGTTAAGTTAACAACAGCCCAACATCCTTAACAAGCAGAACATAGACCAAATGAGAATGTTTAAACATTTCCAAATCAAGGAAAATTTCAATCATTTGATATAAGCTGCAAAATTTTCTTTATCGCCGTTTTAAATTGCAAATAAGAATTTATCAAGTGCACAAAAGCAAGTGACAAAATCGCAATCTAAAAGCTTTGTGCCCAGCAAATTTAATTATGAAACCTTACTCTGTGATTTAATTATATAAAAAGGCCTATTGCCAAATGCATTTACACCAATTTCATTTCAAATTGGAAAAATATTAAGGGGCTTTAGGTTTTATACACAACAACTTTATTAGATATTTCCCATTTTAGATATTTGGACCCCCTTTTATTCTAATTATACAGAGACTGTATATGGTACATCATGGGAAAATGTGGCATGCATTTTATGACGAGAATATGACTGTTATGACATCACGATTGCATAACAGCTGAATTCTAGCAGGCAGGCTGCAAGTTATATTTATGTAAGCAATACACAGCAAGGTTATATCACATATAACTTTACTGCAGGTTCATATGAATGACATATTCTCATAAACATGAACATATTGGCCATGCCACTTAACAGGGACTTTAATGAAGCCAAAATTACCCCGACAATTTATCGAGCCACAGCCAAGTTTCAGGAAAATAACTGCGCGCTTTGGGTGGTGGCGAGGGGGGTTGTATGACAAACGATTGGGGTTGTATTTTCTGGCGCAAACGCAGCAATCTCCCCATCAAACATTCTACGTCTAAACATTATCTCTCCTCGGAAGGCGTCTGAGATAAATATGAGTTTCGAACTCAGGAGTTCTGTCACCCACGCAAACCCTTTCCGTTTTGCCGATTTTTACTAATGTGCATGCAAGTATGAAGGAATCATGGGCACAATGGTAAAGTGGCAGCAACATTAGACAGGGTGCAATAGAACGACCGACATTGTAAGGTAACCTTAAAATCGTATCTGAGTAACTATCTTTAAGAAAAAGCGCACATAGCCCAGCGATTATAAACGTAATATCGACCGATTTACGTCAAACGTAGCTGCCAACGTAACACCACCATTAAGGGATTTGAAACCAACCCCCGATATTTTATCCTGCCACAGCCAAGTTTCAGGGAAATAACTGCGTGGTGTGGGTTCAGGCGGTAAGGAGGCTGCCACCTCACTGGAGAGTTCAACCGACATTTCGTCTACATCCTCAAAAGCCACACCAATAAAACCGTGATAATAATAATCTGGAGCGAAAAACTATATTAATATTTCTGGACAAACTGTGGGCTGAGTGTGTTGTGTTATAGGGTGATTTTGCTTGCTGAGTAGGAAGTAATTTTTCATGGGTAGGGGTCATATAAAGGTAACATGGTCGGAGCCTGTATACAGGTACAATAAATGGCGCTTATATAGAAGTACCATTGTCGGAGCTCATACTCAAGTACAATGGCTGGGTCCATATGTACCATGATCAGAGCTGATATACAGGTACCATGTTTGTGCACCTTTAACATTAGTACAGCACACCCTCTGCAGCGCATGCAATCAATGGCGTCCCACAAACCCTGTAATCTGATGGTCCCATAACCAGGTTTCAGGGAACAGACTGCGAGGCTTAACCGTGGTAGGAGTTACAGTGGGAGACGGTGGCAGACTGAGACGCGGGTCGGGTACGCTACGAGAAAGTGATTGAAATCCAAATTGCACATCCATATCGACGGGACGGACAAGAGCAAGAATCTCACTAGCCCAGGCTGGGAAAGAATCTAAACATTGTAATGAAAAATCTAAACATTGTAATGAAAAATCTAAACATTGTAATGAGAAATCTAAACATTGTAATGAGAAATCTAAACATTGTAATAAAAAATCTAAACATTGTAATAAAAATCTAAACATTGTAATAAAAAATCTAAACATTGTGATGAAAAAATCTTAATATTGTAATGAATATTGGAATTTATTATATTTAAATAAGAGACTAAAGATACCCATTAAGGTAGAAAATATATAGTATCTTGTTTTTAAAAAGTTTACTGTGGTGATTATGTGTTTGGACACTGAATTTACAGTTTTGAATTAGAATATTGTAGCAGAACTTAAAAATTCGAAGGCATAGACATATAACAGTTGTTAGAGTCCTTTTTGACAAGACATGTATCACTGAAAGAGTTAAAAAACATCTTAACACTTTTTGGTGAAGATTAACGCATGAAATCTACACAAAAAACAAAACTTAAACATAGTAACAAGATGAAACCCCCATATCAACAACAAGCAGTTCGACCACAAAAAATGCAGAATCAAAAACATTTCAATAAAATTAAGTTCAATATTTATGTTAACACAGAATTTACAAATGTTTTATTGAACAAATATCCAAGAATTCTTGGGTCACATTATTTCCAAAGTAAAATAGAAAATTGATAAGAAGTTTTTTTTAAACCATAAAGTATTTTATCTCAATTATTGTGACTAAAGACAAACTTTTATAAGACCTAACCACTTTTTTTTTTACTTTCTCCAATATAACAACCAAATTTCTGACAGTTTTAATTAAAATCAATGGAAAAATTTCACCAAATAAACCTATGGCCATGGTACCAGTTTGTCTTGTGTTTATCTATTTAAAGTACATCTTAGAAACGAAACCATGTCAGTATACATTACATTGTTGGGTAAACTGGGGATTAATGGGGACCAAGTATCCCTAAAATCCACTTTTACACATGTGAAAAGAAAAAACATAAAATCCACTCATACACTTTTACACAACCATGGATAAGATGAGATAGATTTAAATTTGCCGGTTTCGCAATTATATAGATAAACCACGATCACTATAAAAGTAACATGACTGGGATGGGTTATAAATTATAAAGCTGAAAGTCTGTCATTTTTAACTGATGTAGAAACAAGCACTTTAGATCAAGGGTGTGATAATTAAGTGGAAGATATTACAGGGACCCATAGAACAACCCGCACTGCGACCGAATCTTTAAATATTTGCAATAAAACTTAAACTGACTTTATATTTAAATTAAAGCGCACGCAGCCCAGCGATTATAAACGTAATATCGACCGATTTACGTCAAACGTATCTGTCAACGTAACACCACCATTTAGGGATTTGAAACCAACCCCGATATTTTATCCTGCCACAGCCAAGTTTCAGGGAAATAACTGCGTGGTGTGGGAGAGGGGGGTCCGGAGACCGCCACCTCACTGGAAAGTTCAACTGCCCCATCGACCGCCATATTAAACATTATCTCATATTCCGGATAAATATCTGAATGAACATCGGTTATTTTTGTACTTTAGAACAAACTGTGTCTGTTCAGTGTGATTTTTTTAATATGTGTAATTGTAAGTGTAATGTTTGGAGCTTATATACAGGCACCATAGTTAGCATTGTATACAGGTTTTAGGATTAAGCTTGTATACAGGTACCATAGTTAGCATTGTATACAGGTTTTATGGTGGAGCTTATATACAGGTACCATAGTTAGCATTGTATACAGGTTTTAGGATTGAGCTTATATACAGGTACCATAGTTAGCATTGTATACAGGTTTAGGTTGGAGCTTATATACAAGTTTCATAGAGTGCAATATCCCCTAACACAAGTGACTATCTAAGGTTAAGTACAGGACACCCAGAAAATCCACCGCATGCAATCAATGGTTTCCCACAAACCCTGTAATCTGATGGTCCCATAACCAGGTTTCAGGGAACAGACTGCGCGGCTTAACCGTGGTAGGAGTCGCAGTGTCTACTGCCCCTCCTAATGCAACAATACCACGTTCGGCAAAACCACCGCCAGGGCGCAAAAACGCAATAGGTCCACCACCCCAAGTGTCTAAAATTTTCGAGGTTGTAAAAAAAATTAGATTACAAAACAACAACAATATGGCTAATTCTATGATGTAGTGGATATCTCTGAAAGTGCCAGCTGAACTCTATTCATTGAAATAGTTACACATTTCCCTTTTTCTTACCCATGAAGCCATTCATTCTTTCAGATGTTTTAGCATTATATACTTAAGCTTTTTATCGTTATCCTTGTGATTAAAAAAATTATCTTTATCAGATCGAATCACTCACACTCACATACTGGGACCAGGAATGTACGCCAATATTACATTACATTAGTAGTGATGGGTCCATGGTAGCACCGGGACCAGGAATGTAGGCCATGATACATTACATTAGTAGGGGTGGGTCCACGGTAGCACTGGGACCAGAAATGTAGGCCATAATACATTACATTAGTATAGGTGGGTCCATGGTAGCACTGGGACCAGAAATGTAGGCACTTCTTACTTAGAAGTGCAAAGACATCGCTTAAATCTACCAGAATCATTAATAGCTGGCTTACAAGTCTACTTAACCAAGATTAATAAAATATTAATATCAGCATTGGCAACTATTTGCAGAACAGAACCATCAGGTTAATTGGGCGAACGTTCATAATAAACATTTATCATCTGAACATCTAAAGTTGTGAAGCAAAACCAGTCAAAGTTTGAGTTGTTTTGGTAAAAGCGCTCACAGTTAGCCTTAAGGCACTGATCTATAGGCAAATTAGAGAGGGATAGAATAAGCCTTAAAATGTTGTCTGATAACGTTGGCTAACCGCAGTTAATGTATGTATCAATCTCTCGCTACAAGAGACATAACTAGCTTGTAAAACCTCTGCCGCATAAACAACAACTCCCTTGCGACATATAGATAAAGATACTGTGATCAAATTAAACTAAAATTCAACCAACCTGGTTCACTCTGATATACAAGGGCATCAGTAAGCACCAAGACTCCAGCTTTCTGCAATGGTTATGAGTTTAACTTAAGAATGCTAGCGATGATCATTATACTAAATTAAGAATCCATAAATATGCATAATTGAATTGGCTTGCGTTTTCCTTCCATTCTATGTAATGTGTTAAGAATGCTAGTGTAATGATTTTCTACTCATAAATATGCATAATTGGATGGGCTTGTGTTTTCTTTCCATTCTATATAATGTGTTAAGAATGCTAGCAATGATTTTTATACTCATAAATATGCATAATTGAATTGGCTTGCGTTTTCCTTCCATTCTATGTAATGTGTTAAGAATGCTAGTGTAATGATTTTCTACTCATAAATATGCATAATTGGATGGGCTTGTGTTTTCTTTCCATTCTATATAATGTGTTAAGAATGCTAGCAATGATTTTTATACTAATAAATATGCATATAGGAATGGGCTTGCGTTTTCTTTCCATTCTATATAATGTGTTAAGAATGCTAGCAATGATTTTTATACTCATAAATATGGATAATTGAATTGGCTTGCGTTTTCCTACCATTCTATGTAATGTGTTAAGAATGCTAGCAATGCTTTTTATACTCATAAATATGGATAATTGAATGGGCTTGTGTTTTCCTACCATTCTATGTAATGTGTTATAGGATTTCAACAAGAAAAATTACAGCCTTATGTTTGCTATGAACCACATATTTAAACAAATGTTTCGAATGAATTAAATTAAATTTCAATCTTGCTAATTATAAGCTAAACATATGGATAGCAGATGGTGCTAAGATCAGTTTTGTATTTTCATCCTCATTGGAATATAGATTCCAATTCAGTAAGGATCGATGACTTTTAATACTTTATTTTCTCATTTATTTTAATTTAATCTATTGAATTTTAATCTTGCAATGTGTAATCTTACATCCCTAACTTTTCCAATCTTGCTCCCTTAACTCATTTTTCAATCTTGCATCCTTAACTTTTTTAATCTTGCCCCCCCCTAACTTTTTCAACCCTGTACCCCTAACCAACCTTGCGCCTACCCTAGAGTTCAAACATCAGCCTCACCTTGAATACATCACTGGCATCCTTAGCACCAGAGGGGATTGGATACCACCACCACCATCTCCATATGTCGTTGATATCTTGGCTCACAGAGTACTTATTCAAGTCCGTCACTATCTGTGGGGATTGATATTGTTTGAATATATTGCACACAATAAAACTAATTAAGTGAAAAACAATCTAAACCGACAACACAGAGTAAAATTTGATAAATAATGTAATTAATTTGTTTGTAAGTTATTTTTTTAATC
Source organism: Ciona savignyi (assembly GCA_000149265.1). Taxonomy (NCBI): domain Eukaryota; kingdom Metazoa; phylum Chordata; class Ascidiacea; order Phlebobranchia; family Cionidae; genus Ciona; species Ciona savignyi. The sequence continues at coordinate 359,864 of CH001895.1, forward strand.
CACAAGGTTAACAACCTTAAAGCAAGAAAAAAACGTGAACAAATCTGGTATTTATAACTGACATAGATAAAAAAGATAAATGTAAAGTTCATAAAGTGAAATTTTGTTTAAAATTTTTGCTTTTTAAATTTGTTTTTAAGCAAATTTTATTCAAATTTTTTTTAAATTATGGGATTTTGCATAAGTGATAACATATTTGTTTGGATAGAGTTGACACTTAAGCTCTTTAAGTATCTAGTAAGTCTATTAATGCCTGAAACAGCCAACTTTAATCCTGTGTATGGATAAGCAATGTTGTTTTTATCTAATGTTAAATATTGAAAATTTGCAAAACAGCAAAAAATCTTGGCCAAGTATTGTTATGATGTTTTTGAACCATTTTCTTTGCCATTTAATTGCTTTAAATACAGACTAGAGCGAAAAACTGAATTAAACACAGTCAAAACAAACTATATGGTAGTTTTAAATGTCACATTTGAATATGAATCATACTGAATATTAAAGCTAATAAGACTAAACCAAATTCAGCTTGCGGCTAAAAAATACCAAATTCAGCTAAAATGATTCAATAATACTAAATATGATGGATTGCAAATTTAATGGACTGACACGGAAAATTAGTCATATGGTAATGATGATTTGCTGACAATTAATATCACGATTTTATATTAAAGCTGTCATGGAGAGGAAATTAATGTGCATCCTATTAAAACAGTGAAAAAAACAAATCATCCTTAACAATCAAATTTCAAGTGAGAGGCTTCTGATCTTTACATTTAGAAACTTTATTAGTGCACAGATAATCAATTGTTGTGTAATAATGTTATTTTATGTGATTTTATTTGCAAATGGCTGGTTTTAATTGGTGTATGTTAATTAAATGTGTAATTTTCCGTTATTTTTAATAGGATTAAGTAGAATTTTGATTTACAATATTAGCATGAATTAAATATAGGCAATGCTGGAAAAATACAGTACTGCAGTGCAATAATGCTATGCATATACTTACAATCAAATGCAGACACATATAATTTAAAAAATTTAAACTTAAAATAAAGATATATTTAAATTACATGTTACTAAAAATGAAAAATAAGGACAAAATTTTGTGGCTAAGGAAGACATTTTTCCAACACTAGCCCTAAAATAGATTTCTGAACAAAGCAAATTAGATTTCTGATCAAAACGAAAAGATTTCTGAACAAAACAAATAGATTTCTGAACAAAACAAATATATTTATGAACAAAACAAATAGATTGATGAACAAAACGAAGATTTCTAAACAAAACAAAATAGATTTCTGAACAGAACGAAAAGATTCCTGAACAAAATAAATGGATTTCTAAACAAAACAAAAATAGATTACAGATATACATTTGAATAAAACAAATAGGTTTCAGATCTCACCCTTTCTTGGGTGACGTCGTTGCCAGATTTGAGCAGCAAGACGCTCTGGTCGATGGCACGAGCCCCAACGTAAGCCCCGGGAGACGAGGTTTGCACGTGGATGCTCACGTCGTCCCCTGCGTCCACACTAGTGCTCGAACTACTGATCGATACCTGGGGTAATAGGGGGTTGGATTATACTATGCATCACCTGGGGTAATAGGGGGTTGGATTATACTATGCATCACCTGGGGTAATAGGGGGTTAGTAATACTTTGGGTCATGTTTTTTAGCTAAGTCCAGGTGTAATATTGGGATAATGGGTGGTTTGATTATACTTTGGTTAATAATGATATTTTAGCTTACTACAGGTGTAATATATGGTTTTTATGATACCTAGGGTAATAGGGGGTTGGATAATACTTTGGGTAATGTTTTTAACTAAGTCCGGGTTTTATATTGTAATGGGTGGTTTGATAATAATACTCTGGGTAATAAGGATGTTTTTTGCTAATCTGGGTGTAATATATGGTTTTTGATACCTGGAGTAAAGGGGAGTTTAATATAACTTAATTTTTTTAAATATATTTATACAATTTTATAATTCTTTAATTATACAATTTTTTTTATAATTTTTTAATTATACAGAGCGATACAATTTTTTAATATAAGTTTAATATAATTTTTAACCTACTCTAGGGTAATAGTCTGATAACTAAATGTATCAATAAAGTTACAGCATTAATACTAAAAATTGTTTCACTATTTTAAGCAAAGGAAAACAATCAAATAACTAAAAAAAATGGAGTGCATTGTAGTGTATATAGTTGTATTTATGACGTCATTACTCGATTGACTAATTTTAGTTTAATCACGTGACTTTGTTTTTGTTCTCTATGACCTTGGGCTCAACGTGGCTTGCCCGTATATCCGATTAAAGTTCAGTGCTAAATTTTTATCCACTCAATAAACTGATGAAGATATAACAATTTCAACGAGGATGGGATTCTAACCCACAGTCCCACGCGTGCTAAGAGTGGTATCAATAAGGTTAAAGCATTGATACAAAAGGAAAACAATCAAATAACTAATAGTATACATAGAGTCCATTCATGTATACTATTAGTGACCACACTAAATTAGTGACAAGGAGTGACCACACTGATCAAGGGGTATCAATAATGTATCAATAATAACTAGGGGTATCAATAAGGTTACAGCATTGATTTAAATTGTTTCACTCTTTCAAGCAAAAGAAAACGATCAAATAACTAAGAGTATACATGGAGTTCATTATAATACTTTTACCTGATTCTCAAGTTGTGCTGTGACGGTAAGCTTCAAGAAATCGGCGACTATTTCTCCGTCATCTCGTACATAGGAAGCCAGCACTTGCACGCCTGGAATCATGTCATATTCTACTGGGAACTCATACAAGTGGCTGTTCGTCGGCTGTCCGTTTGTCGTCATGAACTTTTGCGACGATAATATCTCGCCTCTCGATATCGTCTGTAGAAGTGTTGGCTCAATTAACAGGGAATTAAAACAGCTGAACGCTTGCCGCGAAAAGTCAACAATGTGGCGAAAACCAAAGATATAATGAAAAAGCTGAATCAGTTGTTAATAATATCAAAAGCATGGTGAAAAGAACAAGAAATGATCACACTAATAATTTGTTTGCTTTGCTGGATATGAGAAACACACCCAGACAAGGAACATATTCCAGTCCTGCGGAGATTATATTTGAAAGATCAACACGGTGTAAGGTTGTTCACAACACTGGCGTTCATCTACACCCATTAATCGTTTATAAAATTTGGCTGGATTGTCGCTTGGCAATTATGGCTAAGCATAGGGATAAAATAGACTAAGCAGCAGACAAAAAGCCCATATATAAGTTGTATTTTCAAGGTTTAATTTAATTTTTTTCAGTGAACACAAATTTCACTATTTCATTTTAGTTTTTAGATTTTTAAATCTAAAAATTGTAAAAATAAAAGTGTTCATATCTTTAATAAACGAAGAATTACGACTGTAAACACAATATTCAGACATTATAAAATGTTATAAAGTATCCTGTACCTTTAGGACAAAAATTAAATAAAAGAAAAAAAGGAATCTTCAAAAAAAATAAAAAAATAGAATAAATAAACATATTATTTAGGAAAAAAAATGTACTCTCAGAAAAAAAAGGAAAAAATAAACAACACATCTAACGTACCATTATTCGGAATGAAGACACTGGCTCTGTGGTACGGATGGTGACTTGCGCTGTATTTCCTGGGACCACACTGCTTTCATCTGTTGTTATCTGCAGGTAGGAGTTGGAGGGAGATAGCGCTCTAGTGGCTTCCCATTGTTGGTTGTAGCGTTGCTGCATCGTTGCGTTCGTGTATGGCTGCAAGGAAATTAAACTCTGTCATTCCAGTGTTTTAGTTTTTGAAATTAAAGTTTGAATTTTTTTGAGGATTGAATGTAATTTTATGATACACAAAAAAATATGAAAAATTGCATTGTTTAGTGCAGTTGTCCCATATGTAAGTTCCATGTAAAAGCACTGTTTGTTCCTGCTTACTTTAAACAATGCACACTGTTGGTTTATTTAATTCTTTACTTCAAAAGACCGTTTTAAATAAATTTTAATTCCTATAATTAAATTAAGTGCTAAAATGAGCAGTAAAAATAGAGTTTTGTTTTAATTGTATGCTGTGTTATGTGCTGTAAGTGCAAAAATATTATTAAACTTGAAAAGGATTCTTACTGGGTTATAAAAAAATACAGGTAGGTATAGAATCAAATATTGTGCTTATTTTGTTATTCTTTATAGGAAATTCACATTTTTTCCTCGTGAAAATATATGTCTGGTTTCCCAACTCGCCAATTCCATTTCCATCATCCGTGTATCTAATGAAGTCATAACAAGCATAACAGGAGCGCCTACCCTGAAGTTGATAGATGTGAAGGTATCCGTTGGCGCGTCCGTTGTCATGGTAATAACCCCGGATGGAGGTATGGTGAAGAGGCGGGTCTCCTCCCAACGATAGGAGTAGTAGGGGGCTACGGTGGTATTGCTACCTGGGGCTGGCTCTCCACGGGGGTACCTGGGAAACAGGGAATTTAATTTCTCTATTTGTCCAATTCATTTGCTTGTTGGGTTAATGCGTTTCATTCAAAAGGGTTGCAGATTCGAAACTGGTTATCAGCTAGCATAGGCGCCAAGTTTCTAAAATGCGTAACGGTGCGAAAATTTTAAAGGTGCATTTGTTGATAACTGAAATATCTTCAAAATAACTGTCTTCCAAGCTGACTTAAAGTTGGTATTGCAAAGCGAACTAAGCGCGGTTATATAAGAGGTAACAGATTTTTGAAAACTTCAACGTTGATAAATAAGCGACTTGTAAAAGACACCTGCGCACCCGCTAACTTGGCGCGTAGTCATTTGGCTAGTCATTTGGGTCCTTGGTCATTTGGGCTAACTTGTCAGCTAGTCATTTGGGTCCTTGGCAACGCACTTATAGCACATTGCCTGAACTCAATAAAATGATGGGTTCTTCCAAATTAAAGAAAATCTCAAATATACACAATAAACTGCAATAGCTTTAGTAAACCGACAGTGGGCACAAAGGTAATATGATAAATGTGTGATAAAGACCCTTATGTCACTGGAAAAGACATGAACATCACATTTAGAATACCAGAAAAGCCGCATCAACACACCTGTACTCCATATCAATCAGCAGATCATTAGCAAGTCTGTCTGCTTCGGTCAGTGGCTTGCCATCAAATTCAGTTACTTTGATCTGCGAAAAAGAGTTTATAATACAGCGGCAAATGTAGGTTTGATCTTACTAGTTTCATTGACAACACATTATCAGTTACTTTGATCTATGGAAAAGTTTGTAATACAGTGACAAAATAGATTTGATTTTACTAGTTTCATTGACAACACATTATCAGTTACTTTGATCTATGGAAAAGTTTGTAATACAGTGACAAAATAGATTTGATTTTACTAGTTTCATTGACAACACATTATCAGTTACTTTGATCTATGGAAAAGTTTATATTACAGCGGCAAATGTAGGTTTGATCTTACTAGTTTCATTGACAACACATTATCAGTTACTTTGATCTATTGAAAAGTTTGTAATACAGCAGCAAAATAGCTTTGATCTTACTTTGAAATTACACATTGGTTTTGGGGTGAAAAATTGTGGACTTATAGAATAGAGGTGAGTTATAAGGTCAAACTCTTAGGGTTAGTATAACTAGAGGTAACGATTTGGTTGGTTTGGTTGGGGGTTATGGGGATAGCTTAATGCAGCTATGATGTTCATAATAGATTATTTGTGGGTTTCTATACGGTTTTAGTTACAAGAATCATGATGAGTTTATGTAGGGGTCGTCTTGGGTGGGTTAAGCAAAAAGGTAAAACTTTTAAGCAAAAAGGTAAAACTTTTAAGCAAAAAGGTAAAACTTTGAAGCAAAAAGGTAAAACTTTGGAGCAAAAATAAAACTTTGAAGCAAAAAGGTAAAACTTTGGAGCAAAAAGGTAAAACTTTGAAGCAAAAAGGTGAAACTTTAAGCAAAAAGGTAAAACTTTGAAGCAAAAAGGTAAAACTTTGAAGCAAAAAGGTAAAACTTTGGAGCAAAAAGGTAAAACTTTGAAGCAAAAAGGTAAAACTTTGGAGCAAAAAGGTAAAACTTTGAAGCAAAAAGGTGAAACCTTAAGCAAAAAGGTAAAACTTTGAAGCAAAAAGGTAAAACTTTAAGCAAAAAGGTAAAACTTTGAAGCAAAAAGGTAAAACTTTTAAGCAAATAGGTCAAACTTTTAAGCAAAAAGGTAAAACTTTAAGCAAAAAGGTAAAAGTTTGAAGCAAACCAACTTACATAAGCAGTGTAGGAGAGACCAGGCTTGATAGTACCGGGTTTATAGATGGTCTCCACTTTGATGTTGGTGGACTTAACATCAACACGCTGGGTATCGTTGAACTGTTCCCGAGTTAATTGCTCCGTCACCGAACCAGTGATTGTGATTGAAGATTCTGACTGACCATCCCATCCTAACTCGTTCATCACTTCAGCTTTCGTGATGAAGGCTTCGGCTTCACCGTTAAATTCCTGTAAAATAGAAATAGCATTTCAGATTAAAATGCAAAAAAGAAGCCGTAGTGTGATATAGAAGTTGCATTGTTCTTACAAAGTTTTTGGATGTTTCTACAATAGTCAAATAATAAGTAAAACGATATTTGTACTCAGATGTAGAGACGATATTTCTACTTAGATTTTCCACTCAAATTTGAATTTTATATACAGAATTTAACAAAAAAGGGTCAAAGTTTACAGCCTTAAATGGTTCGAAACTTGGCCCAGTAAAAAAAACTTGGATTTAGTGATGTTACATGTAATCTTTCGTGCAACTTATAAAAGATAAGGTTTCTTATAAAAGATAAGGTTTGAAACTTAGCCCGGTAAAGAAAACTTGGATTCAATGAAGTTACAACCTTTTGCAACTTATAAAAGATAATATTCAAAAACACAACATCTACACACCGAAAATCTAACAATCTTGGGTTTCCGAGGTTGGTAAAATGACCCACGTCCCCAGTAGAAGTTGGAGTACCCTCTACTGATTTCTAGGAATCCAGAGCCTTGGACTCCTTTGCCGAATGTATAGCTGAAATTATAAGTTGCATTAATGATGGAATTTATCAACCTAATGAGACAGGATTCATTTAAATTTGTGAAGGGTTTTTTAGAAGGGGGGCTTAATTGTTGTGTAGGATGGGGATGGTGTTTTTCAAGCATCCGTTACTTGTTAAAAATATACTTCATCATAAGCAACTAAGACGATGGACCAATAAAAATGTCCACACACAGTGTCAAAATGCACCATCTTGAAAACCAATATCAAAATAAAATCAAACACCAAAAAACTAGAAGAAACAGAACTCGAAGTTTAATTCAATTTACACCACAATTATCACAGCAATTTTAACCAACTTACGTCGCTTTAAGTTTGATGGTGAGTCCAGGAGATCCAGGGTAAATATAACTTGGAGCTGTCACCTCTACTTTAAACTTGGGTAACTTGTATTTCTTCACTTCCACAGACAGCTTCTCTTTAAAGCCCTGTTAAGTGGATGGGTTATGTATGAATTACAAACGCACTTATTCGTGTATTTTATTACAGTACAGTATAGTATGCATAGAGAAATTTATGTATAATGTTCCGATTTACACTGAAATTCGGGTTACACTGTGTCTCAAGAACGGATTAACGTCGTAAGTCGAGAACTACAGCTGTATTTTAAGGGCATGTTGTGGGCATTTTCTCAGCTAATATGCAAGTGTGTGAGTATGATTACATAAGTTAGCTACATAGGCTAGATAAAAGCCACATCAACCTTTGTTTCTTAAATATTATTACGGTTACATATATGAAGGCTGAAATGACTCTAGGTTTTGTACAAGTCATATGCAATCAAAACTGTTTCTGTCAAAAACAAGTCAAGTCATTTTAGGGTAAAGTCACTTTAAAGTCAAGTCATTTTATGGTCATTGAAGTCACCGTAGAGTCAAGTCACTTTAGAGTAAAGTCAAGTCTCTTTAGAGTAGGAGTTCTTGGGGCGGCGTGAAAGCTTCTCAAGGGGGGCGCGAGCACGACAGTGACATATTGATAAAAACAGCTCTAAATTACAGTCAAACCTCGTATTTCTCGTTAACACTAATCCAATAGATTAATCTGTGACCTAGTTTTAAAAAACAATTTTGTCTGGGCTATAATCAGTTGCACACTTCACACTAAGCAGGGTAATGGCAAATAAATTATTGTTCTATTTTTCGTAAATTTGATTTTTGAGTAGGTGAGGCTTGAGCATGAATCACAATTCTCAAGGGGGACGCGACTGAAAAAGTTTAAGAACCACTGCTTTAGAGTGTACTCACTTTAAAGTTAAGCCAATTTAAATTTTAGTAATTTTGACGATCTAACTTGAGTTGCAACTTAAGTCATTGCACAACTAAAAATGCAGTTATTGACACTTACCACTGCTTCAAATTCCACCTCCCAGTTTCCAGGCACTGCGTCTTTGGTCAGTGAAAACTGCCCACTCCCCACACCATGACTCAGCACAACATCAGGTTCCAACACCACTATATTGCCACGTGGATCTTTCAATGAGTAAGTCACGTTCCCTCGTAGTGGTCGGAGGTCAGGCTTCAGCACAATGGCGCGGAACTTGACTGGAAATTAATTTTTTTGGGATCATTACAAAAAATAATTGATTTTTTAAAATATAAAGAATTTTAGAAAATACTACTGTAGTGGATAATGTATGAAATATACAACCTTATTTTGTCATATGTTAATTAATATATGCATGTTGCTATCGCTATCATGTCTTTTTGTAAAGTAAATATTTCAGTTATCTAAAGCAGAATTTAAATTTACAGTGGAGTTTCACCAATAAATTAGAAGTAAACATATCAGTTTGCATTCCTGGCACCTTTATTAAATGTTTGATAAATTAAGAGTTAAACATGTTTTAACAATGTTTGGGTAAAACACATTTTACGAATATTAGTAAAGTAAAAACACGCGTAAAACACTGTTTAACAATATTACTTTAGTGTAAAACACTGTTTAATAGTTGAAATGTAAAACACGGTTTACCAATATAAGCGTAAAACACTGTTTAAAAATTTAAGTGTAAAACACTGTTTACCAATATTAGTGTAAAACACTGTTTAATAATTTAAGTGTGAAACACTGTTTACCAATATTAGTGTAAAACACTGTTTAATAATTTAAGTGTAAAACACTGTTTAACAATATTAGTGTAAAACACAGTTTAAAAATATTAGTGTAAAATACTGTTTAAAGATATTAGTGTAAAACAGTGTTAAACAATATTAGTGTAAAACACTGTTTACCAATATTAGTGTAAAACACTGTTTAATAATTTAAGTGTAAAACACTGTTTAAAGACATGAGTGTAAAATACTAGTACTGTTTAAATATATTAGTGTAAAATACCGGTACTGTTTAAATATATTAGTGTAAAACACTGTTCAAAAATATTACCTGTTTGACCAGGTTGGTAGATTGCCTTATCAGTTTGAATAATAATCGAAAGTGACTTGGAAGCATATTCAAAGCCTGTGGTGGAATTTCTGAACACTTCAACACCAGAAACAGCATCCACACCGGTTATGTTTAAGATAAAGGAATGTTCGCCACTATAGTTGATTGGCAACTGGAATATAGTTTATATATTTAATATTGTAGGTACCTATTTATGTACTGGAATTATATTACTTTTGCATTTTGTTTGTAAAATATAGTTTATATATTTAACATTGTAGGTACCTATTTATGTACTGGAATTATATTACTTTTGCATTTCGTTTGTAAAATATAGTTTATATATTTAACATTGTAGGTACCTATTTATGTATTGGAATTATATTACTTTTGCATTTCGTTTGTAAAATATAGTTTATATATTTAACATTGTAGGTACCTATTTATGTATTGGAATTATATTACTTTTGCATTTTGTTTGTAGCATGAATTGAGGAATAGTATGGTTGGCACAATACAACAGTGGTAATTATAAGACAGTTACGTTTTATCAGTCGCCTAATTGTTGCACATATTGTAACAGTACAACTTAAACAATCTTTATAATTACAGCACTATTTGTTAAATACAATTATAACGCAGTAGCATAATAAAGTCACTGTATTTTTATAGCACAATTGTTTTGCGCTAACCATACTTGTCTATTCATGCTTCAAACAAAATGCAAAAGTAATATAATTGCGATATTTATATAAATAATGCTTTAGTAATATGTGGCAACTAAATTTAAATTTCAGCAAAATTTTCATAACAACTGAAAGTCACAATCATTTTTAAAGAGCGACACAAATATATCTATTTACGCCAAGTGCAGAGCGATCAACATGGTATTGAGTTTCCGCCTCAGATACCCTAAATACCTCCCCTGAGACGCTTCACATACCTTGATACATAGGAATCAAGATGTCTTGTAAATAAGGCTATCATGTACAGGATTACTAAAACCACACACAATACCGCCCCACCCTGCCCCTCCCAGCCTTTCCTATGTACTATAGGTTCGCTTTACAGCACACTTTTCTTCGAGGCTAAGTAATTATTTTTTCAATTTTTATTTATTTATTTTAATTTTTTTAATTGGGTTTAGCGGCGATGTCTAATTATACCAAAATTTAATAATTTATTGCTTTTTTAGACACGTTCTATTGACTGTGGCTTTGCCATTTTCTCCTGTTTTCCAAATTTTTATTAACGATCCTGCTTAATATTGTCTCTGGAAAACAAAAAAATAAACTAAAAAACTATATCGCAAACAGATGACACCCAGTGGGTTACAAACTCCATTTTTTATCCAACAGTTATTGCCAATAGAAATACTAATAATAATAATATGGTACATATATTACAATTACAAAATACTAATCCGGTAAAAAAGTATAATATCAACTTACCCCAATCATAGTCACTCTTTTGCTTGACCCTGGGAATATTTTCAATGTAAGTAAGTAAATACATCTCATATTATTGAAAAACAGTTTATGCCAAATAGCATAACATTTATTAAAAAACAGGGTAAGCGAAATAGAATAAAAATTCTTGAAAAACAGTGTATGCAAAATAGAATTAACAGAATAGAATAACATTAACAGAATAGAATAACAAATAAGATGTAAATCTTTGGACTTTTGACTGTAGGAAACATGGAGCGAAATCCAACAAAAAGCCAATCATCATGTCCACCTAGCTCCAAGTTAAGATGTGATAAATACAATTCGAGAAATCAGTTTAAGATGAAAACTTACCACTGTTCACTGTGTCAGTTGATTGGACTTGGAAGGTGTCGTCTGCGGACCTGAACACAGTGGACACTTCCACTGCAGATGGGTAGTCGAGGATGGAAATGGTGAAGGAAATATTGAAACCTGGCCGCACATGCTTTGGAAGGTAGATGCTGTACAGACTGCGGAGATAGTTTGAGGTTTAGTTTTTGATATGAGAAGTATTTTTAGGTTTGGCGGAACATCTTGTCCAGTCTCGAAAGCAGGCACACAAAAGATAACAAAACTTGCTTTGCATTTAATAAAACCTGAGTAAGCTTTTTACATAACATATATTTTGTTGGATTGGCTTACACACAATTTCTAAAAAGTAGGAAATATTTTCGAAAAGCTTTCCTTGTGTACAATAATGTAACTTTCCATTTTACACAGATTTTTTTGTATATATTTTTAAGTTTGGTGTGCATGTATACATCATGATTTTTAGATGCCAAAATTAGTTTACTGCTTCTCAATATTCTTAGGAGTTAAATGGCAACAAATTAAAACCGTAAACTAATGACAGTTCTACACAAGTCTAATAAGCATTGTCAGTTTGGAAAAGATCATGTGTGTGCTAGCATGCAACAGTGAAAAATTCTACATGCATTTTAATTTTTGAAAAGTTTTCTATAAATTATTTTGTTATCCCTTGCATGCGAACGCCATGGTTTTCAAACTAGTGCCCACATAATATACAACATCGCACAGTAGTCATATTTTCAATGATTTTTTTGTGTAAAAATAAGTGTTGTGGGTCTTTCCATTTGTTAAAAATTGAAATATTTCTTTTTCTTTGATGAATTTTTTTATTTAATAAAATCTCACAAAATGTAAAAATAAATTTAAAACTTACTTTTCAGCATTTGCGAACGTTGTCAACGCCGCCAGAAGATAAATTGAACCCAGCATTACCGCCGGACTCCAGCGCTTATTCATTTCTAATACTTTCAGTTCGGAACTATTTTAGACAAAAAAATCGACAAATTTAAGGATTTTCATCGCAAAATTGGTTGGCGTTTTTCGCCATTTTTTCTTGTTGATAAATAAGGGGAAATCCCTATTTTGTTAGTGGACGTGCGATAAAGGAGCGGGGACGATTTTATTTCTAGCCTTATTATTTTATCAGAGAAACTTTTAAATATCAAACAATACTACAGCAAGCTTAATTTTAATTTAAATTAAATTTTAATTGGCGTTTACCGAACTGAATCTAATAGTAATGGATTAAAATACAGTAGAAGATTTTCCGGTGTATTAACGCATTGCAATAACAATAAGCATACGGTGAACATATAGTAATCTGACGATTAACAGTTACAACGTCCCCTGCGTTATTCAATTAACTGCGATAAATATAACTATCCTTCACTAATCGGACGAGCTGCTCGTTCAGCCACACAACCGCTCTAACAAAAAGTTACAATGATTATCCCTCCCACGGCAATTCTACTCGCCAAACTATATCTGAACCAAGTCACGTCCCTATGCACCCAGAGCAGAATGCTGCTGTATCCAGCGGTGCACGCTCATATATAGACGAGCGATAGAGGCGGCGCCGGGTGTAAACAAGCGGTCACGATAACATATTTTCTCCCCACTCTTCAACACTCATCGAAACCTGCGAGCACTTCTAATACGAGAATACAAAGCCATGACGCCTAAGGGAATACAAATCTCTCTTGAGAACGCGGGGAGCTAGAACCAAAGTGCCGAGGAGCTAGAACTGTTTAAACAAATTCCATCCAAAATTTCCAAGCACTCCTTATAATTGATATATAAGCCGTTTGAGTATGTGCGGCAATGATGTGACCGAGATATGCCCTTGTCCACAAGAAGTTTAACCCACATTTTGTTTCCTTGAAAAATATTATTTGTGATTTCTCCAAGGACCAACTGAACAAATAAGTTTAGTTCAATTTATTCATTTTTGCTCTAGTATTAAATAACCGCAAATAAAATAAATTACAACACCGAAATGGGGAAATACGACAAAACGAAAAGCAGTAAAAACACGTCATTAATCAAATTTATATTGTAATTCATTTTGCACACACCATTTGGAAATTGTTATAGGCCTACTTGTTATGCTGCATTGTGCCAGAAAAAAAGCTAAATTCACTGAACAAATTGGTGTGATTATGTCTATTAACTAATAAATAAAGCTTTATTATATTTTACGCGTTTTGCTTTGATTACCCTCAACTATTGATAAAGAGTTTGTAATTAATTATAGAAGTTTTGGGTCGATTGTGTGACCGAATGGTAAATACAATCGACCAAATATGGATGTACACATGTAATCAGGCATAATACTATATATGAAAAATATATGCATAATTATAGTTTAATTAAATACTGGGCTAGTAACGAATTATTGGTCTAGTCTAGTATAAAACCCCAATGCCGCTTGGAAGTGATAAGTTGTATGCTATAAATTTTCCATAGACTGATTCTTCGAATTTAAGTTATGTCCCCAGGCCTGTCTAATGGAATCATTGGCGCTAAACCAAGCCCGTTGAAAAATAAATAAAAAAGACAAAATCGAAAATATAACAAAGAGTGTGGCTACAAATAAATTATAATTAACAACATTTAATGTAACCGAGACATATTAACTGTGCTGTCGTTTTATTGGATAACAATCGTACCATTTCGAAGCTTTATTTCAAACCCACAAATGGTAAAAACAACGACTGTCTTCGGCTTACCACCAGACAGCTTATCCAATTTTGTTAAATCGCTAGAGTCAGTAATTAAAATAGCAAATTGTTACTCTATAAGACCAGCGTGTTTTTCGTTAAATAAATAGATGGACAGCTTTGTTTTGACCTGCAGGCAAGACGTTACAAATCGCAGTGTCAGATTGAAATTATTTTGCAAATAGTTTAATTGTCACAAATAATTTAATTGCCACTTTAAAGCACCACGCCCGCTATATAACAAAGAACTTGGGATAACAAATACATAACAAATTATAACGAGTATCCCCAAATTCCCACGGCTATAAATAGACAAATTTAAGTTGTGGTTCGATTTTAAAGCTATTGCAGAATTGTGCAGCAATCAGATTTAGATACCACTTGGCAGACAACGACCAAGAGAATGCTTTCTCGATATTTTATAATAACTAGCGTCTTCATATGTCTGGTCGTGCTGTTATATTGTATCTAATGTAATAAATACATCATTTGCATTGATTGACTTTGTTATGAAGGAAAATTGGATCAAAATCATGCTGCACTTAGAATTGCCGCACGAACTGTTTGCGAGTTAATTTTACAGCATCCGTTGATTTAAGCAGAAAAATGTTCACAGACAAACTGTATAAAGCAATACATATGATTACGCTACTACATATACTAGATCGCCAATTTAAACGTTGTTTCGCCAGTTTAGCTGTTTACACACAATAACAGGACAAATTTGCTGCGATTCTATTTAAATTCCCGAAAGACCAAGAATACATCAAAAGTCTAACATTTGATACTTATACTGCCTACATATGCATCAAAACAACATAGCTTATCTCTGAAAATTTGACGTTTAAATCACGATAGCTACTTCGCTGTTCGCTTTTATAACTAGTTACTTCTTTTTATAAGGACATTTCGCAAAAGAACAAATTTAACACCTACTTGCCAATGAAATGACGTACTTCTACACCTACAAAAACGTCACAAATGAGCGTCATAAAATTACTTATTTAGATTATTAGCAACCTAATTCAACATGAATCAAGCATATTACCCTAATATATATACCCTTTTTTTATAATATTGTACATTAATAAGGTAACGGTATACCATCACGTTTGTCAAATAACGTTATACTTAAGCTGGAAGTGTACAATCACACTCATTACAATTATTCAATGTCTAAATTTACTGGTATTTTACTGAGTTTCTAAAGTTAATGACAATGACAATGGTTATATCATATTCAATAATTTTTGCAAAAATATAGCAATGAAACAAAACTTTTGGTTGGTTAAAATCTCGTGAGCATTGTTAACTATTTAATGTTAAGCAGTTAAGGTTAACATACTTAGTAATTATAACTGTAATCTGCCATTAATATTTGATGTTCATTTTCTAAATAATATCCCTTTCCGCCGATTTTGTAATTAGCATTCATGATCGCCATTTTATAGGCCTGGCGTTCGTAAAATTTAAAACAATTTATCACAGTCAAAAAGGAACGTAGACCTAGAAATCTTGGGCAGTTGTATATTTGTCTGGTTTTGTATTATGACACAATTGGTATTTCCCGATAGCTGGAACTTGTTAAACAGGTTAGATAGAACACAAAAATTTGCGGTTTATTTCCTTGGAAATATCTTTTTTTTCGTGGATCGTTTTCCTTTTTTCGGTCGTTTTCCGCAATTAAAAAAATGAAAAACTATAGAGTTGGTATATTTATTTTCCGCTGTAAATTTTTGTTTTTCCGGTAATTACAGTCTCCTGAAAAGGTGTGTTGTGGGAAAATCCGGCCGCGTGTTATATCACGTGCACAGTTGACCAAAATACACCCGCCTCACATTAGTCCTATATCGTGGCTGCAATTCGTATTACCGCCTTTGGCAATTCTTGCTCCTTGTGTAATTAAGCCGGATCGTAATTCGATGATTGGCAGTTTGGTTTAACCTTGGTCCAACCGTTAATTGCGAAATGTTTCACAACTTTTTAACACTTCTAGTGTCCGATTGCCTTCTTAATTCGACAATAATATGTATTGGAGAATTATGCATGGATTTTGAAGATAATTTGGGCAAAAATTTAAGGCCAATATACAACTAGTTAGATACCGGGTATCAGAAATGTCACACACATTTTTATATATATTTTTTATAGTTATTAAATAGATCGGATAGTAGGCCTAGTGTGTGTGACGAGGAAGGGCGTGCCACCCTGTAGTCCAGTGGAAGTATATCTGAGAAACAACACGCTACGTAATATCCAATATATATATGAGAACCCGGAAGCCCTTAAGCCGGAAGTTACCGCACTGGAAGTGATGGCAAATTTTATCTTATCGTCTAAACCGCTGTGGTGTTGCGTGGTTGATGCGAATAAAAGTACACATACAATCCAATGGAATAAAGCAACATTCCGATATTTTTAAAATGAAAATGTTATATTAACTTTGATTTTTATCATTCGAACACAATATGTACATGCGGTACAACCCAAAATCGCTGATTTAATAAAATATTGCACAATATTGCAAAATAAAGATATATAGAATAATGCACATTTGGTAAGATGTAGTACGGTAACAAATTATTCTGCATAGTGGGACGAACGCAACCACACTATTTTGTGAAGAAAATTAAAATAAATTAGATAAATGTTTTAAAAACCTTAACCACAAGTTAGTTTATTTGTATATCAAGATTAATGTTAAAAAGTGGCAGTTTTTTAGGGCACACTCTATATGTAGACCTAAATGTTTTCAATATTTCAAATTGGTCAGTAGAGTTTTCATAGCACTTGTATCTTGCAGTACGTATACCGCATTTTCCGGTCTCTCTGTTAGGGCTTTATAAGCATTGCTGATTGATTGCACCGTTCGTAATGCGATGATGATGTTTAAGATTTTCCTTTCAGCTTCGTTCAGTGGTAAAACAGCCTCGTAACCCATTAACCCGTATTTATGAGCCAACCACATATCGCAATTGCATTTGATTGACTTTACCATTAGATATGTAAGCAATATAGCAACCTCAAACACACAATAACTGCAGTGCATATCTCCAAAGTCTATTATCCCTGTAGACATTAATAAAGTTATGCGGCGTGTCTTTTAGTTTAGGATATTAATCTTTATTCCCGAGATAGAAAAATGACAGTTATTAAATCACGAAAATACCCTCGTGCAGGCAGTAGAACACTGTTCCCAGGGGGACTCGGGAAACTCCTATATAGCTTTAATTAGGCTTACCGCTGACAACCCAATGAAGCGATTGCTTATTTTTGGATTCTCCCTGGTTCGCCATTATCACGTTCGCCGTATTTGCGTCACCATGGATTACGCCTTTAAAGAAGATAGATCGTTAAACATGGTTGTACTCATTCGCACAAATACTCTGTGGTATAAAACAAATCATCGGATAGACCGAAAGCAATGTAGACCTAATAGAAAGCGCTGTGGAAGAAAATAAGTATCCTCGGCGATGAAAGTGGTAACGTCAGAAACCACATAATCGTCATTATAGCAGAAAAGCCACATAATCGTCATTATAGCGGGGTTAATTGGTTAATTAGTAATACGAAGAACTATTATCGGTAAGGGAACATTAAGAAAATGCATGAAAAAAAATAAAAATAGTTGCGGGCTTGTGTAAGGTGTATTTTATGTCATTTTTTGGTACTTGCGGTGTTTTTAGTATGTCCATACTTCCGTGCCTACGTTAGGGAAAACTAAAAGGAGGGAAATCGGGAAAGTGGGAAGGAGGAAAACTGCACACTAAAATGAAGATTATGACATTAGAGTTAGTTATAAACATGGTGTTGGAGTTAGGTTTAGTTCTGGGATAAAGATTAGTGTATAGGGCAGGGTTTAAATTAGTTTCCGTAATTTAAGTGAGCAGTTTCCCTCCTTTCCTCCTTCCCTCCTTTTTGTGTTGCCCCTACGTTACCTTTTCGAAATTCACCAAGATTGGGTAAAACTTGTTTCATAAAAAGTGAAACAACTTCGCTGCAACGCTGGCTAAGTTCCTCGTCTTCGATATAAGCGATCGCGGTTTTAATCTCTGCTGTGTTCAATAGATTCCATCCAAATCTGTTTTCGCCTTGGGAATTGGTGGCATTGTTCTAAAAGTATACCGTGTTAAATGTGTAACCATTGAAAAATCACTGAGGAAAAAAAGAAGATACTTTGATTACAGAACTGTGAAAATATTGATGCCATTTAATTTGTTTAATAAATTCCGTCGCCCAACGGCTGGTTTGCCTTAAACTAAAATGTTGGTTTCAGAATCGAAACTTGGCACAAACAACCCTACGATACCGCTGAGTCAACGGAATCGACGATAGATGGAAACAAATCAACACTATCTATAGAACAGTACTTTCCAACTGTGTATATTGTACTTCCCAAGGGTAAACCAAATTTTTAAAGGGTGTGCCACTTTAAGAGGGTGTATTGGGGTGTACAACGTACCATAGCCCAATAAAGTTAATTTATTTTCATACCAGGTGTTACTGTATTATTATAAATTGACAGAACTATGATTGTGACCTGATTTTAGCCTACTAAATATTTTTAAAAAGATTGTCAACCACTGATTTAGAAGCTCTTGCGATAAACACCTTTTTAAACTTTATAATAATAATGATCTTACCATAAGTAAAACATCGATTTCCCCCATTATTTTACCACATTGGAATGCCACGTCGTTTAATTCTGGTTGTTTAAGCGGAATGTTCTCAAGAACCTCGCCTGGGATGAAGCTCTGTAGCGTGAAAATGGTGTTGTGTTGGTCGCCTGGTGAAAATAAGCAACATATGGTGTGAGTATTTATAATTTCGTTGATGGAGGAGTATCTTGTTTTATCCAAGGGTAATATTTTACAGACTTTTATTAAACATGTAACACATTGCAATAGCTTTACGTTGGGCACAAGCTAATCTAAATCTAACGACTATGACGGCTTTCCCATTTACGAGGTTAAAACTGAGTATTTTGTGTTTTATAGTGGGAAAGGGCAACATGTTTCAACGCGCAATTAATCCACTTCTTAAAAAAACACGTATTCACCTAAAGTGATTTTTTTCTGTCCTGCCAAACGAGGGGACATTTAAAAAGCCGAGAAATTTCGGAAATATTGTACTCTTACGCCACCGTTTGGCTAAATTTCATCAACTGACCGGTAACATAGATGTCGCCACTTTTTGAAAGCATCGGTTTCGGTACTTTTACCCCATGCTTATTGAGAATATCCAACATCCTAGTGATTTCTTTAATTAACTCTGCAAAGAAGTATGTCATAAAACCATTTAATGGTGATACGAGTACAAGTATCAGCTCTTTATCAAAACAACGGGAAAAACTAAAAGGAGGGAAACCGGGAAGGCGGGAAGGAGGAAACTGCACACTAAAGTGAATATTAAGGCATTAGAGTTAATTTTAAACATAGGCTAGAGTTAGGGTTAGTTCTGGGGTTAAGATTGGTGTTTAGGGAAGGGTTAAAATTAATTCCAATAGTTTTGGTAAGCAGTTTCCCTCCCTTCCCCTTCCTTCCCGCTTTTCCTCCCTTTAGCATTGCCCAAAACAAATTGTGAACGGCATTTAAGTTGAAAAAACTATACATTGAATAGGAATATAATAATGTTTATGTCGTTGGGGCAGGGATGGAGATGTTACAACATCACGTTGGTTTCGAACACACCTATTTCGAAACTGGTTTCGAACACATGCACTATTACCCCAGCCAAGCTGGTAAATTTCCGTGCCATTGGTTGCACACACACGCTCTTAAGTCCGTAAGAGGTCAAGTTTTAATATATAGTAAGCTTACATTCCCAGGTAGCTTTTTGGAGGGGGAGAAGGGAAGAAGGGAAAACTGCACACTAAAAGGAAGATTATGGTGTTATAATTTATTCTGGGATTGAGATTAGTGTATATATGGAAGGGTTAGAATTAGTTTTCATAGTTTTAGTGGGCAGTATCCCTCCTTTCCTCATACCCCTCTTTTGAGTTGCTTGCTTTTTGGGAAACAAACCGACAGCTTGCCTGCTTGCTTGCGCGTGTGTTTGTATCCAACATAACGTGCAATTTACATAGACAATGATTTATCGGTTAGTGTGACTGTCGAAATGCCTACACAGGCTCTTACCGGTTCGACCTTTTGAATTTCTCACAACCTTTAACGTGTATTCCTTTCCTCGGGTTGTAGTAATAAGAAAGTTGAGATCGTCATAACTGTTTAACCTGCTTACTCCAGCTACAGATAATCCCCAGTATTTTACAGCAATGTCACACGCTTCGGTTGCGTTTAATTCCGGATATTCCATAATTACCAAGGCTCTGGGAGGAATAGCAGGAAACAATTAGACATCCGATCATTTGTACCCGGTTCACAAGTCGCTTGTTTCTTATAGTCAAACAAAATGGTAGCAGACTGACACAAGCAAAGGACAAGTCGATTGTGCCTTTGGGTAAAAATGAACAAGCTTGTGGCCATATGGTTATAGAGCAACCGAATTATATCGAGAAATCACCGCATGAACGAAAAACCAGTCAAAATGACGAAGTATAGTTGGTTCCAACTTTAATCGATAAAAAAAAACTTGGCAGTGCATTTAATGGGGGTTGCCTGAGCTCAGTGGCATAATGGACATGTAAATAACTTGTAGGAATATCTGTTCACGAGCTAACCTGACGATTACGCGTGTTTTATCGCCCATAAGCCACTGTTTGTTAAAATAGCTCTCTATATATTGTATTATACAAAGTTTAAAGGGCGCCTATAAAACTGAAAACGGCGTATATTACTAATCACTTGGTATTTTGTTTCAATTACAATTTTAACATAATCTTGTGAATTTCTTAATAAAAAAAACTTTATTTCACTTTGGTACTCTAGTGCAACTGTGACACGATAAAATGTATAAACATATGCGTTGGTGACAGCCATTAGACAACAACCTATACAGTACACTGTTATATTCGGGTTGGAAGTCGCATTCTACTGCTTTACAAATCCTAGTCACTCTGCAGCATATGTACACAACATTTATATTGCTACTAAAAGGCCTAAATTTGTAGTGTTCTCTATCATTTTAAGCATATACTACATTCACTATTAATAATAATTGAATTCTGTGCCATCCAAACTAATTTCCTTTACTCTGACTATCAACAAATAAGCAACTGGTGTCGAACCGTATGCTGTTTGTAGTCGTAATTTCCGTTAATTACTTTACAGCTGTTTTGCCTTTGGTTAGTGCGTTGTATTAACTTCACGACCATATTTTGAATCAATATCGTATTTTTAACGCAATCACAATATTTTTAATCGGTGCACAATAAGTTATGAAAACGACGGTGTGGTTTACGATTCAGCTGCCAGTCACCGTAACAATTACACCGAAGCTTTGTAATTCGTTATTAACGGTTTATTTCTTTAATTTGTATAGTGTGAGAATCAATTATATGTGTTGTTTTATATTGCAAAGAACTCTTGGATAACAAACAATAATCTTGACTTTAAAAACATCTAATTGGCCGTGACGAATGTCAATATCCACTGCCACCTGTCCAATATTTCAATATCACACGGAGCTGGTATACATGGCTTTTGGCCAAACTTGACTAACAGCGGACCCTCGCACTGAATACAAGAACCAGTAGACATCGCTATAAATGTGGTGTATTATTTATCGTTAAGATGTATTATCTGTAATGTCGTGTGGCAGATTGTTTAAAGCGACCGATACATATAAACAGTTCAATATAAAAACGGTCTTGGTAACGAGCCCATCACAGGTTCACAACCTAGTTATCCGGCCGGTTGGTCTAGCGGTTAAGTGCGTCGCCTTTCAATCGAATGGTTGCAGGTGCGAAACTGGTCGCTAGCTAGTCGGTTGTGTCCTTAAGCAAGGCACTTTACGAACATTGCCTGAAGATTAATGGGTTCTACCAAATTGAAGGAACGTGTCTATCATATACGATTGCCCGTGTGATAACCCCCTCGGTTTTCCCATTCACGGGGATAAATATGAATATCCTATCGTATCCTATTTTAGTTCGAACATAATTAAAAAAACGTTAAAGTATTAATGACATCACAAGGTGATAAAGTGACGTCACGAGAATACAAAATAAACTCATCTGGCAAGAATTTTACACAAATGCAGGCAAAACAACATTAAAGCAAAGAGCATTCACCATTTTATATTGTTTCTACAAATTATTGTTTTTGCGAATCGAGCTTTGATCATATTTAGCGTTTCTGCAACTAGAGATGAAGTTGCTAGCATTGTTTGATCCTAGGAAGTCATTGTTGTTCATTGTGATTTACCAGGCGCTTGATGGGGTGTTGGCGGGCTGTTTCAACTAAACGGAAATATGGAGTCACTGTGGTCGATGATAACATATGGTTAGGAATGCAAACATTATTACATTGGCATGGTCGCTTCCACTATTAAGTGAATTGCGATAGGATTATCTATCATTAATATGTTGGGCCTTTTTCTTAAAACACTTAACAAATTACAACAAAATCATGCAGAACTCAATAAAACTTACTAACAAGATAAATGAAACGATTCCTAAAATAGAATTATCAACATTGGTTTTGTTAAAACTGCTCGGTATTGCATAGCTTGTCGTATGTGGGTGTCCTTAAGGTCAGAATGTTGCGTTGTATTATAATATGATCTAATGTACGTCGTGTGGCCGAATGGTTAACGCGACAGAAACATAGACCGACTTACATACAAAAATAAACGGTCGTGGTGACTAGACCATCATGGATTCAAAACTGATCCCGGTAAACATACGATCTAGTCCGGCCGGTTAGTCTGGCGGTTTAGTGCGACGCCGTTCAACGGAAAACTGCTCGCTACATATACGTCGGTTGTGTCCATAGGCAAGACACTTAACGGACATTGTCTAAATCCAGCAGATTACCTCGCACCCAGTGACGGATTAGCGCAGCTAGTGCTGTTTGTTGTATATGATATAGAGACGTTCCTTTAAATTAGTAGAACCCATTAATCTGGTGGGTTTAGGCAATGTCCGTTAAGTACCATACGCAAGGACACAACCGACCAGCTAGCGATCAGTTTCAAACCATCAGTTCTGATATCTCATGGAGCATTGTTATTCAATACTTTTTTATTTTCTAACGGGCCAAGTCGAACCCATAACAGGCTCATGTCTATAACAATTTTTTATATATAGAAATCGTATCAGCAGTGCAAATCTATCGACCACACGACCTTATACTTTGTTTACCTGAACAACTTGGTAAGTGTGTGCGCCGTCTTTAGGTTCGAAACTAGTCGCTAGTTAGTCATTTGTAACCTTGAGCAGAGTACTTGTGCTTAGTAGATTCATGGTTATACTGAAATTGAACGAACATCTTAAACGGATACAACACACTAGGATAACCCTTTTAATCGACGATGAGCACGAGGTAAACTGACCGTTACCTTAGTGAACTTCTCTCCGGTCCCCCATGTGGATAAAAACATGAATATCCCCTATTCTCGCATCGTTGCAAGCATCACCTCAATTAGGAAGCCATATAAATTACCGTCGTAATCTATTTCCATCGTTTATTACTGTGCTTCCATAATCGTGGTATTTTGGTCAAGTTGGTGCGATGTGCACGTGTTTGGCAGTCTCGATTATGGCCGATTCTTAATAGTGCATGATATGCAATATGTTTTATAGAATCCCTGCTTAAAACCATTGGCGGTCGATTAAATAGGATAATATTTTTTTATCCAATTGTGTAGGAAGCATACCTGTGAGGAGGTATATGGCTAGGATAGGATAGGATATTCATGTTTATCCCGTGAATGTGAAACCCAAGAGGTTTAACACATGGGCAATCGTCAGATCACCTCGCGCCCACCGTCGGGTTACGAAACTATTGCTGTGTGTTGTGTATGATAGACACGTTCCTTTAATTTGGTAGAACCCATTAATCCGCTGGGTTTAGGCAAGGATACAACCGACTAACTTTCGACCCGTTTGGAACCTGCAACATTCGGATAAAAAGCGATGTACTAAGCCTCCAGAATAAATTATAATAAAGGGTGTTTTAAGAACTACAAGTGTGAGAATAACGAGGTAATCTGATAACGCCCATTGTGATTTACCATTCACATGAATAAAACAAAAATTCTAGTCATTTCGCGCCCACGCACTTAACCGCCAGACTAACTTGCCGGACTAAAATGCATTCCAAATGTAAATCAAAGCTCATACGTGATAACGGCGACCATGTAGATTGTAGATTAATATCGAAAAGGAAATCCAAGACACCAGAGATTCTATTTGGACCAAGAATGCTTTTGTATTGCAGTCTTTAATACGCCTAATCATTCTTGAATACGTAACAGGAGAAGAGAGCCATTGTAAGGCTGTAAACCAGCACCCCTGTTTACGTGAAAAACAATACATCACCTGGCTCCTGAGAAAATTCCCCAAGGCTGGACAGAAAAATCGCTTACCGGTTACTATAAACAAATGGATAACATTCACCACGGTGCGACACCGGATACTAGGGATATAATGAAAGTGAAGACATGTTGGGCAGAAGTTGCCAGGAGGTCCTGGGTGTTAATAGCAAGTTACAACTTACATTGAAGAGAAAGGTTTCGTAGAACTATAGAATATTGTTGGCAACTAGAATCAATTCCTGCCTAAAACGTTTATTATTGCACAGCATAATCTATGCCTTACAATTTTATAAAAATCGTTTCTAAAAAGTACAGAACAGTCTAGATTTTTATATGAATAGCTAAACTTGCATTAATGTGCAGTTAGTATTTATACTTTTAGGAACGGAAAAGGATATTCAAGTTTTGTTCACCTGGTTAGCCCATATAGTTGTATGTCCTACTTACAGTTGGTGGGTTCAAAAGTCTGTTAGTAAATTTTGTCTTTAGACAAATTGACAAAAGTTGCTCTAACTTAGTTAATTAGTGGGTGAATAACTAAAAAAACGTCTTCATCGAATGCAGCACATGTTCGAAACTGGTCGGTTGTGTTTATGTGTCCTTAAGCAAGGCACTTTACGGACATGCCTGAACCCAGCGGATTAATGGGCTAATCAAATTGAAGGAACGTGTCTATCATACAACACACTGCAATTTAGCTCTGGTGACCCGACGGCGGACGCGAGGTGATCTGACGATTGCCCGTGTGTTAACCGCGTTGTTTATTCTATTCACGGGGATAAACATGAATATCCTATACTATCCTATAACATTGCAACGGCTACGGTATACCAAGTGAGTGTACGTGATAATCTATTGACTGCCAGACCCACGTACCGACGTGGGTATCCCTTCATGTACCAAGTTTCACGTCCCTACAGCCGTGTTATGCAGTTATTGCAAGGTATCTAATCATGTTCTATTTTCACGTACATGTTATATAGGATACGAGATAATCGAAAATGTGGTCTTACCCGATATGGGTGGCTGTGTCTTTGTTGTGGTGTGGAGCATCCTTGCCCCAGTCCTCGGCTCTCCCTCATAGCGATACAATCAACATAACAGGTGAGCAATCGTTGAGTACGAGTTTTTTTGCATGGGCTTTATACTGCATACGAATACAATATATATTCGCTTTTTGGCTGCCTACTGTGATTACAAACTCGCTTTCCTGGTATATGACCATGTTTGAGCTCGACTATTTTTGTCCTCGACTAAGTATAAGGTAGTGCCGTTTGTAGGCATGTAGACCCTATGGTATAGCTGTAGTTAGAAAAAGCGTTGTTGCAACCAAATAGCCGGACATGCATTATACCGTTTTGCGTTCGACACTCGATTCTGAAAATACCCATGTAAATAATTATTTTACTCCATATAATTCGGATACATTAACCGTTTGAAACTTGTCGCTTTGTTTTATTAAAATTAACTTTCTACTTTAATATATGATTATTTTGGACATTTAAAATCATAATAAAATGGCGGGGGACTTGTTCTCGTCTTACGGTATTTCCGGGAAACAAAAGTGATACTTTTGAACAGAGATTTCAAACTCGCGTCCACGCTTGCTCAATACGGGCTTCAAACGCTCAAAAATAGTATTTTGTAAGGCTTTTATTTAAATGTTATACATTTTTTAAACCTTTCAACGGTTAAACGATTTTTAAAAAACAATTTATATATATTTGAGAGGGCAGAATTTTCTTTTATTACATTGTATTTGAATTTCATTATAATAAGAATTTCATTATAAATTTCATTATAATAAGAGTTTAATAATATCACAAACATCATTAAACAAATAAGAATCTTAATTGTCTGACTTTTTATAAATTGCATTGTGCATTAACAACCTTAAGACATAAAGAAATACAAAATTATACATTTTAATTGTTTTGCACAACACAGTCATATGGTGTTTTAGGATAGAATGGGATATTTATGTTTATCCATGTGGATATGAAAACCAGGGGGATTAACACACAGGCAATTGTCAGATCACCTTATGCCTATCGTCGTGTTACCGGAGCTATTGCAGTGTGTTGTGTATGATTCACACATTCCTTTAACTTAGTAGAACCCATTAATTTGCTGGGTTTAGGCAAGGATACAACCCACTGACTAGTGACCTGTTTGGAACCTGCAAAAAAAACCTGCAAAAAAAAGCCTGCATAAAAAAGCGACGACTAACCCTCCAGACTAATCTGTCAGAATAAATTATAATAAAGGTTGTTTTAAGAACTACCAGTGTGAGATTAACAAGTTAATCTGATAACGCCCATTGTGTTTTATAATTCACCTGAATAAAACGAAAATTCTATCAGAAACTTAATTACTTAGGAAAGGATAGGATATTCATGTTTATCCCTGTGAATGGGAAAACCAGGGGGGTTAACACAAGGGCAATCGTCAGATTACCTCGCGCTCACCGTCGGGTTACCAGAGCTATTGTAGTGTGTTGTATATGATAGACACGCTCCTTCAATTTGGTAAAAACATTAATCCGCTGGGTTTAGGCAATGTCCGTAAAGTGCCCTGCCCAAGGACACAACTGACTAGCTAGAGACCAGTTTCGTACATGCAACCTTTCGATTTAAAGGTGACGTACTTGACCGCCAGACTAACTGGCCGGACGCATTTATTAGCAGTCAGCAAAGAAACCTAAATAAAAGAAATCCAATCCCGAGGAAAATTCCTTCTTTTGTACCTCATACCAAAAGTATTTAACCTAGAGCTTTGAAAATAAACTCCATAATTGGTTTTGAATTAAAAGATATAATTACAACGTGGACCGTCACAATTACTTACAGTTCAAATTTCTTGTAATTTAATCCGGCTAAACACAGTCAGTTAGAGACACAATTTATACACAATACGTAACATGATCGTAAGCACGAAAATGACATTCTTACATGTTATAATGATTCCTGTGCTAAAGGTCATATACCAAGAGGATACTTATGGCCAATTAATCTCTGTGTTTCATTTTTTAGCAGAAGATTTGCTCAATAGAAACTGGTTGCTAGCTCGTTGGTTGCGTCTTCGATAATGGTACAAAGCAGATATTGCCTGAACCCAGTGGATCCTTCGGTTTTAACAAATTTGACGAAATGTCTTAATCATGCACAACACACTTTAATATCTGCAGTAACCAGAAAAATTGGTGGATATCTGGCTAATACCCATATGAGAATGCTCCCTTACGTATTCAAGAGGTTAACTATTGAATGCTTTTTTGATAACGCCCATTGCGTTTTTGACCTAAAGGGCTAAAACATTTGTCCGACCAGTTAGTCTGGTAGTTTAGTGCGACGCCTTTTAACCGCAAACACTTGACAGACGCCTGAACCCAGCGGATTAGTGGGTCCATCAGTTTAAAGATTTAAGCTGCTTGCTTCATAAATTAATACAACACACTGCAATAGCTCCGGTAAGCCGACGGTGGGTGCGAGGTGATCTGACGATTGCCCCCTGTTTTTCGCATTTACAGGGATAAACATAAATATTCTATCCCATTCTTAGGTGGGCGCGAGGTAGTGTTACAATTGTCCGTTTGTTAAACCCTTTGTTTTCCAATTTACAGGGGAAAACATAATTATCCTATATTAACATAACTATCTTTAACCTTTATTTTCATTGCTTTTAGGTGTTGGAGAGTTCTATGTATACGCTAGTTCATTTTATGATTTGTACACCAATGAAATAATCATCAACTTTGGTGCATATCAATTGACCTATGGGAATACCACTGCTAATGTCTCCTTTGTTGGCAATGTGACCGATGGAAGTGATTTAAGAAGCTTCTCAGCATTCAATGTTGAATACTTTTATTATTACAACTCGAACTTTAAACTGGGCACCAACTATCTACTAACTGTTGATTTTTTGGACACAATGAATGTGACCATTGCATCATACTCCGCCCCTTTTATCACAGGTTTGGTGTTTTAAGCTTGTCCAGTTTGTTAATTATAATAACAAAGATTTGAGTTTGTTGTATTCTTGTATTTGAGGTACATGGTAGTGAATCGTAGTGAATGGAATTAATGCGAAACACTTCAGGTTATATTGACCGGAATGCTGGCAAAGAATGTTACATTCCAAAGTAAATCAATATTACATACATGCGGGCATAATTACAGTTGATTACAGCGCACGCATGATTACAGGGCACAAAATAACTGTCTGGAATCCTGCACGTATTACTGCAGGGATAGAAATTAACACATTTCCACAACAGAATTAATATATTCAAGCGGACAGTTCAATTGGATAAAAGACAGGTCTTAATTGGGTTAAAGACAGGTCTTAATTTAAAAGGTTGTTGGGGTAAAAAAACGTCAATTGGACTGCTGACTAGTTGGTTGTGTCCGTGTCATAGTATTTAGTGCATGTCACCTGAACCTAGTGGTATGTATTAAACTAATCTAGAAAATGTCAGTTAAGTGCATTGTACAAAGACACACCCGACCAGTTTCGAATCTACAACCTTTCGGTTGAAATGCGCCGCACTAAACCACCACACTAACCGGCCGGACATATTTTTACCTTTTTGCCTCTCATTTCAGCGAACATCACTTGTTATTATGAGGACCATGATTTATCGGCAACTCCCAAAGAAGCCACCACACCAGGCTGGCCGAATTCTTACCCGCTTAATTCTGTGTGTCTGTGGAATTTAACCGCCGATGATGGTTATGTCGTTGAGGTTACCGTGCTTGAAGGCCAAAGTGAATATTCTGATCCACTAATTGGAACTGAATTCACAACCATGTTTGTAAGTCAAATTTGTATGTTTTTTTGGCTGTTTTCTCGATGTTTTCTCGGCAGGAGAGAGGGTGGTTAGTCGAGAGATTGCACCAATGGCTGTGGATGAGTTCTATTTAAATAATGACAGTGTTTAAAATTTATTCCAAATCTACCATCACTTGTACATTCTGATGGCTATTTGGAAATAATGTTCCACCGTTTGTTAAAGGTTGCAAGCTCAAAATCATCTGCTGGCTTATTGGTAGTGTACTTGAACAGTAAGGTAGCAGGAAAGAGCAGGGATATGTTTATCCCCAGTAAAACAATAGACTTAAACAGACATTATTAAAGCTGTTGCAGTGTGCAATGCTGACACTGGTGCAGTTTTACCCTGAAAACCTGGCTCAAGGACCAGCCATTAAGTTACTGCCCAATATCCAACAAGTTAACTTTCAAACTCACAACCTTTCAACTGACAGTGGGACATAATTCCAATCAGGCATCTGGATGTACAAGTGTTGGTAAATTGGGCAGTAATTTTTATCACTTTCAATATTTCAACTAAACCTATGTAATAATGTAATGATTTAAACACTTTTTTAAGTTTGATTTTTTTACAATTGTTGAACTTGACCTGCGCAGTGACGATACCCACACACTTAAATTGATTAAATTAAAAACATGGTTTAGCGACTGTTTATTTTTCGTCTGTTCCTGTGTAGTGATATGGTTTAATTGCTGTTATTTAATACAAAAGCAAAAAATAAAATTAAACAAATTTAGCATAAGAAGATCCAGCTTAAATCATTATATTTAAATCTATTTTTAACAGAATTTCACCTATTTGTCTTACTTCCTTTTCGCAAGTGGAAATGTGACAAACCAAACCCAAACTTCTTCTAAGAGTAATGTGACACTTGCATTTATATCAGACAGCTCGGTTGTAAAAAAGGGGTTCAGATTCACATACAGGCAAATAGGTAGGTGCTGTATTAAATTTATTTGTCAAGTTTTTAAAAATTCTGTTTGTGACACAACAACCTTAATCTCATACAGGTTTTTTTCCGGTTAGTCTGGTAGTTTAGTGTGATGCCTTTCAACCGAAAGGTTACAGGTTCGAATCTAATCGCTAGCTAGTCGGTTGTATCCTTAGGCGAGGCACTTAGCGGACATTGCCTGAACCCAGCGGATTAATGGTTTCTACTGAAATGAAGGAACATGTGAATCATACACAACACACTGCAATAGCTTCGGTAACCCGACGGTGGTCGCGAGGTAATCTAACAATTGCCCGTGTGTTAACCCCTTTTTCCAATTATGGATATAAACATGAATATCCTATCCCCCTATATCCTATACCTCATGTTAAAAGTCAGGTTGCAGAAGCTATTGCAGTGTTTTCAATATATGATTTCACTTTGATTTTTGAAAAACTTCACTCTCAACACCTGAGTTCCAAACAACCCGAACTAACTTTCCCACTGTGGACACACAATCCATACATTATCTTCTAAACCCTCGTAACTTGACAAGCACTCTTTAAAATATCACATTTAGTCATTTCGGCCATTGTATGGTACTTATTAATACTTTGTATATAATATCACATTGATTGAGTATACTGGTTTAGTAAAATAGGCATATGAATACCTTGCATACAAATGGAGTATAAAAGCTATTACAATGTTTTGTATACATCAATCTTATAAAGTATGTCCGGCCCGATGGTCTAGCGGTTAAGTGCGTCACCTTTCAACCGAAAGGTTACAGGTGCGAAACTGGTGGCTAGCTAGTCGGTTGTGTCCTTGGGCAAGGCACTTTACGGACATTGCCTGAATCCAGCGGATAAATGGGTTCTACCAAATTGAAGGAACGTGTCTATCATATACAACACACTGCAATAGCTCCGGTAACCCGACGATGGGCGCGAGGTGATCTGACGATTGCCCGTGTGTTAACCCCCTTGGTTTTCCCATTCACGGGGATAAACATGAATATCCTATCCTAAGTCGATTGCCTTAGTAATAGGCTTGCACACTTTTTGTTCAAGGACCAAATTTTATAAATTTTAATTTAAATTTATTTTGTTTTGCTTAATGTAAGGTTTAACAGGCACATATTTTTTCATATTATTCCTTGTGTATTTTTGGCTTGTTTTAAATATTTTTGTTTTTCCAGTTTTTTTGCCTGTCTTTTTAACATAACTGCTAATTCTTTCTTTATTTAATAAAGAAGCGAAAAAAATAAAAAATAAACTAATAACATGTCTTATTTTTTTTGCAGTGCGACCCAATATAACTGAGATGTATTACAACTACACATCTCCAAACTACACTTCCCCAAATTACACTAATATAAACTACACTACCCCAAACTACACTAATATAAACTACACTTCCCCAAATTACACAACTCCAAGCAACACTTCCCCAAACCCCACAGTCACATATTCAAACACTACAAACCCCTCCTATACTGCCCAGTACGCTAACACAACACCTATGCCTTGGACGGGGGGCAACAGCACGGCTCCAATCTATATCTCAAACGTGACTTTGCCCGATGACTTTTCCGGGTCAGGTGACGTACCCACTGTGACCTACCCTGATGTCTTTTCTGGGTCGGGTGACGGCGGATTCAGTACGGTCCCCAATATGGTGCATGTTACTACTGCCTTCCCAACCGTAACTGTCCCAGGTTTGTCCATTATATCCTACTTTTTCTGGTGCTAGGCCTTTAAGGCAGTGGTTCTTAACCTGTGGGTAATTACACACAAAGGGGTAATTTGGCATTTTAAAAGGGGTAACCAAAATTTTGTCATGCACTTCTACTTAACTAGAACTAGAGTCTCTCCTGAATATCTGTTTTGATGTTTTTTTCTAAAGGCGGTAAATCCATCAAAACATTTTAAGGGTAACAACAGAAAAACGGTTAAGAACCA
>CH001892.1:11347-24806 GCA_000149265.1 Ciona savignyi
CCCCCCCCCCACCCACCGCTCGTTGCAGCTGACTGGTCTGCAACCTCCCACCCACCGCTCGTTGCAGCTGACTGGTCTGCAACCTCCCACCCACCGCTCGTTGCAGCTGACTGGTCTGCAACCTCCCACCCACCGCTCGTTGCAGCTGACTGGTCTGCAACCTCCCCCGTTCCCCCAGACTCGACTTCCACACGATGTCCAACTTCCCAATGATACTCGCTGCCTCCGTGAAAGCTTTCTTCAGATGCGCCGGCTTCAACTTGAGCCAGTAGAGATATTGTCGGACCTCTGACGGCTTCGTGTACGACTGGCAGTTGAACTCCCTGGGAGGAATGGATATCAATGCACGCTGGAAGGATGGATATCAATGCACGCACCCATGCATGGGGGGCCACTCACCCATGGGTGCTGATGTCCAGGGATTGCACGGTGTACATGGTTGAGGGATCCAAACTCACCTTCTCCATGCATATCGGGCTCGGAGTGATGTTCTGGATCTGAGTCTCAAGGTAAACTTGGTCGCACTGCAGTGAATATTAAACATCTATGAATCGATGCCTACCATGCAACCCATCATTAACATTCTTCGTATTTATTTATATTTTTTTTTTCTAATAATTCAAGAGATTATTTCACACATCTTTTTAATTTGATGTATTAAGCTCATACTTGCATGAACATGGTCAGTTGTAATTGTGGAAGCCAACGCTGTATGTTCGGGAAATCTATTGTAATATTTCTCCACAAACATTATATTTTTTATATTCTCTGCACTTCCCTAAGCCAGACAACATTGCACCCCCAGAGCGCAACAGATTCTACAATTTGTCTCCATTCATACTGGAGACTGGAGAGTAAACATTAACACCTGAAGGTAAATGGTTGGTTCACCTCTATGTTGTAGAACTTGGTCTTGACGTCCAGCGGCTTCAAAACTTGGAATTTGAAGAATTTTCGAAAACTTCGTGTTTCTCCGTTTGGTCGGTTGTATTTGACAATGCACACTAATCTGTGAGTCAGCGCAATAACTATGAGTCAGCGCAATAACTATGAGTCGGCACAATAACTGTGAGTCAGCACAATAACTATGACCCAGCACAATAACTATGATGAGCCAGCACAATAACGATGAGCCAGCACAATAACTATGAGCCAGCACAATAACTATGACCCAGCACAATAACTATGATGAGTCAGCACAATAACTATGAGTCAGCACAATAACTATGAGTCAGCACAATAACTATGAGTCGGCACAATAACTGTGAGTCAGCGCAATAACTATGAGTCAGCACAATAACTATGACCCAGCACAATAACTATGACCCAGCACAATAACTATGATGAGCCAGCACAATAACTATGAGCCAGCACAATAACTATGACCCAGCACAATAACTATGATGAGTCAGCACAATAACTATGACCCAGCACAATAACTATGATGAGCCAGCACAATAACTATGAGCCAGCACAATAACTATGACCCAGCACAATAACTGCCAGCACAATAACTAAGACCCAGCACAATAACTACCAGCACAATAACTATGACCCAGCACAATAACTATGATGAGTCAGCACAATAACTATGACCCAGCACAATAACTATGATGAGCCAGCACAATAACTATGAGCCAGCACAATAACTATGACCCAGCACAATAACTACCAGCACAATAACTAAGACCCAGCACAATAACTACCAGCACAATAACTGCCAGCACAATAACTGTGAGTCAGCGCAATAACTATGAGTCAGCACAATAACTAAGACCCAGCACAATAACTATGAGCCAGCACAATAACTATGACCCAGCACAAAAACTATGAGCCAGCACAATAACTATGACCCAGCACAATAACTGCCAGCACAATAACTGCCAGCACAATAACTATGACCCAGCACAATAACTACCAGCACAATAACTAAGACCCAGCACAATAACTATGAGCCAGCACAATAACTATGACCCAGCACAAAAACTATGAGCCAGCACAATAACTATGACCCAGCACAATAACTGCCAGCACAATAACTATGACCCAGCACAATAACTACCAGCACAATAACTATGACCCAGCACAATAACTACCAGCAAAATAACTGCCAGCACAATAACTACCAGCACAACCCCACCACCCACATATGGTTGCCGAGCTCCTTCACTTCATGGTTGATAACTGCGTCCAACGAAGTCTCCGGTTTCAAACTTTCATTCAAACTCTTGTTTGACAGGGTGATCCTCTGTGATCCAGTTTGTAGGTCTGCCTGCAAGGTGTTTAAGCTTAATGTGTGGGTATAAACATGCGTGTGTGTTGTGTGTGTATAAGCAATATCCGTGCATGCATGTATAGGTGCGTATGCAGTTGGTAGGTCCCTCTGCGAGATAATTAAGCTTGCAAGCGCATATGTGCATGTGTGCGAGTACAAACCAATTGTAACAGGTTTAACAATATGAACCCCTCCCCCCACACCAACCACCTCCATGACCTCCACATGAACTCACGGTCAAGCTCACGCTTGTGACATCACTTCCACTCTCATTGTTCACGCTGAGGTAGCTCACGAAGGTCTCACCCAGGAAGATATTCCCGAAGCTGTGCGGCAGAATAAGCGTCTCACCTGGTCAATGTCAATCAATGTCAATCAATGTCAATCAAATGTCAATCAAGTGTCAATCAAGTGTCAATCAAATGTCAATCAATGTCAATCAATGTCAATCAATGTCAATCAAATGTCAATCAAATGTCAATCAAATGTCAATCATACTGTCAGAGCTGCCGAGTTAAACCAAGTTCTGTCTGCATAATGTAAATAACAAGAGGAATGACTCCAGTGTTTATTTATGATGAAGTGGCACTCAGTATAGTTGAACCCAGGGATATCCAAGTATCCACATGGATTGGAGATATGCAAAGGACGTCATCATTCAGGTAATGTTGTGAATGATTGAGATATTTCTTCAGTTACAACTCAAAAAATCCACTAGGTTCATGCAACATAGCCTTTCAATGTCCTGCTCAAGGCAACAGCAAACTAGTTAGGTGGTTGGTATTAGTAAAATGTAAAAGTATTCGCAATACATTCATTTTTACGGTGTCGAAAACTATTAACATAAAATAAATTAAATCATCAGATTACAAGCAATTGACCCACCGGTGCCATAAGCGGGCAGTTGTGTGGATGAATGTCCCATGATGGAGGGCAAGGTATCGGAAGCTTCGTTGTGGAGGGGGGAGGATGTGATGATGGATGGTTTGGTCAATCTCATCACTGTGGAATATACATTGTCATTTCATTGATATTAGTAATAGAATAGGATATTCAGGTTTATCCCCAAGAATGGGAAAACTAAGGGGGTTAACACACAGGCAATTGTCAGATCACCTCGCGCTCATCGTATTACTGGGTTGGGTGGTTCTGCTGTGCTCTGTGTTGTGGTAGGGATCATGTGTTTCACACGATGCATTCATGAAGCAAAGATGGCTGTAAACCAACATTTGTTGGAGTAAATCGGTGGACGTACAGACCAAGCAGAAAATAAGAGTTATTAATCCAAATGTGCGGCGTTCGCCGCTGCCATATCCTGGCAGGATTGCCAGAATAAGTTTAACTGCTGTGTGTTTTATTGTATCTGCATTTAATCAAGAATAAAATAAATTTTCGTGACGGAGCTTTTGTTTGATGGAGTGATTTCGGAGCCCTGATATCTAGGGAACTTGGGGTCAGATTTAGTGGCAACCATAGGCACCTAAAGGGCCCCAAACAACACCCGTATCTACCACAGTCGGTGCAGGTTAAGGCTTCCTTGGCTTTAACCTGCATGGATGGCTGAACTTATTGTCCAATACAATTTGTTTACACCCCAGCATCGGCGGGTGCCTCTAAATACTGCAGGACCGCCTTGGAGCGCTTGGATCGCTTGGATCACTTACATTGCTATGGAAAGTAATTCTAACCCTGTCCCAAGCACTAATCTCAACCCCAGAACTAACTTTAACCCCAACCCTAACATTAATATCCTGACTTTTGTAATTACGAAGTATAATAAGCGATCCAAGCGATCCAAGCGCTCCAAGCGATTTAAGCGCTCCATGCGCTCCAAGCGGTCCAAGCGGTCCTGTAGTATTTAGAGGTACCGCAGCATGCTACATGTTGAACATGGGGGAATTTGCCTACAGATAGGATAGGATGTTCATGTTTATCCCCGTGAATGGGAAAACCAGTTTTGAACCTGAAACCTTTCGGCTAAGGGAAACGCATTAAACCACTAGACTAATCTGTAGAATTTGTCCACATATGGGACTGAATCACATTTAAACACTGTGTTACTACCTCGCAATATAAGCGGATGTTCCTTGCTGTTGTCCATTGTATCCCGTGTCTACAAGCTTAACTACGCCTGGACTCAACAAACAGAATGAATCTTGGAAGTCTAAGAGATTGTATTATCAAAGTAAAATAATAGTAAACCACTATGGCTTTGAATCAAAGTAAACAAATGCTATAAACCGTGGCTTAGTGACAATACTGTAAGAACTTTAACCCGAGTTAATTAAATAGGTGCTGATTATTTATACCAAACTTTAAAAAATTGTGAACTATTTCCCCATTTATCCGCTAGATCCCACACAATAAAAACATAATTTACAAAGATTAATGGAAAATCAGTATAATGACACTTATACATGTTCAACATGGGTTAGGACGTCACCTTGTGACAATAGTTAAACTTAAAAAGTTACCGTTATGTGGCGCAAGAGCGTTACGTTAGTTGGAATAAACCGTCTGGTTTAGGTCGAGTGATCGTACTGTTTAGGCAACCGACTTACGTATATCCAAAACACAATAACAGAGCGAAAGATCCAGTGATATTGGATCACCTGAACCCATCGGATTAATGGTATATACTAATTTTATTTTCACGGAGGGATATATATGAATATTCTATTGTATTTTTTATAAATATATAACGGGCTGTTTTATAAGTATTACAATTACAAATTACAATAAATTTACGTGCGGTGAATCGCTAAACTAACCGGGGGTCCGGCTCGAGGGGAAGGTGTGGGCTGAAAGTTTGAACCAAAACAACCGACTTGTGTAGTCAAATGCTTTATATGTCAAGTGTGTTCTTAGGGTGAACTCCACGCCGTTCATCTCATTACCTTAATCTATCTAATCCAGTCATGGGGCAACATACAGCCCATGGGTTGGTTAGTCCTATGAAGGGATTTTGACCCACAGACTGTATCTAACCATACCCTGTAATTGAGATATTGAATACTATTCATGTAATATTCCTCTCCTCACCCTCTTCCTTAACCATTGTTAATTTATTTAATATCATATGATTTTCCTCCCTTATAATGGCCCACTTTTACAATTCCTTGTATCTCAGTAAAAATAATTCTTGGTTAACATACATAATCTTATCTATATCTAAGCTTATTCTTATAATATCCGAACCCATTCTTAAATTCTCTCTTACTATCACACCACTAGTATATTTTACCTTTTGTTCTACCACTCTTTTCTAACTCTTTCATGTTTTGATTTGTTTTATTCTTTGTTGTATCACCTTAATCTTTTAATGTAACACCTGCAATATATGTTATTTTTTATTTTTTAATACACCACTTTATTTTTGTCCACATGATTACTCACCAATTCGTTCCACCATATTACACCGCAGGCTGTAACTGTTACATGGTAAGCCGATGGCAATAATATTTTGAAGTGGATTTTTTGTTGATGTTTAAATTTGGCCGGCCCTAACAGTTACCTTGTATCTAGAATGCTCCACATCCAACCACCACTAATGTAGCGCACTAGCTCACCTGCACCCGCATGTATCACTTACAAGTAAAACCCTTTTTCTTTCTCTTTCTTTTACTTTTGTTTTATTTAAGAACCCTACTGTCCAGATTTTCTATTTTTCAGAGCATTGGGAGATCTAGTGACGGCAGGAGGCTCTTCTGTTGTTGTGGCGTCACTACAAATCACCATCTCAAGAACTTATTTTTCCGGAACTTGCTGCATAGTTTATTCATTTTTTATTTTTATTTAATATTAATTTTGTCAGTTAGGCAGTCTTTGCCTACTTATTGTTTGTACTATGCATAATTGTTATGCATACTTAAATTGCAATATTGTTTTGCACAATAATGTTTTTTCTAATTAATTTTAATTATTTATTTATGTATTTAAATTTTTAATTAATATACTTTTAAATGCCTTGGTAAGTGTTGCACTTGAAACTTTTCAGTGGAATTTCATTTTTGGGGTTTTTCTTTTTCCACTGCGGCCCACACTTTCCGGGCCACCCCTTCTCCTAAAGCCGACTCCCCCATTGCACGGGTCGCTTTACCGCACACTTTTCTTCGAGGCTTAGTGCAATTTTTGTGTTATAAACAACTATTTAATTATTTTTAATATTTTTTATTTTTTAAATTGGGTTTAGCGGCCACGTCAAATTATACGGAATTTTAATAGTCTATTTTTTTTTAGACGTGTTCTAACGACTGTCGTTTTGCCGTTTTTTCCCGTTTTCCAAATTTTTACCGATAGTCCCACTTCGTGTTTTCATCGTGGAAACAAAAAATAAACTAAACTAAACTAATAATCCGGCCCACCAAGAACTACATTTTTCCACATCTGGCCCGCTAACAATAGAATTTGCCCAGCCCTTGATCTAATCTATCTTAATATATAAAGCAAAACTCTTGTGAAAGTTTGCCTTCTGATTTTGCAGAGCTAACATACGACATATGACTCATGTAAAATTAATAGTCTGGATAGTGCTGGAACGGAACTAAGTTATCTTCAGCAAGTGAGCGGATTGGAAAGTTTCATTTTAATCTTGAGCGTCAAGTGTTGAAGGAAGCGCAGCGATGACGTGTCCAGCAACCACCTCAACGTCACCAGTTACGCATGATCTCTATGGGAACCGGAATTAATCAACCATATCCTGGGTTCGAGGTTAAAGTACAGATTTGTATCATCCTCTCATTGAAGTTTTATCCGTTCTTCCGGCTGTGCAAGTCATATCATGGGGATTCCCCTGCATTGGAACCGAAACACCTTATGTTCAAAGTTTTATGTTTATTTGCAAGAATATACAAGAGAAATAAATCAAGGAAGATTGAGCTGGGAACATTTGACTCGGGAGAAGTTGGAAGCTCCATAGCTCCCTGCGAACAGCACGACGATGTTCTGACCCTCGTAGATGGAAGGGCCTTGTAGGAAGAAGAACTTCCGGTCATTCATGGTGACCGAGGATATGGTGATGGCGCGCGGTTCGACGCCGTCTCGGAGGATCTGGTCGAATGGAGGGGCTTATTCGGGGGTTATAGTCCGGCAGGTTAGTCTGGCGGTTAAGTGTTGTGTCCTTGGACAAGGCACTTAACGGACATTGCCTGAACCCGCAGCGGATTATTGGGTTCTACTAAATTGTACTAAAAGGAACGTGTGAATCATATACAACACACTGCAATAGCTCCGGTAACATGACGGTGTTTTCTATACCATCCTATGAATGTGTGCATGTATAAGGAGAGTTATAAAGTGTTAAAGTATAACTGAATTAAAATGAATCCTGTCACTTGAAATAGTGCCCTGGTCGGGGTTCGATCACGCAACCCCCGGGGTACATACGTCACACATGCACTCACGCAGAACGCCCCGCCCACTGACGCAGTGAAGCTGAGTTGACCGGTCCAGCCTGATAAATACCTCCGGTCGCTTTGGAAGGACAACTTCCCGTAGAAGCCAAGTTCATCGGCATATCTCACCTGACACTGCGTGTTGATGAACCGGTCTGCGGGGTCAAGTGGTCATAATATGCATAATTACGTCATAATCAAGTGTGACGTTGTTATTCTACACATTTCCTGGGAAAATTATGGTTTTGACGTCAATGATGATATTCAGCAGTCGCATGAGAGATATTGCTGCCAAACTTTTATGTTTGCGCAAAGGCTGCCATGTTAAAACGTGCAAAGCACACGAAACCGATGCGAAATGTTAATTATTTGTTTCCACTATTGATTCCTCAGAATAGAACGCGGGAATCACAAGTCGATCAGACATTGTCAACATGACTTATTATATCTGTGACGTCATATAACGTGCGTAATATCCGCCGCTGCCCGACGTGGGATCACGTGGGTTATTCGTCAGATCACCACATTGGGGAATATCGTTAATTCCGACTAATTAGCTTGGTGGGTTAGTGCGTCGCTTTTTAGCAGATGGGTTGCAGGTTCGAGAGCTAGCGACTCGGTAAGTCCTTCAGCCCCTTAGTTTCCCCATTGACGGGGATAAACATAACTATTCCATATCTTTTGATATGGGAAATCCCCAGTTGAGATATACGAATAATATCTGATACGGGAAATCCCCAGTTGAGATATACGAATAATATCTGATACGGGGAATCCCCAGTTACGAGTACTCACTATTCTTCTGATAGCAGATACGAATGGTGGGATCCCAACAACAACCGATGGTCGTGCATTCGTTTTGGGTGAAGTTGGCTGGGTTCCGGTTCAAGCACAGCCCGATACTGCCGCTAGTGGTCGAACATTCCCTCCCAACTGCAAGGGAGTGGGTATAAGCAATTGGAACAGCCGCGTGTCGTTAGCGCGATTGAATCATGAAATGTTAGACACGTAACCGTCTTAGCTGCAGGATCGAAACTTGGTATATTTGTTTTCTTCATTTATATCAGTTGTTACATTAAGCAGCTTGGAGTACGGACCAACTGCTGGCGTATATTGACGCATGGTGGGCATTGGAACACATAGACCCGATCTAATGGTTCCTGGTTCAATACCCGGGTGATACTATCATTGCAAATAAATGATGACTCACGATTCGCTTGGAACTGGCAGCCCTGGGTGGAACCTGCGAATAATGGATATTATGACGTAGGTCGTTGATGACGTAGGTGGAAATGTATGTGCGAAATAACTGATGACGTCATTTGCGCGGCAACACTTCCATATAAGGAGAGGGGAGATAATTGCATTATGTAGCGACACACCCAGTTATGACGTATTTCGTTGTAAATGGGAATTCCCCAACTCACGAGTCATAGGGGACGTGGATACTAGAGAGTGTCAACCAAGTGTCAACCAAGTGTCAACCAAGTGTCAACCAAGTGTCAACCAAGTGTCAACCAAGTGTCAACCACGTGTCAACCATGTGTCAACCAAGTGTCAACCACGTGTCAACCAAGTGTCAACCAAGTGTCAACCACGTGTCAACCATGTGTCAACCAAGTGTCAACCACGTGTCAACCAAGTGTCAACCAAGTGTCAACCAAGTGTCAACCACATGTCAACCAAGTGTCAACCACGTGTCAACCAAGTGTCAACCAAGTGTCAACCAAGTGTCAACCAAGTGTCAACCAAGTGTCAACCAAGTGTCAACCAAGTGTCAACCACGTGTCAACCACGTGTCAACCAAGTGTCAACCACGTGTCAACCAAGTGTCAACCAAGTGTCAACCAAGTGTCAACCAAGTGTCAACCAAGTGTCAACCAAGTGTCAACCACGTGTCAACCACGTGTCAACCAAGTGTCAACCAAGTGTCAACCAAGTGTCAACCAAGTGTCAACCAAGTGTCAACCAAGTGTCAACCACGTGTCAACCACGTGTCAACCAAGTGTCAACCAAGTGTCAACCCCCACTATATTGAAAACCCTTTTAAGTCTCTGTTATATTTATCAAAAAGCAGTAACTAATGGGTTTCTGAGTCACCAATCCAAATATTCGTGTTTACTGGTTGAAATATTCACGTTAGTTTGTAAAAACAAAACAAATATAAGCCAAATTAAAATGTTAAAAATGTTGTTTTGCCGGAAAATTTCGGTCAGTTTCTGGGCTTCCGAGTGATATGTAATGGCAAATGAAACACATCACGACGCATGAACAGGGTAAGACGGCAAAACGAACAGTCGTTAAAACACGTCACTTAAAAGGAATCCTACAACAATCATATCTTTATTTATCTTCGAATTGTCAATTTTAACGGTTGTGCGTGTTCAATCATATACGCAATGCTTGTGGAAGATTATTCATGTATTTCACATTTTCATGGATTTTCCGGGGTAATTTGGGTCATTGTGAGACCCTTTGTGTCTATTAAAACAAATATACGACTTCAGATCAAATAAGTAACATAGTGGGCATTCGTAAATCATTAAGACGCATTCCATACATCATTCCTGCGTCATTACATCATCCCTACGTCATTCCTACGACATTCCATCATTACTACGTCATTATATCATTTCCACGTCATTCTTACGTCATTCCGCTATTCCTAAGTCATACACCATTTTTTTGACCGAGTCAAGTTTCGAACCCACCACGGGCTCGTCACAAAGACCGTTTTTTTTTGTATAAGAGTCGGAATATGTATCGGTCGCGTTAACCATTCGGCCACACGACCGTACAAGTCATACACCATCCCACCA
Organism: Ciona savignyi; assembly: GCA_000149265.1. Taxonomy (NCBI): domain Eukaryota; kingdom Metazoa; phylum Chordata; class Ascidiacea; order Phlebobranchia; family Cionidae; genus Ciona; species Ciona savignyi. Next base: position 21,835 of record CH001892.1, read on the forward strand.
CATAGTCGGGCCACATAGCCCCCCCCCCCCCTCTTACTTTGCAGCGCCCTCCTTTCCACCGGGCTCCTCTTGCAATCCCTCTCGCAATCCGCCCTCCTCATATACATGTTTCTCGGCTGCCCGCACCCGCCGTAGTAGAAGAACTGACATTCATTGGTATCAGGGTTGTATGTGTATCTGGCGAAGCTGCCTCTGCACACGGAGTCCATGGGAGCCATCTTGTTGCAATATGGCGGGGCGCGGAAGGGGACTGTGGGAAGTGGGGGGTTAGGATAGGATATTCATGTTTATCTATGTGAATGGGAAAACCAAGGGGGTTAACACACGAGCAATCGTCAGATCAACTCGCGCCCACCGTCGGGTTACTAGAGCTATTGCAGTGTGTTGTATATAGACATGTTCCTTCAATTTGGTAAAACCCATTAATCCGCTGGGTTCCGGCAATGTGTATAAAGTGCCTTGCCCAAGGACACAACCGACTAGCTAGCGACCAGTTTCGCACCTGCAACCTTTCGACTGAAAGGCGACGCACTTAACCGGCCAGACTAATCGGTCAGACGAAGGTCTTAAATTGGAACTCTCTCGGCAGACTATCAACACCCATTGCATATTGGATGATTCCTGACAATCTGCCACTTGTAGCAATTGCTGAGCATTTATGTGGGTTGACAAGCCATTTACCATTGTTACAATCCAGTGGTATCTTATAAGTTCAAATTGAAAGTCATGTCTTATTATCCACACACTGTAATGGCTCCAGCAACTCGACTGTAGGCATGGGGTGTCTTACGATACCCGTGGATAAAGCCTGGCTTCCCACCCACGAGGATATAAATGAACCAACCAACCACACACTGTAATAGCTCCAGCAACTCGACTGTGGACATGAGGTGATTTACGCTACCCGTGGATAAAGCCCGGCTTTCCACCCACGAGGATATAAATGAACCAACCATCCACACACTGTAATAGCTCCAGCAACTCGACTGTGGGCATGAGGTGTCTTACAATACCCGTGGGTAAAGCCTGGCTTTCCACCCACGAGGATATAAATGGACCAACCATCCACACACTGTAATAACTCCAGCAACTTGACTGTGAGCATGAGGTGTATTACTGTGCACCTAGGCAAGCCACTTTAAATTGCTCCAACCCAGTGAAATCTAATGAATCGTCAAAAACATCCCACAAGATATCCACAAACATACGAATCCACAAAAAACGAAGAATCGTTACCCCCAGTGTTATTAACATCTTACTTGTAGAAGGGTCGAATATAGTGGAAGGCGTTGCTTGGCCGCACAAACTACTGAGAGCGACCACCAACCAAAGACGATGAGACCACATATTTATATAGTTGTCAGGTGGGCTATCTTATTCGGGTCTACTACGTATCAAGAGGTTATTAATATGTAGCTGGCGGATTAGCTGGATGGTTGATATGAAACTGGTGTAGCTTGCGGTAGAATACCACCGTGCTATGTTGGCTTTCCTGTCTTCCTGCGCCAAACCATCAACTTTCCTTCGACTGTTACCCTCAAAGCCACAGAGGACAAATGCTTCTGTATTTTATTTAAACAAGTCGTCCACGAGAATATTAATGTTTAAACTTTAGAAACCGTTGAACGAATACGGCATGCTGAGTGAGATATTATTCAGTGCGAAGTTACCACTGTCGGGTTGTTTACTGCGCTCAGCTGTTTACGCATTCAAATATTCTAACAAACCGACAACCTGGTGAATATTCAACCGATCAATTAAAACCTCGCGATAAACACCTCAACCCAATAATAGTTGGTTCGTGACGCATCGAACCTTCTGGAACAAAGTTTGTAAATAGCTCAACATATTCTCGGTAGAAAGCTGGATTATCGTCGCGTAACATCGATCTAACAGAACTAGTCGCGACTCCCGCTATTTATATCACGAGGTCTCTTTGTCCCGCGGCCATCACCGCGAGTATCACGCACAGTCACTACTGCCTGATCATATTCGACATATTGGGAGGAAAGTCACCCAATTTAGCTCACTGTATAATATCAACAAAGAGATTTAATACTAGAATTACCAGCACACTCGCGTACTTAACGATGATATAATTAAGATTGATTGTTTTCTCACAGAGCCATAGTGACGTAGATAATAATATGATTGATTACGCCATAATGTCCACATTGATGATAATTCATCGGAATTAATTCAATTATTCCGATGACACGTCACACGGGGAATCCCCGGGGATAATCTGATGAGAGAAAGTATATTCACCTCGTGTCCACAGTCGGGGAATCAACCCAGTGAGATACATCACCCGATCTGCCACAATATAACGCTTAGATCGAGCTGTGTTACGTTTTATACGCGCTATAAGCGGACTATGTTACTAACATAGTAACATGTGAATGTTAAACGAGACAATTTCTTACACAAGATTATTAGGTTTGTCGTCTCTTATGGCGGTCACTGACGTCACGTCCGGGAATAAGACCGAACGAATGTTGTGGTGGTGGTGGTGATGGGGGGCAATGACGTCAACTATGTTACCTCGGATTTCATTCCTTGGGAAATTATGACGTCATCCATGGACAACGCTCTATAACAGGGCTGGCCAACCCGCGGCTCTTTGCTCAGTTCCATGCGGCTCTTTTCCGCCGGCCCTATTTCTTCTACATGAAGGCTATGTCCCGAAAATGTACCAAGTAGGCTATGTAAGAAATGCAATCCCCTTCCTATTTTTTAATCTATTTTTTGATGTTGTTTGCTGTTAGGGGGGTTTCCCGCTTTCCGTACTGTTCCTTTTTGTTCTGGAAATTTCTTTCCGTATGATATGGCTCTTTGTGGTAATACAGTAAGAAATTTGGCTATTAGTCTCGGATTGGTTTGCCACCCCTGCTCTATAATATGAGATGTCACGTGATTGGGAGACGTCACTAGAATTTTATCAATCCCCGTCATTATTACGTCACTTTGCC
>CH001890.1:2005-13507 GCA_000149265.1 Ciona savignyi
GCATCGGAAGTATCCCTGAACACCACCTGTCAGGAGATCGAAGACGCGCACGAAAAACACGTGATGCGACGCAGAGGTTCAAATGCCGAATCAGTATATGCCACACCAGACAACGTCACATCAACACCGACGAGACCAAGAAAATCAGTCGCGGACATAAAAAAACTTTTCAGCGACCGACCATCCCCCAAAAGGAACAGACAACCATCGTCGTCATCGAACGACTAACATACGCTACAGTAGAAAGACCCGAACCGAATCGTGTTAAACACAAATACCCATTTACACCCTCAAATGATAAAACACTAGATTATATTCCATATAGTACATGATGAAGCAGTTAAAAATTGGTACAATAAATTCAAACGGACTAGTTAATAAAATCACCAAAATCATGTGCTATATGGAATATAATAATATTGATATACTGTGTGTCCAGGAGACTCACACAATTAATAAAGATGACCTCGAAAATGCTAAATCCCGATATGGCGCAGAAATCTTACTGAACGCAAAAAATGCGCCAAATCGCGGCTTTCGACAGGGAACGGCTATTGTACTAAAAAAAGCGATAATGGCAGAATACAAAATTACGCATAAAATAATATATAAATATAGAGCACAACAAGTAATACTAACGAGCAAAAATAAAACAATCGAACTATATAACGTATACTTAACATCCGGCGCGCGACACGCTGCAATGACAGAACGCGCTCAGCAACTTGCAACGATCCAACGTCACGTCAATCAAAGCGACTCCACGATTAAACTCGTAGTAGGCGACTTTAATATGGTCTTAAATAAAATAGATCTTAAACAAGGTTTTAATCCAAATCTTAAACAGGACAGAGATGTACTAAACGCGATGTTAGACGAAAATAATCTTCGAGATGTCTTTAGAGACATTCACGGTAATGCAATTAAATTTACGAGAATTACAGATACAACCGCCTCGAGAATAGACCGCATATACGCTAATATTTCAACAATAAAGAATATACACGCCATCGTACATAAAACTAACAACGTCTCGGATCATAATAATTGCCCCATAATAACATTAAATATTCATAATAATAATAGATGGGGAGAATCCCTGTATAAATTAAATAACGCAATTCTGGAGTATTCAGACGTCATAGACAACTTGTATATGTATTGGCAGATGTGGCAACGACAAAAAACCAAGTATAAAGACCCATTAATATGGTGGGAAAACGGTAAAACCATGATAGTAAACGTAATCAAAAACTTCTCTGTCGAAATTAATAAAGCGGAAAAATTTAGATACATAGAATGTGTTAATAAACTTGAGTCATTGGAAAATAATATGACATCCGAAAATACGATCAATGAAATAATAGAATTAAAAGAAAATATAGACGCATATGAAAATAAAATCCACCAAGGCGCAATTATTCGGGCAAAAATCAAGCCGGTTCCGAACGAGGAAAAACCGAGTAAAGACTTTTTTCGTATCGAAAACGCTAAACAAAATACTGATCGTATCTACGCGGTTAAAAAAGACGATGGTACACTAACAGACTCACCCCAACAAACTATCACGGAAATTCAAAAATTCTATGAACAATTATGGTCCCTTGAAAATAACTCGCCGCTGCAAGAAGAATACCTACGGGACATAGAACCAATTGAAATAGATGACGTCACGCATCGAAAATTAAACCGCCCTATAAACATGAACGAAATATACAACGCACTAGAAAACATGAACAACGATAGCTCACCGGGATGCGACGGAATAACTGCCAAATTATACAAAAAACTATGGCCAATAATAAAATTCGACCTCGAAGAACTCTATAATAATATATACATTCGTAAAATAATGTCTAAATCTATGCGTGTAGCAACGGTCAAATTAATATACAAGAATAAAGGCGAAAAAAATGACATACGTAACTGGCGCCCAATATCCTTATTAAATACTGATTATAAAATAATCAGTGCAATCATCACGAAACGTTGCGAATCAACATTCAACCAAATTATTAATAAATCTCAAAAATGCGGCCTAAAAGGTAGATCGATCGACGACGCGCTATACAATATCATGGCAATAGCAAATGATACTAAACGTTTTGGAAAACAAAGCTCCATAGTAACAATAGATTTTGAAAAAGCATTTGACCGAGTAAATCAGAGTTTTATAACCAAAATTTTGCAAAAACTAAACGTACCAAAATCGATCATAAATTGGATAAATATTCTCTATAATCAAATAAGTAGCCAAATAGAGATTAATGGCGCCCTCACACGACAGATTCCACTGAAACGCGGAATCCGGCAGGGCTGTCCATGCAGTATGTTGCTATTTCTCCTCGGCGTCGAAACATTGACTAGGAAAATATTAAACAACGCCCAAATAAAAGGATTGAAAATCGGAAATATGGAAATAAAAATAGAACAATACGCGGATGACCTAACGCTTTTTATTGCTGATACGAACTCCCTTAAGGAATCACTAAAAGAATTGAAACGCTACGAACTGGTATCAGGTCAAAAAATAAATGCCAGTAAAACGCAAATAATATCTAATGATGCACGGTTAATAGAATACGCGAAAGCAAATATATCACAAGAAGTATGTAAAAACAAATTGAAAATCTTAGGTATATACTTTAGTCTCTTTCAAACGTGTATTCAAGAAAACGTTAAAAAAGCGAGGAACCAAATTAAGACTCTTTACTTTAAACACCGCGCGCGCAACCTCACTCTAAAAGGACGTGTTGTAATAGTCAACGCACCTCTTTGTTCCACAAATATTATCAATATCGAAACATATTGTTCTCCCAAAGGAAATAATTAAAGAACTTAACAATTACATTTTTAAATTTCTATGGTATCCGAACGTAATTGAAAAAATCGCTAGGAAAAAAATGGTGGCGCCACCCAACGACGGTGGACTTAATGTCCCTGATATTAAAATCAAAATGGAGGCAGCTCGCACTTCACGCTTATTCCAACTAACGGCTAATAATATTATAGACGAACCATGGAAGGAATGGACCAGATATAACCTCTGGAACGACAATCAAATTAATAAATAGTAATTTATATACCAATTTAAGACCAAATGCAAGCGAACCGGACGAAATACACGCGGAAATGAAAAGAATTATTAGAACGCTAAATCAGAATCAATTCATATGGTACTCAAATAAACTAAGGCCGATATATGATACTTTAATGAAAGAGCGATTCGTCTCAAAAGAAATTAATGTAGATAACGAAATAGTTCCCCGTGGTCGCAAATAACACTATCCTCGAAAAAGCTTAAGCCATATTTTAGTAATTACGAAAGAGAAACATGTTATAAAATTGCGCATAAAGCCTACTTTTTAGGAGACTGGATGAAAAACCATACGAATCGGATCCACAACAACGGAGACTTAACTATAACAAATTGTAAATTTTGCAAATTGGACGTCGATAATATTCATCATATACTAACAGATTGTAAACCGATAGCTACGATTTTTAAACTTGCGGAAAAATACCATAATGTAATTAGCATAACTAATATAAAATTTACTAAGGACTTAATCCTCTATAATGTATCGAGTAAAGATGTCGAAAATATAATAGCGCTAAAAATTACGAATTTCATCAAAAGGGAAATTTTAAAAATGAAAACCCAACTAGACATGAAAAATAGATATATTTGGAAAAATGAGGAATTCCAACGCAAAACGCTATGGGTGGTAAATACAAAGATAAAACGTTTTTTACAAAGACAATTTCGAATTATGGGTGAAAGAAAAGCACGAAATTACTATCATATTAAAAACAATGGTGAATAAATACTCCTCAAAACCCCTTATAATAAAATTAACTATTTGTGATATCTATGTTGACGGCAATACTTTAAGCATCTACAACCGGTACCTCCTTTCTTAAAATGTAATACTTTTCTAACCCATTGAATCAAGAATTTCAGACATCCAAAATGCAAAGCACACTTCAATGAGAAAGCGATCACGTCATACAAATGAGAAATCTGTGGTGAAATTGTTGTACCCCCCCCGCTATTTTTCGAAATTTTTGTATGACGTCATATGTGTATTAGCCGCCCAATACAAAAAAAAAAAAAGATCAAGTGTAGTATCTGTTCTTCTCAGTTTAATTCGGCCTCGAGTCGGGCACTTTCAAGATCGCCCCCAGGGAGCGGCGCTCCTTGACCCGAAGGCTGCACCACAGACAGAACCTGTGGTGGCGGAACCAGTGGGCGGCCCTTCCCAACCAAGGGAAGACCGTCGCCGCCCACTCCGCCTACGCAGCCTCCAACAACTGGGTCAAGGGCCCGTCCTCCCTGGCCCCTCAGGCCCTGTTCTTCGGCCTTAAAGCGCGGCTGAACCAGATGCCAACGCGCTCGGTCAAGGCCTGCTTTTCAAGGGCGCCGAACTACGACAAGTCCTGTCGTAGGTGTGGCGCGGAGGTGGAGACCCTCCCGCACGTACTGAATCATTGCCCCAAGTCAATGAAATCGATCTTGGAGCGGCATGATTCGGTGCTTGCGGAGGTCCTCGCCGCCATCCCTCGCGGCACATTCGCCAGTGTCGACGTCGACAGGACGTCCCGAGAACATTTCCGGCGAGTGGGCGAAGCTCTGCGGCCCGACATAGTCGCCCGTCGACATGACGGATCCGTCGTGGTCGCAGACGTGACGTGCCCATTCGAGTCCTGCGCGTCGGCCCTCGATACGGCGGCCGCGCGAAAAATCGAAAAATACGACCAGCTGTGTGCGAACTTGCGGCAGTTATACCGTAAGCCCGTCGAGTCGCACGCACTGGTCGTAGGTTCCTTGGGCAGCTGGGGCAGGACCAACAACACTGCTCTGGCTGCACTCGGAATCCGAGGCGCGGTTCGCTCTGAGGTTGGCCAAGCAATTGGTCAACCTCAGCGTCGAGGGTAGTCACAACATCTGGCTACGCTGGTCCGGCGGCATCCCAAAGGACCTGGTCAGATAAGATCCGCGGCTGTGGCGCCGATCGAGCACCTGCCCATTCTTCTTGTAGGGACTTTTTCACCCTCACTCCCCCCAATAGTTTTTTTTTCGTTTTTTCGTTTTTTCACCCCCACCCCACTCGCCTCTGGGCTGCACATCCCACACGTAGGGGTCTTGTAAATAATATTTGTACTTTTATATAGCACTTTTTTTTATAAATTTATTTTTCTATACCCACAAGATGCATTTCGCCAAAAAAAAAAGATATTGTATATTTTTGTATCACGTTTTTTACACAGAGATTTATAATGTTGTTTTGTTTTAAAAAGAGTATTTTTATAAAATTGCACTAAATCACAAAAGAAATGCATCCTTCTTCAACACACCAACACAAACAGGATGTGCAGCTCAGGGGAACCAATCCTGCGTCCCTCCTAGCGGCGGGAGGGGCGCCCACCTACCCCCACGCTCCTCTTGAGCACCAACAGGGACTCCCTTCCGGAGCCCCTGCACCCTCAACTTTTCTTATTTTTTAAAAAAAAAAAATCATATATATTGATCTTGACGACGGGGGCTACATTCAGCCCCCAAAAACCCACCCACCATCCCCAACGAGTGCCGGGGCATTGAAGAGCTCCGGCACAATTAGCACTTAACTTATTTATTATTTTTTGTCAACATTTTTATTTTTTCAAATTTTTTCACCCCTCACCCCCACCCTAATAGGTCCCTCGGGCTTGGGCCCCTTTTTCGTGCTCGAGAAGCGTCACATCGCCCCACTGACCACGACCTTCCCCGGCATTGGAGTCCTTGGCGTCTCCCAGGTCGAAACAGTCCCAAGTGATAGCACCTAATGCTCGACTTGTTTCGGCCTGGGCCGCCGAGGATTCCCAGAACGACCATTTCTAAATAACATTTATATTTCAGAATAAAACTATATATATATCGTTGGCGGGACTTGTCCCGCCTCGATACCGAGTGCTGCAGAGCGGCAAAATAAAGAAGAAACCGACGTCGCTCTGCAGCCAAGGACCACCAAACTCAAGCCAGCACCGTCGACAACCAACATCCTCAAGTCGGCGGTTGCTGGAACAACTCTACAAAACCATCTATAATTATCACCCTGTGCAGCAGGAGGCCGTGTTTTTAAAACTACTCTGTAGTGGCTCATGATAATATTTCGCTCCTTTTTTGCCCCGTGTAAACTTAGTTGATGCGAATAAAATCAGTTGAATCAAACCTGGGACGGAAACGATTCGTTTCCTCTATGTATTAATCGGATTTTTGAACTTGGAGTATGGTGCTGGAGCTTGCTCCACCCTGCTCACGGGTTGTCCTGGTATTGCAGTACCTCCAGGTTCGGCTCACGTTTCCACCTTGGTGGAAATCATTGACTAATCATCTGTGCACGTGCTAAAGTAAAGGAGAACACCCTCAGATGATCGAACGTTCCAAGATTTCACTGAACCTTAGCACCCCCCCTATAACCCCAAGAAAATCATTGAAATTTTTTTGGCGCAGTTTTTCACGCTGAACCGACCGCCTGTGGAGCAAGGCAATTAACAGGCGCCTTGCTAGACCGCCCGTGGTGATGCTAAGCAATTAACAACGCGGCGGCAAACCCCTGCCGAGTCTGCACTGTCGAAACATTTGAAACACCCCCCCTGAGATCTCGCCGGGTGGGAGTTTTTCGTTTCCGTTTGCCGTACCGGATGCCGTACCGTACTCAGCATGGTGCCAGCACCATGCTGTGCTCACAGGGCATATTGCTCGACCACAAAACGATTGAAAACCCTGCAAAAAGTTGAAAATTTTTGGAATAAAAAATTTTTTTTTTCGTCCTCTGATCTTCCGGAGGACCCCTCCTCTTCATCGCTTCTCGGCTCTTTTGAGTTCGAGTATTGTGCTTATTACGCTATAGGACAAGGCAAGTTATCTGCCAAATATCTATAGTGAATAGTAAATAATTACTGATCTGCATTTGCATCTGTTATTTCGTCGCGCACATTATTTTGGATATACTCTTCACCAAGCCACCACAACAACAGGTACCTAGAGTATTGCCGAACTTGTGTGTTTTTTGCATTATACCCCCTCCCCTTTTTCGCTGCCCCCTTAAATTTTTGTCTAAGTTAAAATAGTGTCCCCGCCTTTTTTTCCAGTGTTGCCTAGTATTTTTGTCTTTTTTTCCACACTTTTTTTTGTCCCCATTTCTTTTTTTTCGTAACGTGCAACACTTTTGCTAGGGTATTTTCCCTATTTGGAGACAAATTAACTTAGTGAAAATTTATCACAATCTCCTTATTAAATCTATCCAATTACCTATATTTGAGGGGAAAGACTGTGTGAATCTCCTTAAATAATTTAATAATAGTACCGTAAAATAATATCCACCAAAAACCAAACAAGTATAAACACAATAATACACAAACAATACACAAACAAGGAGAAATGTTGACCCAAAACTTGCAAGAGCTGGATGCAGATCTCCCAAGATCTTTGATCTTTCAATTAACCGGAACAATTGAACACATGTCGGTTTCCTCCTTTATGGAGTTATTCGCGGAAGGCGCTCCCTTAGCGGACATCGCTGAGATGACCGAGGGAGTCATCATGGATAATTTCAAGGAATGTCAATTTCTTGTCACACTTAAAGAAAAGAATGAGAACAACGAGGTGCCAAACCTTGATGAAATCATTAACTTCTTTGAAAAAAACCCCATCACCTTCACCACAGAAAGCGGCTCCAGTATGCGAATTGACACGCCATGTACCCTAAGAACAAGCTGGAAGTGGTATCACTCCACCCAGTTCCCTGTGATATCACTGAAAAGGATCTCCTATCAACGATCCAAAACAACAACTGGGGAGATGTGAAAATTGTGCAATATGGCACACATCGCAACTTCCCGCACATCAAAAACGGCTGGGTCAACGTATCCATAGACAAATTGCAGATACGGAATATCCCTCCTCTTATGAAGATCGCCGGGCGCCAAGTCACGGTCACAAGACCAGGGGAAGGACACCTTCCCCTTTGCAGATACTGCAAACACCGTGGCCACGAGCAGCAGAAATGCCCGCAAAAGGGATACTGCCATAATTGCAAACAACCCGGACACACGCTGAGAACATGCCGCAATAACAACGCGGAAAGAAGATCGCGTACAGTCTTCCATACCACGTCAACCACGGCCGCCTTGAAAAACAACAAAAAAGAACAAAACAACAGTGAATTACAACAAGAAGATAACAATCCAAATCCGTGGAAGACCGTGCCAAACCAAAGCGCGGAAAAACGAAAAACCCACCAAACGAACCCAACGCCAATCAACAACAGATATGAAATTTTGGAAAACTCAGACGACGACCTAATAATCCCAAACGCACAGCCCATGGTGAATATCACCCCAATTGACCCGACAGAATACCCGCAATTGATCCCAAACCAGGAAACCCCACGAAAACAACGTCTCAGAAAATCGAAATTTAAAAAACCCAAGCAAGAAAGAACATCAAAACGCTTGAAAAAAAAATCAGAGACATCATCGGAAAGCGGCACGTCCCTTAATACGACCCTTCAAGAAATCCAAGACGCCCATGACGAATTCGTCACGGGTCGAAAACCTTCCTCGGCGGAATCAGTTTACCGAACACCCGAATACACATCCTCAACACCAACAAAACCCAGGAAATCTGTCGCAGACATTAAAAAAATATTTCAAGTTCACCCCTCTCCAAAAAGATCAAGACTTTCATCAACGGACTCCAACGATCTCAACCCGCGTCAACAGACAAAGCTTTAACACACGTAATACCCGCCACAGCGCAGAGACACTCGTGTTCAACACACCAACCACACATACACTGTAAAAGAAACATTGTCCGCGGTACTCCACGTAAGACATGATGAGTAATTTAAAAATAGGTTCCCTGAACTCAAATGGCTTTATGCCAAAAATTACGAACATCATGTCTTATATGGAATATCATAAAATAGACTTACTTTGTGTACAGGAGATTCACACAGTCAACAAAAACGACATCGCCTTGATTAAGACGCGCTACAACGTCGAAATTTACGCGAACACGTCGCACGTTCGGAATCGCGCCTTTCGACAAGGGACGGCCCTTTTAATTAACAATAAAATACGTGCAACGTATAAAATAAACCATGAGATAATAATAAAGCACAGACTACAACTAATAACGCTAATAAACAAAAATACCGCAATATCAATATATAACGCATATCTCTCATCAGGCGCAACTCACGCACTTACGATTGAACGTGAAAACCAAATAAACATACTTAACCACCACGTAATGAATAGTGTCGCGAAGTCGCACATAATACTAGGGGATTTCAACATGGTAATGACCAATTTAGACGTTAAGAACGGCTTTAACGCAAACCTAAAAAGAGATCGAGACGCATTAAAGAATTGTCTGGAAGAAAACCTCATCGCTGACGTATACCGGCGCATCCATGGCGACTCGATAGTATACACGAGAAATACTGCCGCCGCTGCATCGCGAATCGACCGCATTTACGCAACCCCGGACATAATCAAAATAACGCAAATAATAGAGCATAAACAAAACGCATTCTCTGACCATAACAATTGTCCCATAATCACAATAAACGCGCATAATAATAACCGATGGGGAGAATCAACATATAAAATAAATAACGCTATACTCGAATATAATGACGTAATCGATCATCTCCAAACCCGATGGGAAATTTGGCAAAAAGAAAAACCGCGCTATAACGACGTCTTAACCTGGTGGGACAGGGGTAAACAAATGATAATTAACGAAGCGAAATCGTTATCAATTGAAATAGCGCAAGCGGAAAAACGAAGATATTGTCACGGCGTCAAACGCTTAGAAGCGTTAAAAAATAACATAGAAACGGAATCAAATATTAACGAAATAATACAACTTAACGAAAACATACAACGCTACGAGAATAAAATTCACCAAGGAGCGATAATCCGAGCCAAAATCAAACCCGTAGAAAACGACGAGAAACCATCAAAATCCTTCTTTCGCCATGAAGCTTCTAAGCAAAACGTCGACAGAATCTACGCAATTAAAAAGGAAAACGGAACCCTTACGGAAACGCCCGAGCAAACCATAGACGAGATATATAAATTTTACAAACAACTATGGTCAATAGAGAATAACTCGGGAACACAGGATGAATACCTTGGCGACCTTACCCCCTTAGAACTTGATGACGTATCCAAAAACACCCTTACTAGACCCATAAATACGCAAGAAATATATAACGTACTAGACAATATGAATAACGACAGTTCTCCCGGATCCGACGGCATAACGACAAAATTATATAAAAAATTATGGCCAATAATTAAATTCGACATAGAAGAATTATACAATAATATTCTTCTACGCAACATAATGACCAAAACCATGAGAATAGCAACGGTAAAATTAGTCTATAAAAATAAGGGCGAAAAGGCGGAAATCAGAAACTGGCGACCGATCTCGCTCCTGAACACCGATTATAAAATGCTTAGTGGGATAATTACCAAAAGATGCGAAACAACCTTTAATAAAATAATTAATCAAGCGCAAAAATGTGGCCTAAAAGGCAGATCAATCGATCACTCCCTGTACAATATAACGGCAATCATCAACGCAACAAATAGATTTTCCAAACAAACGTCTATAATCGCGGTAGATTTCGAGAAGGCTTTTGATCGTGTAAACCACTTATTCATATTTAAAATCCTGGACAAACTAAATTTCCCTAAAATATTAATACGATGGATAAAAATACTTTATAACCAAATTACTAGCCAAATAGAAATCAACGGTGCCCTCACGCGGCAAGTGGAATTAAAACGGGGCATCCGGCAGGGATGCCCATGCAGCATGTTACTTTTCTTACTGGGAGTCGAAACGCTAACAAGAAAAATTCTCAATAACCCGCAAATTAAAGGCATAAAAATTGGCAATATAGAAACGAAATTAGAACAGTACGCTGATGATCTGACGCTATTCCTCGCAAACGCAAACTCGCTTAAACATACGCTGGACGAATTAAAACGGTACGAACGTGCATCCGGCCAAAAAATAAATACCGAAAAAACCCAAATAATATCCAATGATCGACTACTAATAGAATACGCAAAAGCGAACGTTTCAGAAGACGCGATCAATACGAAAATTAAAATACTTGGATTATTCTTTAGCCTTAACCAAAAATGTATCGATGAAAATTTAATAAAAGCGCGGAACGCAATAAAAAATCTATTTTACAAGCATCGGGACCGTAAATTAACCTTAAAAGGCCGTAATTTAATAATAAATGCCCTTTTCGTACCCCAAATAATGACCGTAGCTAAACATATAATACTCCCAAAACATATAATAAAAGAAATAAATACCTATATCTTCAAATTCCTTTGGTTTCCAAGTAATATCGAGAAAATTGCGCGGAAAAAACTAATAGCACCAACTAGCGAAGGCGGACTATACGCACCCGACATTAAAAT